>VXBC01009985.1:0-198012 GCA_013399945.1 Ploceus nigricollis | reverse complement strand
GGTGGAGGTACTCTAGTAGCACATTGGTACATTTTGAAGGGATGTGTTATTATTGGAAAATTAGAGTGACTTATTGTTTTTGTTCTGTATTTTTTTTTTTTTTTTACATGCGGGTCCACTGTGAATAGTTTTTTCCCCAGTGGAAATTCACGTTTTGGAGAAACCTGTCACATCCCCTGGCTAACCAGCACTGCTTACAAAGTACTGTCAGAAGGGAAAACGTTTGCTTCTCTGGTTAAAAATGCTGTGATTCGCTCATACTTTTGTGAGCTGAACTTTGCTGACACCTAAAAAAATTGCAGGGACTGCAGCCCACCCCATTGGTTTTTATGATGCATTTCACTGCTCAGCGGTGCCGGCTGGCTTGAGACTTCAAGCAGCCCGGGGATTGTCCAGCAATAACTCAGCTTCAGCATTTCCTCACTGGTGCAGCGCTCCAGCCGGGCACAGAAATGCAGTTGAAGCAATGTACACGTTAGTCAGAATTATTGTCATTTTTCCTTCCCAGAAATATGTAACTAGCCACAGAGGGCAGGCGAATGAGAGGCAGGCATTGTTGTGTTAAAGAAATGGGGGGTTTTCTACAGAGGTCTTTGTCCTGAAGTGCACTATATATATGAGTTTTCACTAGACTTCATCTAAAAGCAAGGCATTTCCCTGGTGACGTTACATTTACCTTTCCCTTTCGGTTGCTGAGGAGCTCAACGTGCACCCAGAGGCAGAAGGATCTGTAAAACAGAAAATGAAATTTCAGATGCTATGACTTTAATAAGGAACACTTACTTTGCAACTGAATATCTTTGTGTCGACAGTGAAAATGAGAATTCCAGCCAAGTTGTAGAGTCATATCATATATGCTTTCAGTTTATTAGCTCATTTGGAGGCTGGCTAAAGAGAAACCAGAGATGGACATCTCTGCACATGCTCACTCTAAGTCCACGATTTTTAAAGTTTGCTGTCTTGGCTGTTTTACAACTTCAGACTAACAAAAGCTTCAGGGCTATATTATATGCTAACTTATTTTTAAAGTAGAGTAGTTTTGAGTTGCACTATAAAATGTAGTAAATAAGCAAATAAGTTGAAAACATCTCTTTTCAAGGAGTTGAGAATTAACAAAAAAAGAGTGGCAGTAATGTACCATGAGATTTGGCTTTGGAAAGAGCTCTCACAGAGGAAAGGATGTAGAGTAGATAGATGTGTGTCTCATCTAACTTAACAACATGCTAGGTCTTTCCATATTTTGCTAACTGTCAAGCTCTTCAGCTGCACAGTTAAAGGATACTTTGATGTTATGGTCTGAACTGAATTTATATGGCTAATGCCATCTTGAAATGGAGAGAGTGAAAATCAGAATACCTATGCAATCTTAAATGCAATAAAAATGTAACATTCGCTGTATTAGCTGGTATGTAGAAGCTGAACAAGTTCTTACCAGGGTGTGAGTTTTTTACTGGAGTAATGCAAGCCTTGGCGTGTGGCACTTTGTAATTATTAACTAGTCTGCAGGCGAGCTCTGGTGTAACGTGTCTATTTGAACTGTAACATCTGTGAGTGTATGTAAAATAGCCACAGTTTGTCTGCTTGCAGAATAAAAGCTAGTTGTCAGGAATCCAGCCAGATCTCGGTGAATGGAAAACGCTTCTTGTTTTCTGACAGTTCCCTTGTCTGGCTGTTACAGTGAACACTGATTCCTTTCCATGGGTGAGATAAGAGAACTGACGGGACATGACTGATCAGAGAGGGGCAGTTTTTCTTTGTTTTTTCCACTCCTCTTTCTCTTCCCTTTCCTCTTCTCAGTTCTTATTAGTGGACTGTTTGCATTATCCATGAGCAGGTTGGACCAGATGCTGCCGTGTCCAGCAGGGGATGCACAGAGCAGGGGATGTGGCCGGCACTGTCTGTTGTCCAATGCCAATCCTATTGCAACTGGCAGCAAGAGTCCTAAGGGTGCTCTTGTCCAGGCTGTTTGCTTCCTATTCTCTTACTGGTTTAGCTGATCATCACTTTCTTTATTCAGTGGTAAGCAGGTATTTGAAGCTGTATGGTAACAGATTGCAAAGCTGGACCTTGTGTTCCCATTCATCAGTCTTGTTCAAGCAATTCTCCTCTTTAGCCTTTCCACTTCTCTTGTCTGTCAAGAATTTCTTTAGCTGTATGGATGCATATAAATTTAATAAAGAGGTTTGCGTGATTAGCCAGGCTTTTAATGTGAAGCACAAACTTTGGATTTGTTGTCATCTGTATAAATGGAGCTCAGAAATTAAATAAACTGGCAGGTTTGGGTAAATAAAGTAAAACCAAGGTGAGAAGACAGTTCAACGCAAAGCACACGTGCTTTAATCCTATGCCATTGGAAATCAATAGCAGGATTTCTGTTGACTTAAATGAAACTAGTATTTGGCACGTGTTAGCAGGTTACAGGTTTATTCAAATTGTTATTCCTCTTAACTTAAACTTTATTGTCTTTCCTTATAACACAGTGGAACGTGATCATAAAGTTTCCTGCCATAAAGCTCCGGGGTAGATTGTATGATACATTTGGTTTGTTATTGGAAACAACTTAGATGAATTTGTGCATTAGTTACCACAGTGACTACAGACAGTATTGCATGCTGCATGGAGCAGTTAAAATATTGCCCAGTATATGATGTATGAGGTGCCTAATTTTGCCAGCAAGGTTTCTTCATTAGTGCTGTCTCAGTATACACAGTTCTAACTTACAACATTTTAAATTAAGGCACCTGTTAGCAAGTGTAAGGACGAAGAGATGATATCTCAAGCCTGTGAAGTAACACTCATGTTGATGTTTATGTGGGTATTTTTTCCACTTGTCATCTTGCACATGTTAAACCAAAGAACAGAACTTTTGTTAGTGTTATGTATTCAATGTTTGTTAGCCAAGAAATCCACAGTTACGCTTATTTCAGCCTTATTTAAGGTGTGTATTGAACACCTCTGGCTGATTCTGTGCATGGTGCATGAAGATGGTAAATGCTGCTGGATTCTTCTTTGAGTAAATTATTCCACTGGAGTAAATACTCATTAGAATGCAAATTTAGATTACCGATAGGCGTTTTCTGTTTGCCGTTTGCAAAAGCCAGGAAGTTTGTCTCCCTTTCTCTCCCTCGGCTACACTTCGGAGGCAATGGGGAGTAGCTGCAGGAGCCTGCCTCCCCTCCTCCTTCATCTCCCTCTTCCTGCCTGAGCCACGACATCTTTTCTTCCTTCTCACCAGCAGGTGGAGGAAGCACTATTCTCCTCCAGCCGTTCCTCCAGAAAGTTAATTATTTTGGGAATTGATGACAAGCAGCAGCCCAACATGAAGAACAGGCATGTGGTGCATATTTGGACAGGCATGTTATGTGTGGTGGCTGCCGTGTGTTATTTATCTCTTTTACATAATAAGTGCAGGTAGAAGGATGTTGCCAAATGAAATTGGTTTCTGGATCAAAATCTTGTAAAAAACCCTCAAACTTTAAAGCAACCAATTTTTTTAATTTACAACTGCAGTGCAAATCTTTGCTTTGAAACAGGTCTGCTTCTTGACGTGTTTGAAGGGTTGCACAGGGTCTTTGAAACCTGGAACAGCAGCAGAGTACACAAAAGGAAGACTTTTGCTTTGCTGGTTGTATTTCTCCATATCACAACAAAACCAAAACATGAATATCAACAACGATAGCTCTGTCACGTCAGTAATTAAGGCCTTGCTGGCCACACAACCATTTGTTTGGAATGTGGTTTTTAAGGGTTCCTTATAACAGGATAAAAGTGTGCTCGTGGGTCACTGAGGGCAGTGAAAGCCAGGTGAAACATTTTTTCTCTCACCTGTGCTGTCAATATCACAGAAAATATCAGTATCCCTCTGGTTCATGTGATTTTTTTTTTATCTTTAATAATATATTTCCATTTTTTCCCCTGAGAATTTCTTCAGTTAGCACTTGGGTCACTGCTTCATATTGATTTTTATCTTGACTGCTTGGTGTGCATCTTCTGCAGGATGACGCCCAAATCTGACACAGAATGTGTTTATTTCTTTTGAAGTTCTTTGTTGCTCTTACTAAGACATCTTCCTTTGTGGCAGACACAGGTATAAGTATCTACACGATGCTGCTGTGATGTGAAGTGTCTGTACAGTACTTCGCTTAGCAGGTTTCTGATTCATGAATGTGGCTTCCACAACTCTGATAATACACTGCAATTATAGTAACAATAGCTTGTATTACTACCCCATTTTATACATGAGAAATTAAAAACTTGCCAATTAAAGCCAAAATCAGCAGAAGTTTCAACTAGTTTTGAGTGCACAACCAAGTACCTGATTCGTCTAGACATGTAGAGTATGTAACATCAGGGTCCTGTGATGACACCCTCCTCTTGCAGAGCTCAGCCTGTCCTGCCTCCTGGCCTGTCTCTGTACCCGGGGCTTTTGTCCCTGTGTGACATCCAGCTTTGGTCTCCATTCCTGGCCCTTTTGTACTCCGCTGCCTCCCGCTTTGTTGTGTGTGCCAGCGCGGTGACCCGCGCGGGGTGTGCGGCTCTGCTCCCTGCTCCCGAGCTGGCAGCTGCCAGCAGGATCTGTGCAGCCTGTGGTGGCTGCTGCGGGCACCTCTCCTGCCATGCTGCACTCACATGGGGCCAGAGGCTCCTCAGCACAAAAGGGATTTTTGCAAAACATATCACCTAAATCTTATGCATGTATGTATGTGTGTATGTATGTATTTATTTATTTAAGATGTTCAAACTGAGTTCCTTTAGAGACTTGTAATGTGGCTAAATCTGGACAGTGTTTTCATGGTGCTGAAGGCATGTTAGTGAAACTCGGGTCATCCTCTGCACGCATGGAAATTCTAGATCTGGAATGAACAGAAGTTGGAAAGAGTATATGGGCTTGAAAATACTTTTGCTGTTAATTTGTTATTTGTTCCACCCTTCGCTATTAGATGTGTTCCGAGATTGTGGTTTAAAAAAAAGCAGCAAATGGAAAGAAACCCACTGGAATTATTCTAATGTAATTCACAGTGAATATTGTGGGCTTTATTACCATAGGAGTTACTACCTGGTTGTATCAAATTGCTGCAGTCTTCATATAAACCCTTGAATAATTGAAATGCCAAAGAGGAACTTAACATTGAGGGGTGCAGACAGAAAAACACTGATTACAGCATGAAGGTCATCAGGAGAAAGGCACTAGAACAGATTACTAGTTTTCTGCACTGAGAATTTCTGTTGGAGAAGCAGATTTGTTCAGGGGAGTATGGGTCAATGGTATGAAAGTCTGAATTAATGACTAGCCAGTAAGGGGTCATCTGAATATATTAGTTTGTCAAGTATTTTACCAAATTAAAGAACAGCATGTTCTTTGAGCTTTGAGTGAAGATCAAGTGATATTCTTTCAGTGATGTTGCTGTTCTTTATAGGTGAAGAAATTAAAAACTTCCAAGAGACTTGTCTTATTTTTTTTTCTCCTGCATTGGGTTGAGCAATTTTGGGCAGATAATTAACTTCCCTGTGTCTCAGTGAATTCCTTTCTGGAAGGGTTAATATGGGAAAGTTAGACTAATGAACAGGGCACATTGTGGCTTGATGCATACATAGTGTGATTCCCTCTACATCTGAAATTTCACAACAGAATTTCAGCCAATGTTTTTAATGCAGCTTTCAGCTAAAAACACTATAAAATGCCTAAGTGTTTTTACAAATGGTTTCACAGCACCATCTGCTAGAGAACACAAGAAAATGGAAATTGCTTGTACAAAGTCTTTCATTAGATATTGCTAAAATGTACTGCATTTTTTAGTGGCATGTGTTCTAAAAATTATTATTATTATTTTTTTAGGAACCACAGTGTGGATTTGCCATGTGGAGACAGTTATTGTATATATTGTAGTTCGGGGTCATACATGTTGAATAAAACTGTGTGGAATGTGCAGTTCTTGTGAGCAATTGTTTATTCTTTACAGAACTGTAGTTGTAGTTAGTCTGTGTTTTGTCTGGTAAATAAGTAACTAGAGAGTCTCTGCTGGAGTGAGGAATTGGGAGGAGGCACGCGGTGGCCACAACAGTGCCAAGGAAGAATGACAAATGTGTGGGTTGAAAACCAGCTCTGAGTGTATCAGCCCTGAACACCAGCAGGTGAATGTGTGTGCAGCCATGGTTATCCAGATGTAGAGCCTATGGGACACGTTTCCAAAAGCTGTGTACCAGGCATTTGGAGACTCGCTGATGACCTTTGGTTTGACATGGGCATCTGCCTGGTTCTAGTCTCTCCCTCCTGTACCATACTAATGTACTCTCTATCTACATGAACTGGGATGCTGATGTCAAAGCACCTCCTCTTGCTGTGCAGCTGTGCTCCTCTCAGCAGGACACTGTTCTCCTTACTGTTGTCTTGTATGTTTTCCTCTGAAAAGAGGGACCAAACAATGTTTTCTGCCACAGCTCTGAATGATTCTCTGAAGCCAGAGGTGCAGGTTTGCCTCCAGGCTTGGGGTGGGATAGGAGTTCACAGCATGGATAGCAAAAGCCAGTGGTGGCTCCTCAGTGTGCTGGCCAGAGCCTCAGCATCTCCTGACCTGAGTTAGGCTGCAGGCTGCAGCCAGTGCCCATCTCGGGCGTTCTGTGTTGACGGTTTGCATGCCACCAGTGATGGGCACGTTCGCATGGGAATCTCTGACCTACAAGAGCACGTCCTTCTTGCCTCCTCCATAAGTCGGGATTTGTCCCTAAACTGCCCAGGTGTGCACCAGACACTTTATAGAAAAACCTCTTGTCATTAGCACTGATGGGTCGATGTACTTAGGATATTTGATATGTCAGAGGAAATGTCTCAGATGAAAAGGTCTCCAACTAAATATGTAAATTATATTTGTCAGCGTTTCCCTCAAATATCTTCCAGCAGATGTGAGTACCATGTGTGTCCATTTAATAAACTAAACTGAAAATAATTTCCACTTTGCTAGATATATGGGGAATAGCTGGGGAGGGTGGGGAGTGAACTACAAAGCAAGGTAAAAACTGCATATGTGTGTTGTTATATTTGATGACCAATTCATTAAAGCCATAAGTGTATCCAGGCTTTCAATAGTGTTCTCCTGCTGTTGCTTCCTGTACTCCCTGGCTACAAAATCAGTCTCTATGGCTCTCATTTGTCTTACCCACATGAAAGACTTCGAGCATCTGCAAGTTATGATTTGAGAAGTATCTGCTTTTAAACAGAATATATTTTATCACCGTGTCTTCACAGGCAGCATAGTATGTTGTATAAATTAGGGGATCCTAGACCTTTGAACACTCGGAGGCTGGGTGAGGTACTCTGTGTGTGTACTGTGTCTGGCCATACCCCTCAAACATCCTGGACCCACACCAAAAATGCCAGATGTTCAGTAGACGTGGAGGCCCTCCTGTAACCTTTGCTGTGTGCTGCAAAGCATGGAGGGGGCAAGGTTGTAACCATCCCTTGATCTTCCATGGTTCTTGTACTCTTATTTGAGCTCTGTAGTTTCTATATTTTCAACTACAGACCATGGGCCAATTAAATAGTCTGTTAAACTATTGCATGGTATAAGCTCATTGTGTCCCCCAGCTCTCCAAAGATGGATGGGACTTGCTTAGCTCTGATGGTTTATGAGCCATCAGCTTAAAGCTGCCATTGGTCCGTGATGTGATGGAAGTCCTGGGTCTTGCTCAAGTATGGACTTTTCCAGGCTCTATCCTTATCAATGTAGGAGATAATAAAATACTTTAATGGGTGGTTCCTTTCACTTGAAAACAAGCAGTCACAGAGCAGCTGTGGGACAAGGGGTTGGCATGGCTGGCATGTGTGAAACCGTCCCGGCCAGGTGTAGGTGAATACAAACATCACAAAATAAATGTAGGTCTTGTTTTTTATAATTATTAAGAAAACTGCAGCTGAGATTGCTGAGCTTAGCATACTCCTAAGGTAACTCAATTTGTGGATTCCTCCTCAGCCTTCTCACTGTCAGCATTTCCCACTTCACCTCACCACACCTTCAGCATGGTGCCTGAGAGCCCTTGTTCCTGGGTCCCTGGGATGCCAGCCTGGTGAATGGGGGGGTCTGCTGCACCTTGTGTGGGGCTGGCTGCCCTCTGTGACAGAGCATCGGTGTTTGGCGAGGCAACATCCCCTGTTGCCTTGCCTTCCTGGGGAACGTTGGTGATCCAGAGCCCCTCGGCGACTCTGGCGCAGCAGCCACATGTGGGATGACTTAAGGCTGGAGCAGTGTCTTTGTTCTGAAGTCTGGCGGCTTGAGGGACTTGCAATTATCCTAATGTCTGGCTGGGCCGTGGAGCTGAGTCAGCATGTTTGGCCTTGAGCAGCACTGCCAGAATAAAGACGCTAATTAAGGGACATTAGGCTTAAAAAAATAATTTATTGTTCCTGTGAAAAGATACCAAGTTCAGGGACTAAATTTAGCTATTCCTTGGTAGATCAGAAAAATTGGGGTCCTGCTGTTGATGGAGATCTCAAAGCCTTCCTATCATGTTTCCTGTACACAATAAGGCATTTGATCTCTGATGGTATTTCTAATCTCTATTAAATGCCTGATGGTGAAAGATATCTCCTTTTATTTGAGGTACAAGTGTTACTTTAAAAATGAGTGTGAATATTTTTTTAATCACAAAAGATAGCAATAAGGGTTGGGTAGAAATACTTTTTTGAGCTGTGTGGTAACTAAGCAAATGTTTCTTTTTGTTAAACGGTGCTCTGTTGTTGACAAAAAACGGTTAAGTCCTTTGCACACAAGTCTGACAGGGGAAGACGGCAAGGCATTTGTTAAAGAAATAGCTTCCAAGGCACGTGTTCAGAGCTGTCACTTATTTGCATATTTTTGCCACTCTGCACAAATCAAACATTATGGCTTCCCCAGCAGAGTGCAGCTCAGGAAGGAGGAGCAAAGGTGCCTAGAGATGCCTGGGGACAGCTGGCGCAGTGGATTCCGCAGGCTGTTGTTTTGGCGTGAGGAAATAAAATAGCCTTTGGGAAGAGAAGAGGGGAGAGTGCAACCTTCCCATCTGGTATATACTCTAATGCCATGTGGTCTGGAACCTGGAAAATTCCTGTAAATACCTGCTGGAGGCAATGCAGGCTTAGCTGATCTTGTGTAGGGATGTAACTGAGAGATGTTCACATTGCCCTCTTGGGAAGATACCTTTTTAATCAGGCTTATACATGAGCAATAGCATCCTTCATGCTACTTCCTTTGTTATGTTTTTAGTCTCTTCAGGGCACCAAAATGAGGTGAAACAATTAAATGGTGATCTGTGGGTTTAAGCTCTAATTCCTGTAGGAGCCAGTTGTTACAGCCATGCTTTGGGCTTCCAGGAGCATGAGTGGTTTCCCTGAGGTTCATCCAGAAAGCCTGTGGTGGAGCCACGGGGAGAGAGCTGAGGTCGACCACAGCTCCAGCACTGTGCTGAGCCATTCCTTGTGTGGGTACAACCATCTCAGGAAAATTGCTCTTAAAATGAATGTCCTCTTCCATGGCTTTATTCACACTTTGAAGGGATGGTGCTAATTTTTCAAAAGCCCGCCATCTCTTGCGCCTTGGAGACAGCTCATCACTGTTGAGCACGACCTGATACAACTTGGTTGCTGTTGTGTCAGCACAGCCTGGGAGTAATGAGGGCCTTTAGGCTGGACTGTGCAGTGCATTTGCATCCAGGCCAGAGACTAGCCATCCTTTTCAAATACAGGGGTTTTTTCTGTATACGGTTTCAGAGTTTTCTTCCAGTGTTTCAATAAAACAAAGTATTCCTTCATTCTGTCTGGCATTTTATTATGTAAATGTGGTCTAAGGGAACCTGTGATAGGCCTCATTTTGGGTTATGCATTGCTCCAAGGAATTCATCAGGGAGAAGGATTTCATGCTGTACTTCAACCTCCTTCAGGCCTTTCTTGGATGAAAGGAAAACTCTACAACTGTGAATGTAACTGGTTATCATTATTGGATGTCATTACTCACTCATTTTGAGCATAAAACAAAAAAATTGCATCCCCCTTGATGTACGTGGGTAAAATGCTCTCAGTTGCGTTAACACTTGTAAGCTGAAGAGTAGAGTTCAGCCCTTTGTTTCAATTGAAATATTTGTTTAACACAGGCAAGGACTAAACAATGCACTTGAAAGCGATTTGTGTTATTGTCTGTAGAGCAGAGCTTGTGTTTTATGAACTGGCTGATCATAAAGACAGCATAAATCATGTAAAGCATTCTCGTTTGCCTTTTCTTTCTTTCTCTTTTTTTCTTTTTGCAGATGGGGCTTGTAGAGTAGAGTTGCAGTCAAATGTCTGCTCCAGGAAATTTTAGTTGAACTGTGCGAGTCCATTAAACAAATGTAATGGATTTTTGGAAAGAAGAGCTGCATGTTTCAAACCAAATGTTTTACATAGAGAACATCTGGTTAGTTCTGGACGTTTGTGTGTAGAGCACATCAGACAGCAGCCGTAGTGAGTTCATCTGGGAGGTTGCCTGGGATGTAGTTGTAGGATATGACAGTTCAGTTGTTATGGGGAATAATTCCTATGAAGTATTGCCATAAACGGAATGTTTGGCACAAACAGCTGTATCTTTGTTTTACTGCACACCCAAGTTATTCTTCTTAACTGCCCAGCAAAACTCTAGACGCCGTTTAAATAACCCAGTAAAAGCTGGCACCTCAGAGCTGTATGAAAGCATGCCCAAGGAGGGGAAATGAAGCTTGCTCTGTGTTCAGGGAAGCACTATGGATTCCTGCCGTGGGCAGTGTAGCACGAGCAAGCAATGAATGCAATATGTGCAAATGGTTTGTGGGGTTGAGTTGGAAACGATCAGTGTTCCACTGGTGTTGTGTGGTGTTGCTTTGAGCAATGTGAATATGCAAAACTGGTGAAATGCATGTAATTAGCCTGACATTAGAGTTTATTTGGGCTACTGGAAGAACTTTAACCTGGGTAAATTAATAAGTCTGCTTTTACTTCACAGCATCGGAAATAATATATTTCCAGGAAATGTAGGAAATGTAGAAAAATGTCTTATTTGGGAGTTGGTTCTTAAATTATTTCTGCAGTTTAACTGAGGAATGTGTGGTTCAAATGAGATTAAAGTTGTAATTTCCAGAGTAGCAATGCAGCTTCCCCTTTCAGGATTGTTTAACTAAAAAGTTAAACAAAGTGGGTTAGGCAGTCTCTTGGTCCGGTCCCTTGTGGACAGCAATTCACATTATGCAGCACTGCTTTAATAGTCCTGCTCAGTCTGACATGATTTGTGGTATTTGCTGAGATGGGTTTCTGGACCGAGCAGCATGAAAGGGAATTGCTCTTCACTCTGAGGAAGGGGGTATGTCCAAGTCTGTGCGAAGGTCACTGGCAGGGTGAAGTGGGAAGCCTGGGCTGCTGTTGTTACACTACCTAACAGCTTAGCTTCTGGCAAGGGGATCCCAGAAATACGAGTTCTAACGCTCGCTTGTTCAACTGACTCCAGCCAAAACATGTGCCAAAAAAGGTGTTTGTGCATGTTGAAGAAGTGGGCAACAGTCCTGGAGCTTGCAGGGTCTGGGGTAGTTCTTAGGCAAAAGCTTTCCATCCTGAAAAATAATTGCTTTGTGCTTTTTCTCCTCCAAAGTTAAGTCTCCTCATAACTGCTTAGAACAACTGCCTGCAGTTGTGAACTCCTCTTCTAGCAGGGAAAGCTGGAATTATGCATTTAAGGCTGCAGAATTGCTCGATAGCCAGCCACTTAATTGTAGGAAAGTGTAATTCATTCCTCACCCTCTCACATCCATTCCAAGCTCAACCGGCTGCAGGGAGCAAGAGTGTTCCCGTTCCTGTGTTACTCTCTCTCCTGAGCCATTAGGGTGGCCCTGGTAATTTACTTTCAATAAATAGAAGGGAGCAACAGGAGGTTCCTCTACCTTCAGGGGTGTAAATATTTCTCAGAAATCAGAGACGGATGGGGAAGAAATCTTAGCAAACTCCTTTCCTCCCTCTGTAGTAATTCCACCACATTCCATCATAACTTCTAAGATGGTCCCTTCCCAGAAGGGACCATTAAATAGGTAATGTCCAGGCAGAACAGTGTAAGACTGAAGCACTGTGTTAACAAAACCAAGTTTAATATTGCAAAGCGATCTGTAAGCCCTGGAGCAAAATAGTCTGGGTGAGGCTTTGATACACGATTGCCAATCTTTTTGTTTTCCAAGAGTATTTTTCCAGATAGGATATGGATTTGTGGTTTGCTAGATTCCCACCAGGAAGTAGTGTTCATATTTTGATCCACCTTATATCAGTTTAGGAAAGTATACTAGATACAGGTGCTTCTGATAGTTCCATGTCATTAACCATTCCAAACTGTGCTGTTTAAACACATCTGTGCACCCTCCATCATATAATTCCTGTGGTCCACTGTCTTTGCACAATGAATCCTTGCTCATCACTGTAAATCAAAAAGACTAAAGCCTGTAAATTCAGCTTTAAAAATCTCTTCACACTTAAAAATTCCATTCTGTTAGTTAGGAATTGCAGGTGATCAGACAGTATGGTGTTGGGTTTTAATGAGTGTTATGGTGCATGAAAGTACAGACATTTCTTTTAAAAAAGACTTTTCCCAAGTTTTTTCCTTGTACTATTGTAATTCTCATGGTGAAACAGCACTTCCCTTTTTTCTCTGAAGGACTGTAGATCCGGAGAGCAAAATTATAAGATCCACGCAATACCAGCTGACTTCACATTTGTGGTGGAAGAGGCATTGTAAAGATGTGCAAAGCTGTCAGTGATTCTGAGGTTTTTCTGAACTCAGAGAAGCTTCAGTGAAAAAGAGAGAATAAGCCAAATTACATTTATTTATCCACAACTTTCTCAAGCAGAAGGTACCATGAATGAAAATGTGCTGTGAGGTGGCTTCTTGGGAAAAAACTGGTTCTAAGAGTTCAAACAATGTCTAATGCTCTTCCTTGTTTAATGTGAATTACAGCCTTGCACTGATGTAGTTGCCTAAACCTGTAAAATCACTTCAGAGACTCTGGTAACTGCTAAGGTTACCATAATTTAGCAGCACATTGTAACAGTTTGCAGCAGTTGCTTAGAGGGTGTGAATAACCCCATTTCCAATTTAAATTATTGGAGGAATTACGGGAGACCATGTAATTTTCAAACTGGAACTAGATCCAGGCACCAGGGCTTTATACCTGTCTTCTTAAGAAAGTCATAAAGGACTTTTTTATAATGACATAGCCAAGATCTTGGTTTTGTGTTTCATCCCCAAATTGATGCCTTGAACAGTGTGCACTCCTACTTTGGAGGATTACTTCAGTGTGGTTCACTGCTTATTCACAATGAAAAAACAACATTGAATTAAAGTCCCTCTCTGCTGCCTCAGGTTAGCATTTTGCATTACATCAGCAGCTGTGGTAGCTGTGAGATCAAGCCCCAAAATTACTGTGAAATCTATCTTCCAGTTTTTGGAGAGTGGATCTGTAATACCCATGTAACATTGAGAACAGTGAACTTGGGGCTTGTGAATTCTTTCACTCCTCTTTATCCTGACTTGCCAGTAATTTAATTAGTGCTAAACAGTCTGCACACAGACTTGCAGAAGTTAAAAGACTGACTGACACAGGATTCTCTTTCAGTGACTTTTCCTCTTTTGCTCATGTGCTGGATGGAGCTATGCTGTGTTTGGAAGTCGATCAATAATGATTGCACAATTCTAACCTCATTTAAACTATGATATAAACAGACATGATAGAAACGGATGCTACCAGTTTTTTTCCTACTTAAAAGTGAAGTCAGCTTTTTTTTTCTGCTTTTTTTCTCCCCTCCTTTTTTCCCCCTTTTTGGTTCCAACAAAATTGTAACCTGGAAGAAAAGCAATTAGACTTTGTGAAATCCCAACTCAGTGTAGCATTTGGCTTTGGTAAATGTGGAAGCCAAAAATAAACATCTGCTTGGCAACTTCACTAGAAGTTAACCGTAAATGCAGTTTTCATCTTTTGAGTGAATGTGGCATTCAGTGCTGGTTAACATCTATTAAGGAGAATGATCCATAGTTGAGGCTGTAAAGCATTTTTTTTTCTTTTTAAATTACTGTTATGAACATCCATTGCCTTGGGGAAATCCCCTACCCCAGTTTCTTTCCAGATCTAATTTCTTATGTGCCAAAGCATGACCTTTTCTTGAAAGTTTGAAAGTAGTTGGATGGGATATTTGTGAGTTATTAGACATTGGAAAGGAGATGGTCTTCCATCGATCTGTGCGTGATATGGAGGATACGGAGTTACTTTTAGAAGTGTATTAGAGGAAATGTAAGCAGTCCCACTCTTTTCTCCAGGAGGGTGAAGTCTGCACATGATAGGGACTCTCCCAGCATGCCACATCAGCCTTGGGCTCCATTCCTGACAGGACATAGCTGCAAACGTCTTTAATAACCTGGTCATGTAAGATCTCTGCTTTTCAACAAATCTTCTGTTCCTACCACAGCAAATTTGTTGTACTGTGGGTTAGGGAGGATTGAAGTGGATGAAGATTTGTAGCAGCATGCTATTGGGACAATGGGGAGGGGTGAGAAGGGGCAACTTGAGGCATCACTAAGGGAAACACATCATTATTGCTAGGGATGGTGGTTATTTGTAGGATCTTTTTTCTAGAACTGAACAGTGCTATGACTTAGGACTTACACCACTTTGTGTGATGTAAAAAGCTTTTGGGAAGGGAGAAGTTTTTTAGTATATTTCTGACATATATGACTTGAGGCAAGGATTCTCAGCATTAAATGAAGAGAGGTCTGGCAGAGAAATTTGTCAGAGAATGCATGGTGTAAATATGCCAGGCTTTTTATACATAGCTGAGGGTAGTGGGTACCAGACAATGGAGGGATGCAAATTTCCCAGTAAGGCAGTAGTTACTCAGGAAATGTGCTCACAAATCCTGATAACAAGCACCGTATGTGGGGGTGAGGAAAGAAGTGAAGGAAGGGTGTTGTATGTTCCTCCTGGCACCCACTTTATATATGTACAGTATAAATGTGTTCATCTGGTACTTTCTACTGCTCATAAAAAGTTGATTCCACAAACATCTTTCTCTGTGAATAAAGGGGGAGCTAGAGAGAATGTATAATCCCCTTGCTGAGTGTTTGTGAATAGTTAATTCCTCTTCTCCACTTAGTGAATCATCATTTATGATATTATAGCAGCAACTATATCCAGCAGAACCAGAAAAGGAAAATTAAACCTGAGGTAATCATACCTTCATTCTCCCAGAGACAGTGGCACATTGTGCCTCAGCTTATGCAAATAGAATTTTGATGTAACATTTATCACACTGACTCAGGACTTCTAGTGCCTTGGCACAAGAGTGAGTTTCTCTACAAGTAGTGACATCAGCTTTGGTTTTTAGAAATACAATCTGTCTGGTACGTTGTGAAGAGGGGAATGAAATGGGGAGCTGCTGATATTTGCTATATGCTGTTACCATGCGGAGTGAGGCAGCTGTAAAAAATACCTTTACGTCATACAAGCACATGGACCTGAGAGGTGCATGGAGGCACGTGCATCCTTGCCCTTTATGTGTGCAGCTGCTGGCTGGCAACAACAATAACAGTGTTTTGTCCTTGGTAACATCCATGACATGAACAAACATGTGATGGAACAAAGTAATGAGCAGAAGCTGAGATTTAAATCAGCAAAGGCTCAGTTGGGTGCAGATGGCACCGGTTGCTGCTTTGAGCAACTCTCCCGATTACTGCATAGCTTGCCAGCGTATCAAACAATAGAGTTGGGCTGCTGATAAATTATTAATAAGGATTTTGTTGAATGCTTGTCTCCCAGGCAGAATCACCATGGAGATGATCTGGCTTTTAGGATGTGAAAACTAACAATCTCCGAAACAATGGCATTGTGTCAACCTTACTCTTTCCCTGAAAGGGAGAGCTCTCAGAGATGTGTTAGCAGATTGCACAACGCCAGGCACTAATTTTGCTTACACTCACAGTGGCCTTTTGTCAGCTTTTCAGTGACTGCATGAAATGTTTTCTATGACCGTGCAGAAGCTTGTTCTTAGAATTACACGTCCTGCATGATGCTCTTTAGTGCTGCATCTGGCCCAGGGCTGGAATCTCAAGATAACTTTTTTTCAGCAAATGGACACAGCAAAGGTATAATCACGTGGTAGGAGGCTTAGAAAAACAAGTCGTCATGAGCATACCTTTTCAGAACCCTTTGGGTGCTTCATTTCCCCATAGGAATATCTGTCCATGGATCCTTCTTCCCACCTGGAAGGTCCAGTGGCCAGTTAGACAGTTACTCAGCCCGCCCTCTGCCTTTCCTTTTTCTCATTTGTGCAACCTCTGGAAGTGCCATTTCAATGCAACTGCATTATCAGCATCCCCCTCCTTATCATTTGATTGCAGGCACCTCAGGGACCACATAATTTTGTAGCTTTGTTTCTTTTCCTCTTGGGTTGGTGATGTCTGGGCCAAGAGCCATAGGCAGAGACTCCCCTGGAAAAAACATTATATGGTGCCAGACTTTATTCTTTCTTACTTGGCTCTGTGGAGCTGGAGAAAGAACAATGTACCTTTTCTCTCTCCCCACCCCCAAACATCCTCTGCTCTCCCTTTCTCTTCCTCCCCTGGTTGATCAACCTATTATTTACCTCCACACCCCGTTGGCACTTGGCACATTGCACTTCCCACCCTCGAGTCTCAAAGAAAGGAAACAGAGCTGTGAAACTGGCTGGGCTCACCCACTTCCCATTGCTGGGTGGGGATGGATTCAGTTCACAGCTTTCAGAAAGGAGAGTTTTATGTGTATTTAACCTTCCCCTCCCTCTTCACCCAAAAAAAATGTTTTTTAATAATTTTCTCTAAGTGTCTTTTCTGACGTATCAGTCAGTGGCAACAAGCTGGTTTCCCTTTCTCAGGGAACTTTGCTCTCTGTCCTGATGCAGGTTTTTTGACTCTCCACAATAGTATTGCAAGAGCCCATTGGAATTTGTTCGAGCATGGGTGGTATGTACAAGTGCTGGAACCAGCTTAAAAGTCACAGCCTCCCTCGGTGGAAAAAACCAGTTCATATCTCACTATGGTCCTAAAAATAGCCTTGGTAGATAATAGAGAGTGGAAGATTGTTTTCAATGGGTCTGAATGTACTGCATGCAGAAATTGCTGGGGAAGGGTCAGTGGTTTGTGGCATTTAAGTAGTCAGGCTCAGCTACAGCACTCACCGACTTAAAAATCTGTGACTCTGCACTGTGGCTAGTTCTACCTTTATTTATATTCACACGACTCAGCTGGAAATGAGGCAAACTTAGGTTCATTGGACTAAAACAAACACATGAACCAACTTCCTGAAATCAAGTGAAACAGATTTTCACTTTGATGAAAATACAGCTTTTTTTTGCTCAGCCGTAAATGATGATGCCAGCAGTGACTCAGCAGACATGGAGATTTGATATGGAAGTGGGCACCTACTGCGATGCCCTTTGCCAGATGTTTAGACCTGGAGATACTTTTTTTGTACACAGTGGTCTCGATCAGGCTCTGTAGAAATAAATTCTACCCATTTTGCTCTGCTAAGCAGGCAAGAAGCTTGAAAAGGAAGAAAGACATTTCTCTCACAGATACGACTGAATGTACAGAAACCTTTGCAACCGTCACACTTTTGAAGTATTTATAGTTCAATTCCAGTTATTTGTATGAAACAAAAGCAAAGAAGCATGAAGTGTGTTGGAAAATACTTTATAATCTCTCTACACCAGTTCAGGGAGTGAATATAAATCCTCTTTCCAGCAAATGGAAACCAGTAATTTATTGCAGCCTTGAAGAAAGCAGTTTATTTCTCTGCACTTCCTGCCCAGCACACTCTGCAAGCTGACTCACAGAGGGATGGGAAGCCAAAAGCTCTGCTCCCTCTTTCCTATCTGCTTCTGGAAGGCAGAGCATCAGTGAAGCAGGGGCTGTGCTTGTGCAGAGCAGTTTGGAAGTGCCTGGCAGTATTAGAGATTCACACCCCCTGCCTGTGCCATAGATTTTGGAGAGGGTATTCTCTTTACCTCCTTCTGAGCAGAGACTGGTACCAGAACTGGCGGTGCAGGTGGAGGTCGTTTCATCCCATCTCTGATGGTCTTTCTCTCCCCCTGACCTATGTGTGGGACCATGCAGCCATCAGAGCTGCAGAAGATACCGGGGATGGTTTTGGTGTACACAGCCAGTAATGATCCCCAGAGGGAAACTTCACATGGCCTAGTTTTGAGCTGCGACCTTGGTGTTCATGCATGTATTTAATTTTGTATGTGTGAGCTGTCCCACAAAAGTCAATGGCCTGCTCACATGTGTGAAGTTAGGCATGTGCTAAAGTGTTTTGCCAGATTGGATACTGTGTCTATAGGGGCTTTGGATGAACTTGAACCTGTTTTGTTGGGGTGAGAGGCTTTAAATTTCATTATTAGGAATCTGATATGTTACTCTCTCTGAGTGCAAGGTCTTGGAGTTATCTGAAATTCTCATTAAGACAAGAAGCTAGGAAAAATACAAATTCCTCCACCAGTAATGTTACTAAAAATACTATAATTAAATTATCTAAGTCTTAAACCCAGTAAAATATATTGAAAAGTGTGGTAGAGGTATAAGTACAGTGTTTTGAGAGTACCAAAGGGACTAACAGCACTTTCTCTGCAGATACTGAGCTGGAATATTTGGAGTAGTTAATGTAGCTGATGTAAAAAAGCGTGTTGCTTTTTCTGTACTCTTGATTCATAGGCTGTGACCCTTAATAAATTTTGTTGTTGCTCACAGTGAAGCCGCTGCTTTCAGAGAAAGCAAGAAAGCAGGCTAGAAAGAAAGAAAGGAGCCTTAAGAATGAACAAACAAGTTCTTTCATAAGGTATTTCTCAATTGACATTATTTCCTATTATGCTGAAGTTATTCAGGTCCATCATGCAGCAGTCCTGTAAGTGGGATTTAGAAAAATTGAGCCAGCTCTGTCTGGTGTTAAAAGCATAAGTGCTCTTTGAAAATGTATTTTCTGGAATATATTTCTGAAAGAAATAAATTTCGTGAAAGAAGTTATATTATTGATATTTTAGAATACCTGGAAGGGAGGCTTGTTTTATGGTCTGATACCATAACATACAGCTAGGGGTCTTATTTTGCTCAGAGATATGAAAACAATAAATACCTGGAATGTGATTGTGATTTGTAATGTTTCCATGAAATACTGAATAAAACCCAACTGGGCTGCTTTCTTGTTTGTGTTATTTTTTTCACATCAGTAGACTTGAGCCCAAGTATTGTTGCTGATGTGGTCTGAGCAGACTGGTGTAGGTGAAAGACTTGACTGGCAGAAGTCTGTTTCTTAGAAGGGAAGAGCTGGAATGAATGCTGTCCTGCTCCACTAATCCTGCTCTGGGATGCCACCTGTGACAGTGACAGTCTGCTGACACTGATCACTCACTGTTTGGCCTTTTGGACCAGGTCATCAGCAAGGCTGTGCATGGCTAGTGGCCTTTGAAGTGTGGAACCTATCCACTTGGGGATTGTGCAGGCCACCAGGCAGATCGCATGGGGTGAAAAGTATTTTTTGAGATGCCTTTCTTTCACTTTCCAGACACCCTTTTTGAGGAGAAAAATAACAATTGAACATGGGGAAAGGTATCAAAAATCATCCTTTAATAACCAGATGGTTGTTGAATAAGGCACTTCTGTGGTGTGTTGCACAGTTTGGGAGGAAGAGGCAGGCAGCAGTTTCTGAGATGATACTGTCCTTGTTTCCTTTAGGAGTCATGTCGCCTTTCTGTTTCGATTTCCTCATCTTCTGAAAGTGGATAAATTGTGCTATTTCACCACTTGCTTATCAAGGTTTAATTAATAAATGGCTACAGCTTATGTGCTGTGCAAATAGACAGTGATACTACTTTGTTAGTGCATGTGAGTAAAACCTCTCTTACGTGTGAGTGCTTGCACTGGTAACGTACAAGGGGCACTGCCTCCCACGCAGCACTCCTGTGTGTCAGGATTGCAGGGGATGGGCTGACCGTGGCCAGGTGGATGCTTAGAGCTGCCCTGGCTCCACTGACACCACCAGAGTAAAGATATTTCACACCTGCCAATTGTCTTTCTTTGTTTCCAAGTGCTGGTCACTGTGATCTGAAGGAGCTGAGTGAGGGAAGAGAAAGTCTTGAATGTTAAAACCCAGGAGATGTGTTCAGCATGTATTTGTTCCTTATGTTGGGATGAGACGTTGCAGCCTGGATGTCACTGACAAAATCCCAAGTACTTTGGCTGGGCTGTTGAATTCTACCCCTGCAACTGGGAAATGATGCTTTCAGGAGAGCTTAAGTACCATCTTTGAATTTGGGTAAACTTTTAGGAATAGCCTTTGTAAATTAAGGTGCCTTAATTTTCAGCATGGGTTGTGAGACTGTAAACTCTCTGATCCTGTTAAAAAATATGTTCCCAGGCAACACATCTGTTTTCGTTAGAATATTGATCCAAACATATATTTACAAAGTGCCACCACACTTTTCATTCATGTTTGCATTTTTGTATCTAAAAATATGTTTTCTTATATACAATTATTCCACAGAGGCCAGTTGCAGTAATTATGGGTAAATGAGCAAAAGTCTTGTCTGTGAAGCTCGCAGTCAAGTTATCAGGAGATTGGCATGTCCACTGGGCTGCTGTTATTACTTTACCAGCTGTGAATGGGGAAGAATTTGCTCCCCGTTGTATATTTGACAATGAAACCCTTCTTAAATTCTTCCTCAGAGCCAAGTACAAGGCTGTCTTTTAATAAAAAATGTGTTTTTACCCATGTCTATATTTATTTCTTGCAGGAATGCACATACTGCTCCAAGAGCCACCCACATCCTTCTGTATACAGGGTGTATTTGCATTTGCAGTCAGTCCCAGTGTGGACATGGGAAGGGGAAAAATCCAATGTCATCTTTAGAGTTGGTTGCCTTTTCCATCTCTAGAATTACCTGGAGGCTGTCTTGGTCACTCATTCAATTAAGATCTGTTGTATTACCTCTTCTAGAAATATGTGCCTATGTTGTTACTTTTAAAATCTCTATTCCAAATGTTTAGGTCAAGAGGAAAAAAGAGATTGTTTTGGTTTTAACATGCAAATCATTTTGTCCCTTTACTTCTTTCTGTTCTGCTGTCCCAAAATAGGGGAGCACTTGAGCAAGAGCTTAATTTTAAGCACGTGCAGCAGTCTTTGGGAATTCAAGGGGATGTGCCTAATGCTTTTTTGAACAATGTTGCTTTTCAGAGTTGAAGGCTTTGTAGGAAACCTGATCCTTTAAACTGGCTCCTGTTTATGTACATTTCAATTTTATAATATTGTAAGTTTTTCTCTTCTTTCTTCAATATCCTCAATGCTACATCATATAATGAAAACAATACTGGTCGTGCCACTTGCAATTACTGAAGTAGGCAGTGAATTTTTTTTTCTGGAGTAACTGGGGAAATAACGTAAATCATAGATTTACAAATGTTTTCCCAGGAGAAGTCCACAGTAGTTGGCTGCAAAGAATGACACAAGTTTGGTTTACCCATAAAAGGGTGGTCATCTCAGCAGGTCAGTGATGTTTTTCAAAGATGTATTGTTGATTTTAAGCAGCTGATTATTTATTCCCTGAACTCTAGCTTAAAAAAACAATGCAGGGTAAATATTGAGTATAATAAAGGCCGTGCTGCCATTCAGTATGCACAATGCCCTCACCTTCCCTCTCCCACCAATTTCTCTGCATTGTTGCTTTCTGCATTTCTCATAGGGCATGAGATGACCTCCACGATTATTTATGGGGGTGTTCAGATAAGCCCTTTTTTCACAGGCAACACACATACACACACTCATAAGGACTGTTATAATTTGAATTTATATTGCAAGTTCAGCTATCACTTCCTCTGTTCCCACCCTGCCTTTTGGAAAGATATCCAGTCACATGATATGCTTGTAAAAAAGCTTGCTGATTGAGGAAGGATGCAGGAAGGATATGGTTTTGCAGTGACTGCATAAGTGTTGTGTAGGACCTGAAGCCTTGGGTTTATATGAGGACGAGTTTAGATGTGAATTTCAAAGATTTATTTATTCTGATTTTTGAATAAGTCATAACTCCTGAACAGTTTGCCTGCTTTAGAAAATCCATGGATTAACCTGTGTTAATGGGATCCTTTATGTATTAACATGGATATCAATACATAATCAGCACCCTGGATTCCCTGCCTCAGTTCCATCAGAGATCTCAAAGTTTTTTCAAAGAAATTGTCTCAAAAGTTTCTTTTCGAAATTGTCAGATGCAATCGTGTCTTAGCAAATGTGCTTCCCATCAAAATCTCTTGGGGAGTTTTGCCGTTTGCATAAGGAGAGTGCTTAGGCTAGCACAGACATCTTCCCAAAAGATGCTCTGTTCCCCCTTATTGAAGTCCTAAGACCTGAAGAGCCCAAAACTTCATGTCACCCATTACACTGTAATGAGAGTGTATTTATTGTTATACAGTGAGGGAGCTGGAGCATGGAGGTTTGTATTTTAAAGGTTTGTTTTGGTCATTCCATGTTCTGCCAACATCTAACATCTGTATTTATGTTTTAACTCTTCTTGGTGGATTAGATGCATCTGTTCAGTTCCAAGAATAATGCTTGATTTCCTGCATTTATAGGTCGCAATAAAATCCATTCGTAAGGACAAAATTAAGGATGAACAAGATATGGTTCACATCAGACGGGAGATTGAGATCATGTCATCCCTCAGCCACCCTCATATCATCACCATATATGAAGGTTAGTGAATGTGATTTTCCTCCCTGACTGTTCGACTGTTCTGTTACGTTCTTGCAGACCTGATGTTCATGTTTCTTGAGACTGTGCACCAAACCAGCCCTTACTCCTTGTGTAACCCATCCCTTACCAACGAGACTGCCTTGAGCACTGCCTTCCCTCTGAGCTACCAGTGTTTCACAGATGCATAAACGTTTGCTTGGAAGAGCTGCTTCTTGTGTGAGTTCACTGTGTCAGTTGCAGGTGGGAGATGGTTGCATGTATCACCTCATGTCCTTGCTCCCACTGCACAGTTCAGTTTCATATCACACTCACTCATGAACCAGCCTGATGTCTGTTTCTGTGCCCAGCCGCCAAACCAGTTTCCTTGTTTGCTTTATTTTCCCTGGACTGCACAGGGCTGCTCTTATCTGCTCTAGGACTTTGGTCCTCCCTTACCAGCCAGTTCAAGTTGCTAGTTCTGTCATTGCAGCTTTTCCCCCTGAATCCCAGCATCCGCTTCCTGTCCATCTCTGCACACTTGCCTGTCAGTCTGGTGGCTGGCTTATCATTCCTGTTTCCTTATCTGGTCTTCCTCCTCTGCCTCCTTTCTTCCTGGGACACAGCTAGGAAGATTTGCCAGTTTGTTTATGTCCCAGCACTAGCTCATGTGCATGCTAAAAGACACCAGCCAAAAGGCCTGTTGCTGCCAGGAGGGAGGCTGCATGTTGGACATGGGATGTAGATTCCAGAGGTTCAGAGGGACCTGGGTCAGGCAGTTTTATCCCTGGGGATCACCCTTTTTCCTCTGTGAAGAGCAGGAAGCCTGAATGTAGCCCTACACATTTCCATAGCTGTGAGGTAAATGCAGAAGGTGATGAGATGTGTATGGCAGCTCTGCTCTGAGAGTTGATACGACTGATTAAAACAAGGGATGTCTTGGCGTACTGTTACACTATCGCATATTGAGTTATTCAAAAGCATGTTCTTGTACTTGAAAAGAGATGAGTATCTGTCTTTTTATTGAATAAACTCATAAAAGGATCTGGAAACAGAAAAGGGGAGGGATGCTGTGTCAGCATGTGGGTTGCAAATGGAACAAAAGTTACTTCAAATATGGATGAGAACTCAGGAAGAAAAAATATTAAGCATGCTGTGGTTCTTTGACCAGTTGGCCTTCTCATACTTACTTTAAATAGTTTTTACTGACTTAAAATATTTGTAAAAGTGAAAAAGATTACAGCATTTTTAGGAAGCAGACACTAAGTCCTGTGGGAGTAAAACTTCTCTCTCTGGCCCTGCGGAGGGAGGAGCAGTGCTTCTGCAGCAGAGCCAGTTGAGCTCCATGATGGAGAATTCATCTTGTCTGAGGAGGATGAGCACCTATGTCAGGTTCTGGTACGTTTTCCAAGCAGCCAATGCTGTAACTTAAGATATGGTAGCACTGGGAAGATGTGTGGTTGTGCAGCTGAACCCACAGGAGCTGCTCAGAGGTGAGGGTGTGACCTCCGGGGCCCTTGAGTGTGTGCTTCTCTTGAAGCTGAAGAGTACTTGTTGTGAAGTTAAAGGAACTACTACGTCAAGGACTGAAGTATTTGTAGCCTCTCGAAGTTGGACTTTAAACACATAGATTTTCCTCTTGAGTGATGCATAGAGTGATAATATTGCTATCCCCTGACATAAAATGTTGAAGTCAGTAAATCCTGAGAGATGGGCTTAATCTCACTAAAATTAAGCAATCCAACACTTCTGCAGTTGATGTATGTTACGAGTCTAGTGTCCCTCTCTAGTCAAGAGAGTTCAGCATCTTCCCAGGATGGTTGGCTCCCTCCTAGGTGACATTTTTTTCAGATAAGTGGGATAAATGACATATTGGAGGCTCCTGTTGGAGTCTAGCTGATACTCTTAGATCAGATGCTTAACTTTAAGACTGAAGCCACCCTAGAGATATTTTACTCCTATCTCACAAATTTTTACTGCAAGTTTCCAGACTGCCACTGCACATCTGACAGCTCTCTCTGTAGGTGACAGGTTGCACAGATATACGTACCATGGACAATGTTGGATATCCCTGTAATAGTCTTTGAAAGCTCTTTGTACTGCATTTACAAATGTGTGTTTTCCTTAAGTAGGATCTTGTTTAGGTATCCTTTTGACCTTCTTGCTAATAGCAATTAACCTCTGAATTTGTCTACTTGATGTAAACACAACCTTATCTTTTTTTATTGATACCAAGCAAATTCAGATGTGTGGAAACCAAGCTTTCCAGTTTAGAGGTACTTCTTTGTAACCTAATCATAAGGCATGGACCTTGCCCATTACTGCCAGGGCAGATGTACAGTTGTGACTAAAGAAATTCCATCCTCTCAGCAGGGCTGTAATTGGCAATCTGTCGAGTGTGGCTGTGAGGGAAGTGCTCCTTTAAGTGACTTTAAATTCCTTAAAAGGGACTGGATAAACAAAGTCGGCTTTGCTGGCAGTGTTCTGATTTCAGCACATAAATTTTAATTTATAGAATAATGCCTCTGTCCATTCATCTGTCTGTCTCTCCCCTGCCCCTCACCCTTCTTTGCCCTATTGCTTTTTTGCCTTGAAAACTCCAGGATTTTATAATAAAGCCTTTGAGAGCTAACATATTTTTCCAGGGGTAGCTTGAGTGCAAAATCTACCTCATCTGGCAATACTTTATAAAAATCAAACCAGGGAAGGAACATTCTGCAAACATTTAAACATGTGTTGGGCCAATCATGAGGGTGAAGTTACACTTGAATCGTTTAGGAGTGAGCTCTTGAGTCTTTGTAGTGTGAAGAACAGTTGTCTGCACGACTGTTTCTGTGCTGAAAGAGTTGTCCTTGGTCAGCATAACCATACAGAAAAGTCTGCCCTTTTGCAAAATGTACTTAAAGGTGAACAGACTACTAGCTAACATGTTTGTAGAAATAGTTTACTGAAGATCTTCCCTGGAGAATGAATAAACATTAAGATCAAAATTTGGTGCTTGTGGAACATGATGGCATTAACGTAAACGAGTAACTGAAGGAAAGTGTGTGCTGAAGTGCTCTCCTGAATTGAGGCCAGTAGGCCTATAAGAGTGCTGCACACTTTGCATTAACAAAGCACAAAATATGGATCTCCCAAGTAAGATGCACTTCTTTTTTTTTCTAGGTTGCATTTTTGGTACTCTTAAGAGAAAGCAGAGAGATTCTCCATCATGTGTCTGCCAGTCCACAATGGCTTGAGCTAGGTTGTGTGCTTAATCAGGAGACTGGTTCAGCTCTACTTTCAAACCCCAAAGGCAATAGGAGATAATCTGACAGTGTGTAACAGCAGTGGCATAGTATTCCAGGGTACTCGCTGCATTTGCCAAATACACGTTCAATCTCACGTTTTGTGCCAGACTTCATGCAACAAAGCATAAACACACTTGGTGTTTCACACACACACACAGGTCTGTCTCCAGTGTGGGAAGCTGTGTCAGTCAAGTCACCATATCATCAGCAAAACCAGCTGCAGAAATCTGCCTGTGTGGCAGCTGTTAAAGGTGTATGGGCACAAGCCATTGCTGAGGAACTGCATCCCTGCAGCAGCACTGGCTCAGACAAGTGTCTCCTGCTGTCAGCTGCATGTGGACCTCAGGGTGGGGCAGCAGCCAGGGGCCAGTGTGGAAGAAAAGTCACCTATCTCAGGCTGTGACAGTTCAGAGCAATCCCAGCCTCTGTCCAAGTCTTTGCTATCTCCTGGTTTTCAGACATAATCAAAACAAACTTTGGTGCCTAATGACCCCACCCCTTCTGTGTGCAAAACACCTGAAAAAGCCACGAGTCCCTTTAAACATCACGTGATTGACTGGGCTTTAATCAAGAATGTTGGAAGTTGGAAAGCTGAAATGATTCTTTGTTTTGGCCAAGAGAAAGTACTTCAGTAGTGATACTGTTTAACCACATTTCTAATTGATTTCCTCTAATTATGTAGGCTTTTGACCTTCGAGTGCTTTATTCTCATTGTTTTCAGTTGATAACATCCAAGAACATCAAGTAATATTTCAAGTGTCTGGAGATACTAATGAAAGAAGAATAAACAAACTTAACTCTTTAGTTACCATACCCCAGCTTTATGAATTTCCTGCCATTCAGGGTGATCACCTAAACAGCACTTCATCGGACATGACATAAACTCAAATATGTGAGATCATGGGCAGGTCCAGTGTAAATGTCAAACTGATTGCCAGCAGCAATGAAATTTATTTCCATCTTCTCATTTACACAGTCTTACCATAGCAATGTAAATATTTGCTTCTCTGAAGTTCCTCGACAGTTTAAATCATATTTAAATAAAGGGGAGTTAGCACTTGTATTCTTTGCTGAAACAAAGACAATTAGTGTAACATGTTATTGTGGCCAAATTAGCAACTGTCATTTTTCCTTCCTTCTAAAGAGCAAGTCATCATAATCTGCATATTCTCAGTCTTGCTCTGTGAGAAACAACCTCACCAAGGATAATAGTTCCCATTCTGATTTAATCTCCTCACTGGGGAGTAAATTATGGCATGCTGTCTGATTTAAAAAAATTACTGCAGGATCTTAACTGTGTTCCTTTAATTTAAAAAGAGATGCAATTTGGCTGAATAAGGCCATAATTCAGGAAAACAATTTAACACAAGTTTAGCATTAAAACACATACTTTATGTCTTGATATCTTCAATTATAGTTAAGCATGTGCATAAATTTTTGTGTATGCATATACGTGGTTTTCTCATTGGAACTGGGATATTTTTATGTCTACTGTATGCTCTGTTAAAAACAGTAATAAAATACTACTACTACTACTAAAAAACCAGCTAAATAAAAATTATGCCAAGGGGCTGTAAAACAGTCAAAAACACAAAAGCTGAATCAGGCTGAATTTCTAAGGTAAAAGACAGTTTTCAGTACTTGCATGACTTTTTGAAGAATAATTCAAGGCTTATTACACAAGTGAGGTAATTGGGTCATACATGAATTTTCTGAATGAAAAGGTTATTCTAGTCTGCATCTCCAAAATTAAAAACAAACTTGCTTTTTCTTTTGATTTGGCTGACCTTTAATAAAAGAGCATTTTGTAGCAGTGGAAAGGTACTTCTGTCTGCGGCTGTTAGGAGAGTAATAAAAATACCACTGAATGGAAAGACACCAGATGGAAGGAATGTCAACATACTGGAACTAATTTAGGAGATTGCTCTGATAGAGAGCAAAGGCATGAGGAGAATTCAAATGGTTCCAGTGCAAAGAGATTGGCCACCCCTCTTAAACTAACAAACTAAAATCCTTACCCCAGGGTTACATGTAAACCAAATGGAATCAGCCCACAAGGAGATAGTCCTTTTGGGAGGGGGGGAAATAATCCACCCCCCTCTGCATTCACTCTGAGTTTCTATTATATTCTATCACACTTCAGTATTCTATGAGCTTGGAGGAAGGGCAAAAGCCTCCTGCTTTTTTTTTTAATTTTGGTACTAAGTCAGTCCAAAGTGAGCTGTCCTAATAGAGAGGTGTATGTACAGTGTACCATTAAATCTTTCTGACTGATGTTTGCAAAACCGTGCCCATCTGGGCTTTCAACAATTTTATGGTGAAGCACATCTTAGCAGAGAAGAAATGTAGTGAGTGTGTTCATTTAGTGTCAGACTCGTGCCATGAGTTTCAGAGGAAGTGACTTTGGTGTAGCTAGAGGGATGAATTTGGCAGTAGGGTTGAAAAGAAGATTGCTGATGAGCAAGAGGTCAACCAGCGCTATTTGGAAAATGGAAGGCTGTAGATAGAAGCTGAGTTCATAATTTCACAGCCTCTAACTATAAATAAGTGGAGAGATTATATGCAGGAGCTATTACTATAGTAGAACAACCTGCGAAAGAGGGACAGGTTGTTCATGTTACAAAATGTACTTTGTCTCAGATATGTCTTTGATAGCGAAAAGTGAAATTCTTTCCCAATTTCACATTTATGTTCTTCAAGGAACTTTGAAGTCAGCAGATTTGGTTTCAGTTATGAGCCTGGAGGTATAGACTTTTTCTCTGTCACTTTTAAAAAAGAAACAAACATATTAGACTTAAGGGCGGGGTTTAAAGAAAAATAAGCAATCTTCGAATCTGTATCTTAAGCATCCTTTGCTGCTTGGGTTCCCAAGGCTTTTGGGGTGACCAGACCAAGCCCAAGCAGCCTTGTAGCCCCATGGAAAATGCTGTTTCTCCACATTGCTGTGGCCAGTTTCCTAGTCCTTTGCTCATCTCCTGGGGATACAATCATGTTGTTCCTCACACCCTGAGGTTCATGATGTTCCTGCTCCTGGTTCCTGATGTGCTCTCACACTGCTGTCCCTGCTTCCTTCTCTATGGCCACATAAAGTGCGGTCATCTCCACAGTCAATCCTTCAGCCGGCAGGCTCTGTCTGCTGAGGAGAGTAGTGATTTGCAAGCACTACTCTGCAGCAGCACTTGACCACCATGGCTGAGGCAGTGCAGCAGCCCTTCTGCCACATCAAGGTCTTGTTGCAGCTCTCAGAGTAACTCAGCTTGCAGAGTGGTGAAAATAAACACAGCGGCTCAGAAAGAGATGATGCACAGCCGGTAGCAAGCATTTCTCCTGCTGCTGTCCCCTCTAATAGGTGAAGCTCGTGCCTTGTATCTAAGCAACCCCCCAGTCTTGATTCCTACTTGACAGGCCATCTCCCCTGCTATCCATGTCTGGGTGTTGGTACTGACAGTTCTCTGCTTATCTAATTTGGCTAGCCATTTACAGAGTATTGATGGTTTGAAAGAAGCTAAAGCAGCCCCACCGTATTACTTATACATGGTTTCCTTCCCTTGACCTTGCTCAGGGCTGAGGAGCAGGCTTATATGACATGGCTGTCCCAAAAGTAGCAAGATTTGGGAGGTTCCTGGGGTTTAGCATCCTGCCGAAGCCATGCTTCTCTGCTGGCAGTAGGTGCAACCAGGGTTCAGGCACACTTCTAGGTGGGGGTGAGTTTCAGAATGAATATGCAGTAGGATGGCAGGTAATAAATCATCTGCAGCAAAAACAAAGAGTGAACCAAGCAGTCCCAGAAGCTATATGGAGGCAACCCGTCCGTCATCAGTCCACGGGTTACAGCCCAGGTGCTAACAGGACAGTATATTTATTACCTCATTATTGTTTGCAGTAAGTCAATCCAGCCTTTAATTAATGCCCTCTTCTCTTCCGCCAGCCATTGGCCACAAGGCCTTCTTGAGCATATGTTGATAAAACTACATGCTGTGCTCAGAAGGGAAATTCAGAAGTGCCTGTGTGAAACCTGCCTGACATCCTAAATACTACTGTGAAAATTCATGGTGTACTTGGCTGATGGTGTGAGACTTGCCAGAATACCACCTTGTCATTTGCCTGATCGTCTTGACCACTAAATTCCTCTTTAAGGCTGTATGTGTATAGACATAAATCCCACTGCCTTTCAGCCTCCTCTTCCTTCAGCTGCAGCTCTCATTTTAGATTTTTTTTGTCTGCTGTTCAGTTCCCTCTTTGCAGGAAATAGCTGTGTGCCCTCTCCTGAGGTTCAGCTGATACGGTGGAGGTGCTCTGATGTGAAATGATGCAGTTGTAAAAAAATACTTTTCTATTCACCTCTGCTCCTGGATGGAGAAACAATTTGCTGTTTAATTCTGTAGTTGTTCAGCTATCATGATGGTGAGGAGGCCTCTGTAATGTTACCTAAGTTCAGGGATAGTTTCCCTCTCAAAATTCTCCCTCATGAAGAAAAATGTGCCAGTAAACTGAAAGCCAAATACGAGTTTCTGGAACAATTCTGTTCCCATTGATACTAGTGTGCCTTTGTGACAAAAATTTGAAATTTGGAACAGGGATTTATGCTTTCCTAAATTCAGCTTGATGGTATTATCTCAGTTTCCTGAAGGGTGTAAGAGAAAATTTGAAATGGAAAGTGCCTTTCAATGCACATTCCTCCAAACCAAATGCTTTCCACCTCATTTCTGTAGAAATGTTGGAAAACACATCTGGATCAGGACTTGTATTAATATGGCAAATTGAGTCAAAAAGAATTACATTTTAGGATTTAAAACTTCAGAACATAAAGGATGATTTGAGAAAACTCTTAGGACTGAGTAATGAAGGCAAAACTTTCATAAAAACACAGTCTGGAAGAATACTCTATCGTGGCAGGGCTGTTATTGCTGTTACTGTCATCAGCAACACTGAACACCTGGTGGGTCATCAGCTTTTGGAGGAGTGGGGCAAGAAGAGCCAAGGGCAAATGTGCCTCTGAGGTGAGGGTGGTCCTCAGTTGGAACTGCCTGGCATATGCATTTCCATGAAAGTACACTGAGATCATTTGTGTCGTGTGGCAACTTCACCTATATGTGCATGATACGGTAACCCCTAACGCATGGAATCAGCTGGGGTTTAGGGGGAATTTTGTTGTTGTTGTTGTGTAGTTTATGTGTTTGTTTTACATTATATCTCTTATATGAGAGCATTTTCAGTGATTTGTCTCAGCTTACTAAAACTATTTCTTTTTGCCTTCTTAAACAAGCCTGTAGCTAACAAGCCTTTCCGAGCTTAGAGAAGGGAATGTGCGCATTACTGTTTTATTGGTAACACATCACAGCACTTCCCTGTATGACATGGGGCATGTTCAGTTTTTCCCAGACAGTATCAGTCTGTCGTTCTTGGAGAGGATACTCTATATGTAATCCATCCAGAGACGGCTTTCCCAGTTTCCGAAGTTTATTGCTAATGAGGATGCACATAGGATGTAATCGCTGGCAGAGGCCTCTGCTTCGGGGTACAGTGAGGCCAGCAGACAAGTAAGCAGCCAATTTTATCTGGCTGTTTGCTCTCTCTTTTATCAGAGCTGTTTGGCTGGGATTCAGGGGTGTTAGAGTGAACTGCAGAGGCTTTGGCTTGTAGATTTGAGTGACAAGGTGTAAGAGGACATGAGACAAGGCCTAAGAGAAGTAAATATCTGTGTGTTAAGAGAGGCAGCTTCACATTTCACTGCAAAAGGTGAAGCTTAATTCTGTTTTTTTTTAAATCACCAAAGACCACTGACTGAGTTTTGATAAAGAGATATAGGAAGGCATCATTACAGTAGGGCTGGTCAAAACTGCATCTGTTTGTAATAAACCCTTTAACCTCATTAATTTGTGTACACCTTGCTGCCAGTGTGACCAGTGCTGCCACAGATGAAAAGGAAAATCACTATGTTTTCATATAGCAGTGTTACTTACGGCAGGTGCAGGAAGTTTCCAGTGGGTTGCAATGGATTTTTGGTGACAAAAGAGAAGAACTATTTAGCAGCCAGGACATTACAGCAATTCCAGACTATTAACAGCCTGCTTTACTAGATTAAATATTAGTTATCTGCCACTCACAGCGAAGTCCTTGACAGCATGTGACACAGCATAGTCTCAGCCCTGAAGAAGAGTTGGGCTGTGACGTGTATGAGATGATTTTCCTTGCTTTGCTTACGCTGGCGTTGTGCATTGCTGCCAGCTGCACACAAGCGACAGAGGATTACAGCATGCAGTCTGTGACATGCAGTGGGACATGTGGTAGGGGCAGGAGATAAGGAGGCTTGAGGAAGAATTGGTTGCATGAGATGGGGTACAGAGCCACATTGACAAGAGCTGTACAGCCCTGGAGGTGCTGCAGCCACAGCAAGCTCAGGTGGCCATGCCCGCCATGCTGTCACACAGAGTTGGGATGGAGGAGGACACATCCATCGGTTCACTTGTTGGATTTTGGTGTAGGTGAAAGCCAATCAACCATCATTGTAAGCGAAATGGCGATCCTGTATCGGTTACTGAAGACAAGAATTTATTATGCCTTCTATGAACCCTTTCCAAATATGATGAGGGCTCCTGTCTGCTTCTGTCCTCTGGCCTCAAGTGGGCTACTTGTATGAAGAATTCTGTGCTGGAGCAGGAGCTGGTTTACTGGCACAAATGTCCACCTCACCTCACTAGGATAAGTTGACTTTGCCACCTTGTGACCCCATATTATTTGAGACAAAGAGGTTCATGTAGCCATTTGAAAGAGAGGATAAACTCAGCTTCCTTCTCTTGGTCTGAGATGTTGTATCTTCCTCTGGTAAAAAGTAGCTTTGGAACTTGCTTTTTGCAGTGGGATTTGTTAGTACATCTTTCCAGCCCACAGTGGTGGTCTAGGATGTGATCAGACATCCTGAGTCTTCTTCACTCTTTCAAGTGTCAATTTTCAAATGTATTGAATCAACTGTGGTGTTTTTTTATTTTCTTCTGTGCAGTGTTTGAAAATAAAGATAAGATTGTTATCATCATGGAGTATGCAAGTAAAGGAGAGTTGTACGATTACATCAGTGAGAGGCGGCGATTAAGCGAAAGAGAGACAAGACACTTCTTCCGACAAATAGTCTCTGCTGTGCACTACTGCCACAAGGTGAGCAAAGGATTTCATGGTAAAAAATGCTGTTTCAAGGCTGATTACTGGCATATATTTCAAAGCATGTCTGAGGCAACAGCATTCATTATTAAGTATCAGAGCACATGATTTTATCAGTACAACAGGAGATCTTCATTAAAAGCACTACACTGAACCAGTGCCTTTTTAAAGACTCATGTTTTCCTGTGTTATGACAGATACCAGACACGCCCTTACTTTAAGCCTACCTTGCATTTTTGCCTTTAAAATAATTCTCCTGACATTTAAAAACTGAAAAATTACAACATCAACTAAAGAAGGCATCCCATATAACCTCTATGGCATTAATATTAATGCATTCAAACAAATGTTAGTTTGCAATTTGAATATACTAGTAAACAACTTTAGAATAGGAGATATAATATATGAAAGAAAAAGCCAAGAGAAAGCTATGAGGTTCGTGCATGCGTTTTAGTACATACTCATTCTGGATAGGTGAAAGTAAATTTACCAGATGTAGCAGGAAAGATACCATTTGCTAATGACCTTATCCATCATGGTACCAACTTGGAATGACAAATCAAGCAATTAAACCCAAGGTAGCTGACTGGCTGTCATCATGGACCTTTTATCCCTGTTTATGAAATAACTGCATAGAGCCAAAACTTGTAGAAGGCTAAAGGCAATGGGCGGCTAACACAATTTTAATTTGAATTCTTAAAACACTTAAGTCTCTACTTGAATTCTGATAAAAAAGGGGGTTTCTCAAAGTCCTCACTGCATAGAGCTGAAAAACTGCAGTGCCATTCCTGATGCATTTAATTTTCCCAAGTTTCTGTAAAGAAGGCTCTGACCTAGNCACCCCCCTGCTGTTTCAGAGTGTCTGTGGGAGGACAGATTCCAGTCATTCTTCCCTTAACCACACACCAAGTGACTAATAGAGCGCCTGCCACTAGTCACTGGGCCATGAGTGTTATGACAGTGAAATCAGCCCTGAAATGTAGATGCAAAGACCACCCTGCCAGCTCACCTTTAATTTTCCCAATATTTTCTCATGCTCTTCCCTGGTTTTTTCTTCCTTCTTTCAGAATGGTGTTGTCCACAGGGACCTAAAATTGGAAAACATTCTTCTTGATGACAATTTTAATATTAAGGTAGGATTCTTCTTCTCAGTTTCTCAGAATGGATTTGCATGTTTTATAACATTTTTACCTAAGGTATTAGAAGAGCCATTGTTATGGTAACAGCTACTAAGCAACAGCATCTGGCGAGAGGCTCAGAGGTTTGGAGGCTGGGGGAAGACACCACTGATTCCCAGTAATACACACTAAATGAAGCTTTGCATACTTTGGAGGAGAAAGCCCTGTCCTGCCATGCAAAGGCCATGATTCCCAATGCAGTATCTTCCCACTGGTAGAAAACTGCAGAGCATATCATGCAATTGGGTATATTGTACAAATGATATTATTGCTGGCTACTTCTGGGGCTAGGAAAAAACTGTTCTGATCTACAGGGTTCAAGTGCCTCCTACAGAACAGTCTGAATGTTCTTTTGATCATGGCTGGAAAATAAGCAAATAGAGTTTCAAAATAAACCTAGTAAAGCACATGTGCTTCATTAGGAAATGGCCTTGGAACTTCAGACACAAACGTATACTTTGGATAGTGATGTCAGTGATGTCATTTCCATGCCATTTCTCCCCAGTGAAAGCATGAGAATGACCTTTTTTTCCTGTCTTTTTCTTTTATTGTTTATAGCTGTAGTACAAAGTTAAATAATGGAGAGATTTAATTTCCAGAGTAATTTCCTATATATATCCTATCTATCTATATTCCTCTATAAAATAAGTGTAATTTCCAGGTGGCTGAACCTGTTTCACTTTCAACTTTGTTCCTCCTTNGCATAGAGCCAAAACTTGTAGAAGGCTAAAGGCAATGGGCGGCTAACACAATTTTAATTTGAATTCTTAAAACACTTAAGTCTCTACTTGAATTCTGATAAAAAAGGGGGTTTCTCAAAGTCCTCACTGCATAGAGCTGAAAAACTGCAGTGCCATTCCTGATGCATTTAATTTTCCCAAGTTTCTGTAAAGAAGGCTCTGACCTAGACCCAGTCTGTTTGCTTCCGTCCCTAACATTTACAATCCTTTGGGATTATAACTCCCCCGATCCACGTGGCTGCTCATTGGAGGGCTATTGTAGGGGCTAACGTCATTGACAGATACTGGTTTCTGGTGCCTAGGAAGACTATCCTGCTTTAACGCAGTGGGGGCAGGATCCAGGATGAAATTAAGTTCCGAAAAGACACCCCCCNGGGGAAGACACCACTGATTCCCAGTAATACACACTAAATGAAGCTTTGCATACTTTGGAGGAGAAAGCCCTGTCCTGCCATGCAAAGGCCATGATTCCCAATGCAGTATCTTCCCACTGGTAGAAAACTGCAGAGCATATCATGCAATTGGGTATATTGTACAAATGATATTATTGCTGGCTACTTCTGGGGCTAGGAAAAAACTGTTCTGATCTACAGGGTTCAAGTGCCTCCTACAGAACAGTCTGAATGTTCTTTTGATCATGGCTGGAAAATAAGCAAATAGAGTTTCAAAATAAACCTAGTAAAGCACATGTGCTTCATTAGGAAATGGCCTTGGAACTTCAGACACAAACGTATACTTTGGATAGTGATGTCAGTGATGTCATTTCCATGCCATTTCTCCCCAGTGAAAGCATGAGAATGACCTTTTTTTCCTGTCTTTTTCTTTTATTGTTTATAGCTGTAGTACAAAGTTAAATAATGGAGAGATTTAATTTCCAGAGTAATTTCCTATATATATCCTATCTATCTATATTCCTCTATAAAATAAGTGTAATTTCCAGGTGGCTGAACCTGTTTCACTTTCAACTTTGTTCCTCCTTGGGTAGCTGGATGTAAGGGTGGCTGGATGTGCTCATCCACGGGCACACAAGCAGAGGGAGGAACACCAAAGAGTTTCTGCTGACGCTTGAGCATCCTTATTTAATTAAAAAAGTAATCAAGGAGCTACTTGCGTAGCCCAGTACCTAAATAGCCTGGGTCTTCCTTCTGTCTCCCTTGAAAGCCCTGGGGCTGTAGGCACTGCCTTCTGTGCTTCACACTGGAGAGGTTGTCTTCATTTCCAGCTGATGTGCAATGGAAATGGAAAGTAACATGTGGTAGCTGCCATCTGTGTAACGCTGATGACAGAAGCTAACTTGGATCAGCTAGTGGATTAAAGGCACATAAATATGTGGTTTCCAAAAATAGTCTTTTACAGAAGGCCCATCCAATGCAATATTTGGATGTTTGCTGTTAGCATCCAGCATTGGAGCAGACCTCCCCTCTCCTGTTCCTACAGGGCCGCTGTCTGCAGCAGGCAGAGCTGTTCTCAGCAGTGCTGAAAACAAAAAGTAGCCTTTCTAGGACATTGTATACGAATCAGGCTTCCGCAGGCAGGATGACCTTTCTTTCCACATTACATGCCAAACTATCTTCCCAGCTAATCAGAGAATTCTTGAGAGAAAAGAGGAATTTGTGGAATTTGCTAGCTGTGGAGGGCTGGATCTTTGTACTGTGGTCCTCATATGCAAAACCAATCACTTCCTCAAGCCTCTGGGGAGCTGAGCTTTGTCAGAGAGCTCCGCTCCTGCCCCTCTCTCCTTTCTGGGAGTTGTTCTCCTGCGGGTAGAGCGGAAGGATGGGGCAAGGACAGTTGGCTTTGTCTGGTCCTTGTTTGGAGCTAACCCAAGGGCTTCAGAACCACAGATGCATTTCAGCTGCCATAGCGAGTGGCACTGCTGTGGAAGAAATTCAGGTAGCTCTACCTCCTCACATACTTTCCAGTCATTTGGACATCTTTTTCTTGGGGGTTTCCCTTTCCTGACTTGTGTTTAAACTGCTGTAGGTATTTTTCATATTTCCAGCCTTTCCTCAGCTACATGTCTTCAGTGTTAAGGCCTCTGAGCAGGCAAGGCTGCCTTGGCATGGGCAAGTGGCTTCTTGGCTGTCCCCTAGTCACTACTTGTGCAAAGGGTCTCATGAAACTGAAAACCAGACTGAACTCAGGAAGGCATTGATATTTCATACATCTTACAGTCAATAGTGTTTGAATTTGGATTGCTTCAAGAAGTGACTTCTGGTATGGTTTTTCTTTTTCTCTGTACTCTCTTTTTTTAAACCTTGTGACTAAGGTCAGCTTTGAATACTTGATGTTAAACATACAGCCACTATTTCCCTGATGCTGAAGCTTTGAATATGTTGCTGTGGTTTCTGTGTTACTCGCACAGAATTTTACTTCCCACTTTTTCTTTGTTTCACTAAACAGTAACCGTTGGCAAGGAAACACATATGGAACTATAAATTATTTATTAGGAGTAAATTTATCAGGTCCTCATTCTGAGAATATTTACATGTGGTTTGTTCAGGCAGAAAAAAAATGCAGGGCTTTCATATTGACTGAAGGCTTCAAATACTCAGGGGAAGGCATTTTCTAGAAATGGATTGATAGTCTTATCTGTACTTTCCTAGTATTTATATTTCATTCAGTGGATTACAAACACAAAATTGGCATTTTGATTTTAAGAATGAGAAAATTAAAGGAATCCCTTTGTTCTTGGGTGCAATGTGCAATTACATACATGTTTCTGATGAAGCCAGTGATCTATGCATTATGATTTACAAAAACATGTCATAATAATGTGAAGAAAAAATAGGATGTTGTAAAAATGGATTCCTGTATAGGAGCTTAAACAATACTTTTAAAACAGGAAATAAAGAAGACAAGTAATCCATTAGAAATTATTATCTGACCTAAAAGGGCCCCAGGCCATTTTTCTTGTTACTACACGAACTTGGAAACCATTCTTAAGCTTTAGATAATTAAATGAAGCTCATAAAGGAGTGTATGGAGACATAAGAAGGGGTTTTTAAGAGTTGTGATGGTGAGTAAAAATCTCTAGAAGCAGAGTAATATGTTAGAATACAGCAACAAGGAAACACCAGTGTCTGGAAGCAACAAAAAGTACACATTTTGAAGAGTTCTGCTTATCCACAGGCCAGAGGTGGAGTGCAGTGAGAGGAAAAAGGTGATCCAATCTGTGCTGTATGACTAGGTTTTTCATGGACTTGTATGCAGGACTATTTCCTGCAGACTTTTACTGAAAACCACTAAATGCAGCAGACATAAATGAATCAAATGAGCTTTAAACACTTGTGAGACTGAACATCCTTGTTCACAGTAGGGATGAGAATGTTCCTGGGCTGGGAATTGCAGCTAAAAGAGATGTCTAGCAGAGATTGACGTAACGGTATGATCAAACCCAAAGTGATAGAAGAGTAGAACAATGCAAGTACAACAGTAACATAATCCTGCTAACTGCACATTCTCTTGGGCTGGTAAGGGGACACCAATCAGACTAACCACTAAAAACCCACAAGGGTTTTGCATATACAGACTAAGTGTATGGAATTGGGATTTACTTTGCTGGAAGTCTCACCAACTGCACATATATTTCATTTGCTTTAGGAGATGTAATTATTTCTCTATCTGCACTACAGAGAGAAAGATTCGTAAGTGGAATAAAGCTGACAATTTCCATGAGTGTGAACTTCGTGGAATTTATATTCCACACTTCAACAATAACTTACATCTGGTTTATCATAGCTAACAATAAATATGAAACATATATTCCTGAAGCAAGAGGAATGGAAGTCCACTTTTGTGCTCCTCCCAATTTAGGAAGTTTTTTTGACTTTTTTGACTTAGTTCCATTTAAGTGCCAAGAACATGAAGTAATGTTGGCTTCTATTAATCTTGTTTTGGGGGGCATGACAATTTTAATGGGAAAAGCTGATAAACATCAGTCTGTGAGCATGGGAGTGGATTGTAACATAAATACTCTTTTCCTGAATGGTCAGAATGAAAACATGAATGCCCAAGTCTGAGAGTTTCTTAGAGTGAACAATGGTATGTATCCCTATATATATATATTCATGCACATCCACATGCATTTTATACATTCCATGGTGTTAAGGGAATGTATTTTCATAAGGAATCACACTGTGCAGTGTTTGTCCTTGTCTTAGCTGCATCCTGAACTAAAATAAAAATCAATGACCAGCACGAATTTTTAACACTGAAATGATCCCATTCTTCCCCTGATTGACAGGACACACTTCATAAGGCTTAAAACCAACTTCCTGCAAGCCAGGCAGGGTGACTTGATAAGAAGTGGAATTTAAGGCAATTAAGTGCAATCCGAGCCATGAGAATATGTTTGCAGACTGCAATTCTACACCAGCTGTTTTCAATGACATTCCAACCATACAATGAAGATTTTACAAACCGCATTTATTTAAGGGTTGAATTTTCTGCTGTGGGTTGATAATACGCTGTCTGAGGGACTGAGTGAATTCAATCTATGAATGAACATGTTGAGATGAATTAAAATTAATGAACAGAAATCAGCTGCTGTTTGGGCAGGATGAGTACAGATTGTCAGTGAAACACCTGCACAAGCAGAACATCAAAATAGGGAAGAGTGAAGCATGAAATCTCATATCTGACTTGTGACATTAAAAATTGTGTAAAAAGGAAATATTAAAAAAGTTTATATTTCTAACATAAAAGTATCTAACAACTATATATCTATTTATATCTGTTTAAAAAGCAGATATATGTTCCTATTTTGGTCTCAACTGTGTCATTTTTCAGTGTAGCTGTACCAGTTGAGGTAATAGAGACAAAGACTTTACCTCTTCCAAGAGTTCACTGAACATTGTAATTCAACAGGTATTAGAGGCATTGATGATACACATTTTAGAAAGCCAAGAGTGAATGATGGTGCTGGCGAGTCCTTTTCTTTCCCACTCACTTTGTGTTTTCTTGAATTTTCTCTGGTGAAAATTCCTGGGATTTAATTTCTTTCTGGTAGAAAAGACATGAATAAGATGAAGAAAACCCAGAGAAAACTCCCGTCTTTTATATCTACAACACCTTTTTTCTGCCTGTGCTTTATGTTTTTTATGTAGGCATTATTTTGATTGTGGGCAGTAATACAAGTATCTCTGGGAAGCAGAAACATTTGGGTTTTAAACAAGATGAAAATGAGATGTGTCGCCTTGTGCTAGAGAAACAAAGAAAATGCAGAAGTTGTGGGAGTATTTAGTGTTGCTGTCCTCAGCTTTTGTTTTGTAAGAACAAGAACAGAGAATTGAAGTAAACAAAATATTTGGACCTGATCCTGCAATTCCTACATGGGCAAAATTCCCAAGAGTCCCAAGGGAAGTTTTGTTTGTGTTGGGCAAGCCGGATTTGGGCCCATTGTTTCCAGTTAAGAACCAGACTTGTGTTTATTATCTCGTGATAGACATCTCGTGGGCCTAACAGCTCAGGTTCCTCAGCCCCATGTCCCTCAGTGATGAGGAGTGAGTGACTACCTCACTTTGCCCCTCGTTCAGGTGTAGCTACATTCCAGATGATTTCAAAAATCACTTTTTTCAGTAATGCTTAGCTTCCTGCAACACTCCTGCCTCCCTCCTCCTGCTGAATTTAAAGGTCATGGCTTTTGGCTTGCATGTGTGTGATAAGAGGGGTGGTACTTTCTGCTTGCTTTCCTCTGGTATTAATGACTGTACAAGACGAAGAGCAGTCAGTGGACAGCAGGCTTCCCAGTATGAGGTTATCTTTGCAAGCATATGCAATTCATCCAGGATAAAATTACCAGCTGATGGTTGTATGGTTGGTGGCCTCTCTGTGAATGGACCCAAAGCATCCTTGTCCCTAATCAGGAGGACTTAACCTGGGAACCCTTTTTCTCTGAGGGATCTTTAGAGAGAAAAGTAAAATCCACATTGAGTTTTCCCTATGGCAGAGACAAATATAGCTAAGTCTTTCCTGAGAAAGGTTTTTTAGTTACTTTAAGAAAGCATTAATATTACAAATGCCTTATGCAATTCTATTTACAGATCGCTGATTTTGGACTCTCCAACCTTTATCATAAAGACAAGTTTCTGCAGACCTTTTGTGGAAGCCCACTGTATGCTTCCCCTGAAATAGTTAATGGACGGCCTTACAGAGGCCCAGAGGTAAGAAGGGTCAGTTTTTCTGTGGTGGTATGGGGATGTCTTTGATGATAATGTTCTTGAGACAGGGTCTGAATGCAAATGTTACTGTACATGTGAGTTCACTTGGGTCTCTCCCATATTTGAAGTTCTTAAGCTGCTTCACTTTTGTTTACATTGCCTATGGGTGGTTAGTGAGATGTTAGATACCATTTTGCCCAGCAGTAGGTGCAGCTGGACATGATGCTGCTCTTGTGGTGCTAATGGCATGGAGAGGGGCAGGGATCAACCTCCCTGGGCTTCACATGTGTTGTGTCTGTATTTCAGGTTGACAGCTGGGCCCTCGGTGTATTGCTTTACACTCTGGTTTATGGAACGATGCCCTTTGATGGCTTCGATCACAAAAATCTCATCAGGCAGATCAGCAGTGGAGAATATCGTGAGCCAACACAGACTTCAGGTATGAAAAAGGAAGGAGAGCCATGTACTGAGCTGACAGCAGTTCAGAATGGAGCATTTTGTTTGGCCCCTTCCAACATGTTACAGTGTTATGTACAACGATGTACACAAAAAAAAAATCTCATTCTCCTACTCAGTTCATCTGCTATAAATTCCCATCTGGGTACAGCACTTTCCAAAAGCCCTTGTGATATTAAAGTTTTGTAGCAGATAGGTTTTGCTGCCTTGAGGAGCTGTAATGGGCACTTCTAAGTAGATCTGGGGCAGTGGAAGGTCTGTTATTGCAAGTGGAATTGTTCAGACAAGCTGTAAACTGGTACAACATACTGGTACACATCAGTCCTCTCACTACACTGTGGGTTATCACAAACAGAGAGAATGTTGCTCTGAATGGTCAGAGCAACACAATCTCTTATTAAAGAAGGCAGGCCAAAATCTGAATTAATGCCACTGTGTTCACATTGGCTTCTAGGATAGTACATTAAGCAGTCACCTCACAGAAGAGTAGCAGCTAAGTCTGACTCATTGATTATAATGACTCCATCCAGCCTTAAATACCTATGCACATATTATATTTAAATGAATATTTATCTTGTATTGGTTGTCTGTCTTCTCGCTCTCTATGTGGAAATAAACTTTTACAATACACAGAAGACTACATTGTTTATGGAAAAAGTAAATACAGAAGCAATAAGGTGTAGGTAATTTAAAATATCCCAATTTTGTTTTATTTTCCTCTAAGTTTTGTCATTAGAGTCAATAGGTTGGTGACTTCCTTCAGTAATATGGAATTATTCACTTTCTAATACAGTACAAACATTAATTTATTGGATAGCCCGGAGTACGTTTTCCAGAGTGAATCATATTCTTCTGATAAAATGTAGTGCTCAGAGGCATTTTCCATCATTGACTGATGGTCAAAGCCTTGTTCCTTTTCACTTTCTCTGTAGTATGGAGCATTGTTTTTGCTCATTTGATTGTCTTCACGCTTTCAATTTAAACTGACAAACCTAAGAATGCCCATGTTCTAAAGATGTTACATGCCATTCTTCACCCATAGATGCTCGTGGTCTTATCAGGTGGATGCTGATGGTGAACCCCGAACGCCGAGCAACCATTGAAGACATTGCCAACCACTGGTGGGTTAACTGGGGCTACAAGAGCAGTGTCTGTGACTGTGATGCCATGAGGGACTCCGAGTCCCCGCTGCTGGCAAGGTTCATTGATTGGCATCACCGTTCTACTGGCCTCCAACCAGAGACTGATACCAAAATCAAGTGCCTTTCTAAGCCCAAAGGTCCTGAAGTCACACTAGAGAGACAAAGGTCTCTGAAAAAATCAAAAAAGGAAAATGACATTGCACAGTCCATCCAGGAAGGAGGAGCTGAAAATGCAACCAAACCGACCTCCAAGAGACCCAAAGGCATCCTGAAGAAAAGGAGCAACAGTGAACATCGCTCTCACAGTGCGGGTTTCATTGAAGGAGTTGTCAGCCCAGTGTTACCCTCTGCTTTTAAGATGGAGCAAGAGTTGTGTAGGACTGGTGTGGCCATTAAAAGTGTTGTAGAGGGAGAGGTAGCTGGCAAATATGGCACTAAGCAGTCTTCACTAATGCCAAAAAAAGGAATCCTAAAGAAGACTCAGCAGAGGGAGTCTGGCTATTATTCCTCTCCAGAAAGAAGTGAATCTTCTGAACTCTTGGACAATAATGATGAAACAGTAAACAGTGACACTTCTCCAGGGGTCACAGAACCATCCAGAAATGGGTCTTACAGCCATTCCTGCAGGCGTAAGGGCATCTTGAAACATAACAGCAAGTATTCTGCCAACAGCACTGAACCTGCTTTGATTAGCCCTGACACACCAACGCTGGAGGCCATGGAAGAAATGGTCTTGCCTGGGGACGCATTACCTCGAAGTTACAGTCGCCCTTCCAGCGTAATTAGTGATGACAGTATTTTGTCCAGTGACTCATTTGATTTGCTGGATTTGCAAGAGAACAGGCCAAACAGGCAGAGAATACGGAGCTGTGTCTCTGCTGAAAATTTCCTCCAGATCCAAGACTTCGAAGGACTTCAGAACCGCCCACGGCCACAGTATCTAAAGCGTTACCGCAACCGTCTGGGGGACAGCAGTTTTTCTCTTCTCACAGACATGGATGATGTGACTCAGGTCTACAAGAAAGCCCTAGAGATCTGCAACAAGCTCAACTAGCAGAGGGAAGATGGGAAAAGGGAGGGAAATGAGTTATTCTGTGTACCTTTATGATGGAGTAAGCCAGGTCACTGGTTTGCTGACAATGGTAGGTTTTGATTCAGAGGAGCTGACTGTACCTACTTAGCTGAACTCCGAGTAAAGTTACCCCAAAGCCATCTCACACTTCTCTAATTTTGTGTCCTCAAAATATTTCCTACCTGACCAGAGAAAAACCTTTGGTCTTTGTATCTGTGATTGAAAGCACATCAGGAGCTAGCAGACAGAAGCATCAAGACTTGATGGCTCAAAGTCAAAGCTAGACAGAATTAAAACTGGAAGTGAGGGACACACGTTTTGAGAGGTTTGTAAGTAATATTAGATAAGCTTTTTGAAGAGATGAGCTGAATTCTTCAAGTCAGATTTGGATGCCTTTTAGAACAAGAGGCTTTATTTCCCTCTGAAGTTATTTGTCTAGGTACAGTGATTGCTCAGTGGGCATCTTTGGCTTGCATTATGCAGGACACTAGGCGAGGTGGTCACCATGGTCCCTTCCACCAGAGTGACCTGAGAGGTTCTGAACATGTTCTAGGATAATTTGAGAGACTTGCCCCAGAAAAACCTCATGAGATGTTTGTGGATAAGCAATGGAGCAGGCATTCATATCTAGACCTCCCACAGTGTCCAGAGCCATTGCTCTTCAGTGAGTAGAAAGTTCTAAAATAGTTTCCAACTACCAGCAAAAACAGAGCCACAGAAATGATAATGGCAACTGGAAGGAATGGGTGTTATCAGCAGCTAAATGACCTTTTAAGGCATTTCAACCCATATGTTCAATCTGTGACTATTTCAAAATGGCCAGCCAGATGAATGCCCAGGCAAAGATGGATCTGACAAAGGGTCTCAAAGGTTAACTTAGCCTCCAATCTAGAGTTCAGTCACTGTCAGCAAATGGTGCCACCTTGCTGCTAGCTTGTAGTATTTGGGGGTGACAGTAGTTTGCAACCAGAATGTTAGGTAAGGAAAAGATTGTAGAATGTAGGAAATGGATAGAGGTCAGAAAGTTAATGGGACAATGCCTTTCTGCAAATGAAAATGTTTCTAGGTTGGTGTTAACAGAGCAGAAAGAATTGAATGATGAAATGATAATGGTAGATTTAATAACAGAGTTAGCATAAGGTTGTGGGCCTGCCTCTATCTAGTGTAGCTGGTACTGAGTGTGCAATGATAACCAGTTTGAAGAAAAAAAGGATATGTGTTTGTGTTCTCAGACATATACAGCTATCCAGACCGAAGGCTTCAACTCCCATAAAGGTACCACATGGGTCTACTGGATTACCTGAATGTAAGCCTGTGTCAGAAAGGCACTGTGTGTTTGACAGGCCTGGGCAAACTGGAATCTTCAGGCCCATTTCAGTCTCATTTCCATGAGCACATAGCCCCTGGCTTTCTTGGAGGTGCACTGGTGTGATTAAATCACAGGTTTCAGCCGATGATGTCAAATGATCCACAGCTGCAAAACTTGTATCCACACTCATACCCAGAGCAGAGGGGAATGGGGCAAGTTCTGGTCTCACTCCTGCCCTGTAACTGGAACTGAAAGCAGAGTTTGACCCACTGTGTCCCAAATTGTAGAGATGGTGCAGAAATCGAACAGAGTTCCTCTGGGGATTCTTTGGGAATTGGGGATAAGTCCATATATTGTTGGCATCTGGGACAGGGAGCTATTTCACTTGCAGATTCCTCTTATTCAGTGTGTCATGGTACTTAAGTCTGCTGGTACCTCCTAAAAATTAAGTGGGCTACCTAGCATAAAGATGAACCAGCTTGAGTTCCCTAAATCACTTAATCTGCCTCTGTGGAGAACCTTTACCTTTTACTTACTCACTTACACTGGACCAAATTTGACTCTGAAATAAACGGCGTCAATACCGTGAAATCTCTGAGAGACGTACTCGCAGGCGGTCAAGTGAAATCTGGCCCACTGTCATTTGCTCAGGAAGGGCAACTGCAGGTCACTTCTCTACAGATGTGTACCTCTCTGTATGATATTCAGACGTCTCATCTTCTCTCACAAACCCTGCATGTGCTCTTTTACCCCATCCCAAACCAGCACCCCATTTTGCAGTGTGTTGAATTAACAGGTTTGCTGTGATGCATTTTAAAACAACTCAACGTAGTCTCCATGGCCTTTCTGAAACAAGGGTGGATGTGCCTTGCAGCCACGGCTTTTAACTCATGCCCTGGGGTGTAAGAGCTGCATCCTCAGCTGGTGTGAGTCAGTGCTGTCCCGTGCAGTGCTGTCCAGTGCATCACACCTTCCCTGCACATCTGGCACTAAACCTTGAGTAGAGTTATAGAGGTTTCAGGACGAAGGGAAGGGAGCTCAGCTGGCCATGGCAGGGAAGTGAGGAGCACCCTGAAGGCTCCTATCTCCGAGGCTTTTGCCCAGGCCTGCTTCCTTGTGTACAAATGTGAATGAGTGAGTGACTGCTTGCTGCCAAACTGGAAATGTTACGTAGGGATTTACTGGCATGTTACTGGCATGTTACATGTTTACTGGCATGTTATCATTCCTAGAAGAGAAGAAAAAAAACTTGACTGCACATTGTTACTATTAGTGTTGTGATTCTTATTTAATTTTTTTTGTAATACAAAGTCAACTTTTTTATTTGAATTTGTCTTTTTTTTAATTTATTGGTCTGAAAGCCATTTCAAAGTTATAATAATATATTTGGTGTAATTTAATTGGTGCAACATTATTTTACAGCTCCGGCCAAAATTGTTTGGTGTTATTTTTTGGGTTTGTTTTTTTTTTCTCCCAATCCTTGGTTGGTTTGAACTCTACAAGGCACACAGGGAAAAACGCTGGATAATCACCCGAAGTGTTTGTATTTTTAATCTGATACTGTTTTTTATTAAATAAAATGAAATTAATGTAACTGTGAAGAGTCTCTCTCTCCCCCTTTTCTTTTTCACTGTACATCAGCATGAGCCAATGCCAAATGGTAATGAACTTGTCATGCAGAAATACAGCAGCATCTCAGCACTTTGTACCAAGTTGTTTATGCAAACCTCCTTGGCTCATTTGTGCATTTGAATATAATGTGGGTGGCCACAGAGACTCCCTTGCTGTGAAGCATTTGGCACTGCAAAGCACACAGAGCTTTCAGCTCTAGAAAAGTTTGGTGGAGAACAACTGGCTGGGGGTTTTCTGTTGAAGATAAATGAGGTTTGTGGGCCAGGTGTGCTGTAGGTGAGACAGAGCTGGCTGAGCAGACAGAGCACAACTCATTCGTAGCTGAGAGACAGATGGTCATGGTCCTTTCTCCTCCCCATCTGGGAATGGGACAGTTTATTGACAATGTTTTTGTTGGTAAAATTTAGGGGGTTTGAGCAGTAATTTAATCAAAAAAAGACTGATGGCCATTCACTGCTGTCGAGTGTGTGTTGATTTTGGTCAGATGGCTTTGAACAGACAGAGTAATCAGGTGGTGAGAGGGGAAAAAGGGGAGTCAGTTTTCATTATTTTGGAATCCCCACAATTACCAGAAGGCTTTAGATTGTTTTTCTTGGAAAACAAGTGGGCATCATAAGGGAAGCTGGGTGTTAGGTATGCTGTGTGTGCTGGGGACTTGCTAAAATAAAGGAAATGGTTGGCAATGTCTTCATATTGGCTCTGAGCAAGACACCATTAAACTTCACCCTTGATGCAGCCAGCCAAGATACCTGTGGTGTATATTCTGCTTTTTTAAATTACAGGCAGTTTGGATTAGGATCCAAGGTTTGGATATTATGAAGAAAGAAAAAGGCTTTAATTGTTCTAATTCATTTTATCTCTCTTGAGCTTTTTAAAACAAGAAGCCATGGCTGTAGCTGCTAGATTAAGACCACTTAAAACCCATTGGGAATAAAGGGAAGAAGCCAATGATGCAGAAGGGTAGGCAGGCGTTAATACATTACAAAAGGAATGATTATCTGCTGTGTGCTAATTGAGTCAGGAATTATGAGGTGTATAGTCAAAGTCAGCATGCCTGTTCTTGCACCTGAGGTGAATAAGGTCTAATTGTGCTGGTGGTAGAAAATATACTGCAAGTCCCTTCTGTAACAGCAATTATGAAACAAGGTTTTTTTTTTTTAACACATTAGTTAAAAAGTGAAGCTGAGGGCAAACTATTTCTTTCATTTTAAAAATAATGACTTTTAGAAAGTTTTGGATGGTTGGGCATGCTGCACATTTGTGGCAAGCTCTGAGGAGTAATTATGTAGATGTTTGTACAACTCTGAGAGTGCACAGCTCTGGGGTGGGGTGGGTGCTCAGAGTTTTAATTTTCCTATTTATTACAGAAGATAAGTGCAGAGCAATATGCCTTAGCTGAAGTCACATAGTAAATCTGTAGACAGACCTGGATTTCCTTTATGTTTACTGCATAGGCATTCCAGTGGTTCTCAGAAATTGTTGAGTTTTTATGGTTTGGGCAAGACAGGAGCAAGGAAGCAAGAGAGGAGCATTTTTAGTCACTGCAGACAAATGAATTTGCAGATAAATTTGTTATTGACTCCATAAGCATGTACAGTAACACTTTGCAACAGCGGAGCCTCAGTTATAGCTACAGGGTAAGTCGTAACCAGCCTAATGAAAGAAGATGTCTGATACTCATGTAAATTTTGTATATGTAAGAAGCTTATCAGTTTGATTCAGACATTTATCTCAGTGATTCACAGCTCCTTTTAATGAGCTGCTTCTGGAGACAAATCTGCAAGAATGCTTTTGTTGAGCCTATAGACACTCTGATATTTGCTAGCATCAGCCCAAGGTCTCATACCTGTTCGAGGGTTACTCATTTCAGGGTTTCAACTGGAAGTTTTACCACAGCAGAGAACAAGCTGGGTTTCCACTGCCATTATTGGTATTTAGAATTCAACTGGAGCCTTTTTTATTGTCTGGTGGAGCTGTTTTTTCCTTCTTGCCAAACTAAGACATCCTTCTCATAAAAGACTGAGTAATTTGGCTGGAGAAGCAACTTTTTTGGATAGATGATCTGAGCATTTTTGTTTCTGGCTATCTCTCTCTATTCCTTACTCCCTGCCCCATATTTCCTGGAATTTTATCAGTGCAGAAAACCCTTTGATTTGCATGTCATCTCGCCATACAGAGCCCTGAACTTTTAAGGAAATTATATTTACTTGCACTGATGCTTAATTGTTCCTTGGAAAAGCATTTTACAAGACAATTCTACGAATCTCTAAAAGACTCCTCATCCCATCGCTGAGTATTGCACCAGACCCAGGGCCATGAAGGAGTTGGGTAGGTGACTGCTATGAAAATAAGGAAATCAGCTGTGGGTGCTGACTATAGGTGCACTTCTGGGTCAGGACATCACCCAACTTCTTCATTCAGCAAAGCATCTTGACTGCCAGTGTGAACTCAGGTTTTTTTGACACTGAACACCTCTGAAAATCCATGCCCAATCTGTGACACAGTGAGCACCCTGCACTGAAGCCTTTGCTGTCAGAGACCATGTGGGAATGTTGGCATCGACCCGCCTCGATGTTTTCTTTTTTGCCTTTTTCCCTTTCACTTTATCCTATTTACTTAACACAAACAAAGTGTGTCTCTCTCTTACGTAGTCCAAATCCCGCTTGCTGTCCTGTTTAGCTTTGCTCCACAGACTGCATAAATCTCCTGTCAGGATGATGGGTTGAACTTTGCTCCCAAGGTCCTTTTGCAGCTCTAACCCTGGCTATGGCATCATTCAGCCTCGGAGGCTGTTGGGATCCATCTCTGCAGTGGTGGCTCCAGCACAGGTCCTTTGCAGCAGGCAGCTTTTCTTCCAGGATGCAGGAACTGTGGATGGAGCCCTGAGCTAAGAGCAGGGAGCTCTCTGAAACAGGCACCAAGCTGTGGGACAATTACAAAGCTGGGCTGCCAGGACAAATGGGTTAGACTGACCATGGGTTAGACTGACCCAGTATAAATCCCTGGAAGCTGGTGGTGAGATTATACCCTTCCCAGCAGGAATCCACTAAGAAAACTGTGCTCCTTTCATAGGCTGGGGAGATGCTAATGCATTTAGAAATACTAGGAGGGAATAACTGTAGAAGGACTGTCTGAAAAGCTGTGGAGGAGGGAGAATGTTTCTTGTGGCTCTGCAGTACATAGAGTTTATTAAGAAACCCTTCCAAATTTCAGCCTCAGAGATAATAGGACAAGACATACTTTAAATAGAACCAAAGGGAAAACAAATTCATAACAGATGTTAGAAAATATGTAAATATATATTTGTATTTACATATAAAGCCCTAGCCCTTGCTTGCCAGGCAAGAATGCTAGGACCAGAGCATGTGTCATCATCCCAGCTGCACTGGGAATTGTCAAAAATATTTCTTTAAATGGTCCTTCAAACTCTGTTGTTCTCTTTAGCTGCACGTCCCACAACTTGACAATTTAATCAGAAGATTTCTTGAGACAAGGGATCTGCTGCCTGAGAAGAGATCTTTGCTAAATTCCCATACAACTCAGTGCCACTAGGAATGTTCAGTTAGCTCCAGCCCTGAGAAACCCCAAGGTAGTTAAGCCCCTTGCATTCCCAGGACACAATTGTGTCACGGTAGAAAGAGGCAGTGGGTAACAGTCAAGTATTACATCCCCAGATGGTGCAAACTGATGGTGACCCAACCTGGACAAGCATCCAGCCTTAAAAACCAAATTCCTATCATTGTCAAACCGTGACTGGATTGAGTGGGAATGGCTTCCAGCCCCACGTGCTCACCATTTGATCCCCCCATATGAGGAATTCTGTATTTTCAAAAGTAGTGTTAGAAATACCTATTTCTGAGAAGCCAATTTCAGCTGCCTACACCTGAATTTTTGAAACTGATGGCCACCATCTGCTCTCTGTGACCTCAGCCTTACTGGACCTCAGGCTAGACATTTCAAAACAGAGGCACTCTGAAATCTTGAGCCTTTCCTTAGCTGTCTGGGGTCTTTCAAAACTCTGACACCCAGGGCATTGTAAAATTTTGGGGAAATGGAACAATTCTTCAGCTGAAAAGGAATTTTATCATTAGTGGTGATTTTTTAGGAAATCACAATGTTTTTAATTTCTCAGGAGTGTATGACTATGAGTACTGCATAGAAGACAGGAAGCTTCAGCTCCTTAGGAAAACAAGACCCTCGCAAAGCTTTCAACAGCCCAGAAGTTGAGTCTTAGAGTTCAATAAATCTATCCTCTCCAAAGGGAAATGATGCTTTGGTCAAGTTTCTAGTGTAGTCTTATCCCAGGGTATCCTACCAGACTAGTCTGGGTGCGCATGGAAATTATCCTCCTTTGACATTAATAGAGAAGTCACAAAAAGCCCAGACGAGTAGCACATGAACAGCATCACCTGGCCTATGAAGAAGTAACTGCAGTTGCTTTTTACTAGAGCCAGAATATTGTTTTCTGAAAAGTTCCAAATTATTATGCTGATCTAGCAATGACTTAGGTAACTCTGGAACAAACAAAACTATTGATGATTACAGAAGATGTGGCAGAGTAGGGGCAACATTTTGTCTTGGTGAGAGAATAGAGGGACAATCTTCTCTTGCACTGGATATGAGTGAATAAATTAATTTCTTCCATTGTTCCATGCTGAAATTGTAGCAGATTTACTGGACCCTCCCTTATTTCTTTTCCCAGGGCAAGTACAAGTAGTTAGGTTTGCTCACAAGAGATGCAGATTTGTCCCTTGTCACCATTTGCAGCGGGATCACAGTTGCACTGAGAACGGGATACTGCTGGCTGGCATGTTGAGGGAGAGCCCTTAGAGCCCCTCCCGGGAACCCTGCGACAAAGGCAACTTTAGCGTGAGAGAGGGATCAGAGCCCTTAATACGCTTTAATGGGGCTGCCAGGGACGGCTTTAGTTAAAGTTCTGCCATGCAAACAAAGGAAGATTTGCATATTTCCCCCTCTGACATCAGCAGCTCCCAAACACCTGCAAAAGCACCCTAGCCACCGAGGGCATCTCTAAAAATACTTCAGAAAATACACGTGTTGAGGGCAGACCTGATTGCTTCAAACACCAGAAAAACCTTTTTTGAGAACACACTCACTAAACCTTAATTAAAGCTGTACTGTTCCACCACAAAGTTTTCTGGCTTTTCTTCTGGCAAAGCTGGTACTACTGAGACAGGAATTTCTGCACTAGTTTATTTGCCTTCCCCTTTAAACCTTTTCTTCTGAAGAAGTCTCAGTCAAAAGTTGAAGCAAGGTCCTCCAGTTATAGAAACTAAGCTCAAGTCAGTTTGAGGAATGGAACAAAAGTGACATCAGTTTTGACCAGTCCAAGCTTGTCCACACTGCCTGCATGAACATTCCATGTCTAGGGCCAAATTCCCAGAAATACTGTGAGGCCATACTGAGTAACTGCCCACTAAATGAAAGTGTGTTGGCAACATCAGAAGGCTCTAAATTAATTTAGCCCCCTGCCCTGGTATATACAGTCCTCGCCACACACAAACACTTGGCTGACTGGTTTTTGAGAGGACAGTAGAAAGCCTGCAAAGCTTAAAGGAGAGATTTGGGTTTTCACCACTAAAGCATCCATACTCTCCTTCACATGCATGTGAATAGAAAGCCTTTGTTCAGATCAAGTCAAGAAGAAATAAACTGTTGTTGAAAGGTCATTTCAGCTTGTTTTGAGGGGTGAGGAAGAACTAGAAAAAATAAACAGATGTGATCTTCTTACCAGTGATTACAAATACTGTCTTTCATCAGAACATGCAAGGTTTTGTTAGAAAAACAAAACCTTTTGTTTTTCTCTTTTTGTGTTGGACTAATTCATTGTAGGTTCAGGCTAGAGGTTTTATAAAAGCTTTAGCTATCATGGTTCCTGAGTGTCCCACTTGAGGCACCCTGGGGAGGTTTGATATTTAGAGAATGAGTGGTTCCTACGAGGAACAGCAAATGTAGGTGCTCATCTGCCTTGCAGGTCTTGGTGGTTGCTTCTTTGAGTGGTGCCTGTCAGCATTCAGGAAATTATGAGTTCAGCTAGCTGTTAGCAGAGGAAAGATCTCCATTATGTGTTCTCTATTGATATCTGGAGGCTTTGCTTGGATTTCATACTCCACCATAGTGTGAATCTACCACCATGTTGGTAAGCAACCATGTTGGTAAGCATCCATCTTCCAGCAAAGCACCATCACTTTAATTAAGAAGAGTTTTGCTACAACTAGTGCATTCATTTTAAGGAGGGTAGGGAGAGGGCCCATGTGACATTTCAAATGTAACTCTGCCGGGATTTCCTGTAGTTTAGTCTTTTTAATGAAATTTCCCCCTTATCTCTCTCATATGAACCCTGATTCACTAAATTGCTCCTATAAATAACTTTCACATGTTTAAAGGTAGTCCTGACTGTTCCTTGCTGACTCAGGGCCATGGCTTTCTATCTGACAGTGAAATGCTACCCAGGAAAATCCCCAAAGGTCACTTTTCAGTATTATTTTTTGACATGAACTTAAAAAGGTTGGCAAAAATGCTTCAGTAGTGGTTTTCCTGAAAAAACTGAGCAATATTATATATCTGTCTTTCTGCAAATATGAAGCTTTGGTACAAACCACAGCTTGCCTGGCTATGTCCTGTTTTCTTCTTCTATTTTGAGTATTTATTTCTGCAGATAAATGGGTTGCAGTACTCTGTCATACAAATGGTCATTAACAAATCAAAGCTGGAATTTTCATAAACAGTCAGCATAAGCCTAGCTCTACTCTTGTTCAAGTTACTGGCAAAACCCCTAGAGGTGTTATTTTTCTTTTTCTACAGATAGCCCCTCATAAGCCTATCTTATATCCAGAAGAGTATTTCCTCATTTCTGGTAGAATCATTATAGGAGTTATTGCATAAGGAATGAACATTTTGGCAAGATAATAATGATAACCCTGATCTTCTTTTATATAATTATGGATTCAGAAGGAAATAAATCAGCAAGCTTAGTGATGGAGAGAAAAACTGAAGAGGTTGTTCCAGTACATCTAGGTTCACTGTCATATTTGATTTTGTAGCCCATAAAATCTTCCCTGCTGTAGTGGACACCTAAAATGACTGGCTTTATGTGCTGATTTTTCGTTCCCAAATGGCATAGGTAGGCTCCTTAGGCTACGGTTTAAACTTTTTTAAAAACCCAAGAAAAAGAATAAAACTGACCTTTAACCTGCTTGATTTATTTTTAAGTGCCAGAATAAAGTGAACAGTCTTCGAAGGAAAGAACATGAAAAGTCATAGCTCAAAGCAAATGGATATTGTAAGGAGCCTTTTCTCACCTCTTTCCATACTGGGTTTCCCTGACACCCCATGGGCTGTGTAGCACCTCTAGTACCGTCACAGGCTGGGCACAACAGCAGCAGCCTCCCTACAAACCCACACCTTGCTCCAAAAGTGCCATCACACCCAGGAAACCTCCAGGATCCCTGTTGTGTTGTCCTTGCAAATACCCTCTGCACCACACACACCTTGAGCTGAATGACTTCAGGGATCCCCTGAAGGGTGTTTTTGTACCCACTTCCACCACTGTTTTAGTTTTTTTCCCCTTGAAGCATAGCCTGCTGCTGCTTATTGCTACTCAAGGGCCAGGGTGCCTCCACCATGTGTCTTCCTCCAGTTTGTCCAAGCTAATTTGATTTGTGGATTTGCAGAGACAACATCAGAGACTGATTCTTAACTGGTCATCCCACCCCATAGTTCCTTCCCCTTAGACAAGGCTAATTCACACCTTCTCCTGGCACAGGCAATTTGCTTTAAAAGTAGATAACCGAGCTCAGGAAGGAAGGAGCGGCTGGGGGGACTGGAGCAGTTGGTTTCTGTGCTGGGAATCCCCGCCAGGCTGAACAAAATCTCTCCTGTTTGCTGAGCAAGAAGGGAGAGTCACTCCGGGTGCCTCAGACCTGCACTAACCTGCAGAGTTCCCAGTCTCTGCCCCGCCTGCTGCATCCAGGTGGACTTCACTCGGTCGAGGGTCTGCTCCTGGCTGCTCATCCAGCTTTTTTCCTATATGTAAAAACCAGTAACGTTATTTTTATTTTAAAAAATATGAACTAAAAAATCAAACTGCAGGCTGCATCTCCCATGCTGTTGATCGCTGCTGTCTGTGTGGGGCATGCTGCAGTACATTGTGGGAGTACAACACGTACACAGCTATGCAATTTTTATGTGCATGTATCCCACAGTCCTTCGCTTAGCACAACTCTGGTCACTGATGTCATGATTACTCATGTCAGATGTCTCATGGTGGCTTTCAGGCTTTTTGTTCCACTTTCATGATGACTATGGGGAGATCTTGCAAAAGTACCATCATCAGCCAAAGAAATGAAAATCAGCAAAGATTTTGGCTTCTGTCAGTGAGCAAAATCTGCAGTTCAGGAAATTTTGAGCTTTTATAACAAAAGTAACTCCCTCTCTTATAATTTTCATTTGCTTGGACTTGGATCTTTCTCTCAGCTCTTCCACACTTGAATTCCTCATGAATTTACTGGGAGCTAAACCAGAAGAAACTGGAGACCTACATAACACGGATCTTTCTCTCAGCTCTTCCACACTTGAATTCCTTATGAATTTACTGTGAGCTAAACCAGAAGAAACTGGAGACCTACATAACACAATCACTGTCTCAGTGATTTTGGGTATGGACACATTTTCATAGGAAAAGTTGTGAAAACACTATAAGACACTGAAAAAAATAAAATTTTTCCAGCTTCCCTTCAATTTATAATTAGAGCACTTAATATAAATTTCAAAATGCCAAAAACTTCAAGCAGCCATATGGATCAGTCATTCTGCAATTGTATTTAGAGGAGACTTGAGAATTTGTACATAAGAGGCCTGAAGAACAAAGACGTCTGCCCTCAGGAAGGATATTAATATTGAAGGAGGCCTACATTTGAGCATGCTTCTATCCCTGCTTCAGGGGATTTTCTTCCAGCAGAGATTTTCCTGCTCCAGTTGCTAATTTCCCTGAAGGCATTTTGACAAGTAGGATGCCTCTTTACACTTTTTGTCATAGCTATGGTATTTGAGAGAGCCGAAGTGAAAATCTACAAATCTGTGTGCATACAACGGAGGAAGGAGGTGTCAGTATATGCTTAAGGGCAGACAANATATATATATATATAAAAAATAAATAATGACTGAATGAGTAAATAGAAACTGCCTGTGTCCAGAATCAGTAAGTGCAAAACAATGCTCTGGTTAAGCTTCCCTACAATCCTGTGGGATGCATATGATGGGAAATGCTTCCCTGTTGTTTACATAGATCTGAAAAATGGGGTTTTGGCATCCTGTAGAAAATGCTCAGGGAATGTGTGCTGGGACATTGGAACACTTGTTTCACTAGTGCCAAAAANCACCCCATAGTTCCTTCCCCTTAGACAAGGCTAATTCACACCTTCTCCTGGCACAGGCAATTTGCTTTAAAAGTAGATAACCGAGCTCAGGAAGGAAGGAGCGGCTGGGGGGACTGGAGCAGTTGGTTTCTGTGCTGGGAATCCCCGCCAGGCTGAACAAAATCTCTCCTGTTTGCTGAGCAAGAAGGGAGAGTCACTCCGGGTGCCTCAGACCTGCACTAACCTGCAGAGTTCCCAGTCTCTGCCCCGCCTGCTGCATCCAGGTGGACTTCACTCGGTCGAGGGTCTGCTCCTGGCTGCTCATCCAGCTTTTTTCCTATATGTAAAAACCAGTAACGTTATTTTTATTTTAAAAAATATGAACTAAAAAATCAAACTGCAGGCTGCATCTCCCATGCTGTTGATCGCTGCTGTCTGTGTGGGGCATGCTGCAGTACATTGTGGGAGTACAACACGTACACAGCTATGCAATTTTTATGTGCATGTATCCCACAGTCCTTCGCTTAGCACAACTCTGGTCACTGATGTCATGATTACTCATGTCAGATGTCTCATGGTGGCTTTCAGGCTTTTTGTTCCACTTTCATGATGACTATGGGGAGATCTTGCAAAAGTACCATCATCAGCCAAAGAAATGAAAATCAGCAAAGATTTTGGCTTCTGTCAGTGAGCAAAATCTGCAGTTCAGGAAATTTTGAGCTTTTATAACAAAAGTAACTCCCTCTCTTATAATTTTCATTTGCTTGGACTTGGATCTTTCTCTCAGCTCTTCCACACTTGAATTCCTCATGAATTTACTGGGAGCTAAACCAGAAGAAACTGGAGACCTACATAACACGGATCTTTCTCTCAGCTCTTCCACACTTGAATTCCTTATGAATTTACTGTGAGCTAAACCAGAAGAAACTGGAGACCTACATAACACAATCACTGTCTCAGTGATTTTGGGTATGGACACATTTTCATAGGAAAAGTTGTGAAAACACTATAAGACACTGAAAAAAATAAAATTTTTCCAGCTTCCCTTCAATTTATAATTAGAGCACTTAATATAAATTTCAAAATGCCAAAAACTTCAAGCAGCCATATGGATCAGTCATTCTGCAATTGTATTTAGAGGAGACTTGAGAATTTGTACATAAGAGGCCTGAAGAACAAAGACGTCTGCCCTCAGGAAGGATATTAATATTGAAGGAGGCCTACATTTGAGCATGCTTCTATCCCTGCTTCAGGGGATTTTCTTCCAGCAGAGATTTTCCTGCTCCAGTTGCTAATTTCCCTGAAGGCATTTTGACAAGTAGGATGCCTCTTTACACTTTTTGTCATAGCTATGGTATTTGAGAGAGCCGAAGTGAAAATCTACAAATCTGTGTGCATACAACGGAGGAAGGAGGTGTCAGTATATGCTTAAGGGCAGACAAAGGATTATATTCTAATCTGCTCATTTTGCTAAACAGAAGTTGTACAGATTTACTAGATATTACTTGTGTCTGTTTAAATTACAGTTTATATTTTAAAAAATAACCAGTCTTGGTACAAGTATTCCAGTGGATGAAGAATCAATTGCATTCCTTGGGAAATTGTTTCAGTCATTTATGACTAATACATGAAGCTGAGATTTTTCAGAGTCAGCTTGAGAAGTGAGCAAACCAAGACCTGGAGGCAGTTCATCTTTAAAATCTCCATATGGAGGAATTTCTTCAGCATTTTGATAAGTGTACCTCTGGAGCCTAGCTGAAATTAAAGTGCTATTAAGTCCCTGAAGTCTTTTGATCTCAAGGAGAAATTTAAAAATGGTTGGAAAGTATGAATACTCAGTTCATACCTGCTATGTGCATTTAATCATGTCTCTTTCTTCCCAAAGNACTTGTTTCACTAGTGCCAAAAATAATAAAAAAAAAAAACTCCCCAAAATTCCTGGATAATGTTTTCTAATTGTTTTTGGAAAAAAAAGTAATTTTTTCCACATCAGTTAGCACATTGTCATGACAGGTAAATTTATTTTCCAGCACTGTTCTACTGTTCCAAGTCTACCCACAGAATGTGCACAAAATTCCTAATTAATCTCTTACAGCAATTAGCTTTGAAAATATTCTACAGGGTTTAAATTTTGTGAATATTGACTGATATAAAAATTCAAAGGAAACCCTCAATTATTTGACAGTGGAGCTAAGTCTGTGTTACAGAAAGCAAAAAACTGACCTGGACTAGAAACCATCCCTGACCTACTGTCTGATTTTCTGATGCCTCTTCCTTCTGGTATCAGTGATAGCGTGTGAAAAGTAACCACAAAATATGTAGCTTCATCATACCAAAAAGACACGTAAGTAGGAGAAGGGGACTGGATTTCAAGAAAGCAAACTGGATTTATAGAGGAAGATTAAAAAAGCTAATTATGTTTAACTTGGCTGACAGACAGCTAAAAAAGGGGATATGATAACTGCCTACAAATATTTGAAAGATGCATAATACACCAAGGAAAGAGGGAAATAGTTTGAGACAAAGTCTGGTAAAGCAAAATTTAGGCTGGGTAGAATGCTAACAATGAGACCTGTCAGACTGCAGAAAAATTTCCCGAGGGAATTAGTCAACACCTCATTAAAAAAATACCTTGGACAACATGCACTGAGGGGGATTGCAGGGAATAATCCTTCAGTGAGAAAGTCAGGGACCAGGGAGCTTCACAGGCCACATTCTCTCCAATATTGCTGCTGTTGTCAATAGCATACAATTGTAAAGATTTTCCCAACAATGTTTTTGAGGCACTTTTATTTCCTCCCTGCCAAACAGTAGATGGAGAGAAATTCTCTTTAAGGGAAATTACTGTTTTTATGGAAAAAATTGAAACATCAAGAGAAAGTCACCGTATTTGGAATGGGAGCAGTGGAACACACCAAAATGGTGTTGTGCCTTCCCTGTCCCCAGGAAGGTTTCAGCGCAGCTGACAGGAGTGCTCTCATTGGAGTGCCATGGAATTGGAGACAATCTGGCTTTTGGATCATGTATGTAGCTCCTGTTCAAAATAAGCTCTGTGGTGGACTTGCACTTGAGCAGCTATCCTGTGTCAAAAGCCAATCTGCCTTGAGTCTGTCTTTTTCTTCTAAATCAGCTAATCTGATTTTGTCAACCCAGCTCGAGAGCACTTTTTTTTTTTTTGCAATCTATACCTGCCTTCACTATTAGGGGTTGCATTTCTATGCCAGAAATACCAGCCTATATTTTTCCCCAGGATTGGATCCCCTGCATGATCTACCACAGCTGAGACTTAACATAGCTGGAGTGGAGCAACTGTGAATCTACTTAGCATCAGTGTTATGAAAGTCAGTGGAAACAGCTGATCCCTTAAAATGAGAAGGGAACCAGTGTTTCACTGCACATTTATGCCGATGTAACTCCTCTGCCTCATACTAGGATAAACTGAAGCTAGGCAGCAGTGAATCAGACCTAATATGTTTAGTACTGGTATACTAAATTTATGAGGCACCCAGTGACATTTGCCTTATGTATAATGGTAGCAATCCCAGCAGGATGAGCTAATCATTCATGAGGAATTATGGCACAATGTTGGAGTTTATTTAATGCTTAATGTTCACAACAACCTCCAGCATTGATTTTAATCTGGTTACTGCTCACATTGTGAAACAGATCTCTGCGGAGCAGCAGCAGCAGAGGAGATCAACCACATCCCGTGCAGCGTGGCATATATCAGCAGTACAAGGCTGCACTGTTTTTCTGACAGGCAGAGGAAGCAGAGTTGATTCACACACTAGAACAATTCCTCTCACCAAGACACTTAGGAATGCATCAAAGGAAACTGGTCTCTTTCTGCAGGCTTCCTCTGAGCAATGGCTTACTGTAAATCAAAGGCTAAAAAAATAGCACTTTTTAAAAATGGTGCCCTTGACAAATGGAGCAGGAAAACCTGTGAAAATTTGGATGCAGCAGAATGACTTTTCAAGGAGTGCACGCCGAGGTGTTAATTTTGCAGTACGTCCTTGGAGTTGCACATTTTTCTGTTTCTAATATTGTATTCCCTCCAGGAGGAGACCGAGGCCAAGAAAGATTTGCCACCTCCAGAAGATAGACTGTCCCTTAAAAATAACCAATAATAGAGAAAAAAAGGAGGAAAGAGAACTTTCATCCAAGCTGGTTTCTCAATTTCTAAGGAAAATGTTCCAAATAAGTGAATGAGCTTTTTATAACCAAAATCTCCTTCTGGGGTCCCTCCAGCTTGGTTCATGTTCCCTTCAAGCCATTTTAACAGCAAATATTTCCTGAGCAGGAAGAGCAAATTGTTCTGCTAGTGGAATTTAGTCACAAGGTTTTAGGGAAATAAAATTAATATTCACAGCTGTTGTGTCAGTGCCACAGAGAAGAAGCAGATTCACGAGGATGGCTGGTTTGTATCCTGTCCAGCCTTCATCCAACACTGGGGAGCTCATTTTGCTAATTTTCCCCTGGAGAGATCACTATTTTATCCCCTCAATGACTTCTTGAGCTACTTGCTTAAAAGATGTATTTACATGGCATCTGTTTGTGTGATTGATTGTTCTTATGACTTGTTGCTTGGTAGCAGCTTAAATATTGCATTAAAAAAAAAAGCCTAAAAAATTCCTTCCTAGTAAGTTAAAGTTCCATCAAGGAGGTTCTCACATTCAACAGTCCTGTGACCACATGTGACAACGTGGTGAGAAACTGGACCCATGCAACTTGCTTGCCTTGGGCTGTCAGAGAAACAAATGACTGTGGACCTTTCTTAAAGAAGCTTATAGCAGCATTTTAAATGACATGGGGCAACAGCCAAGGCTCTTGTATTCTCCAGACAAAAACACACCGCCTGTGAGCACCACCGACACAGATCCTGCTTTCTGGCTTGGAAGAAAAGCAGCCACACTGTACCTTCCACAGCCATAGAAACAGCTGGCAGAGCATGACAGCCTCATGTGGATCCTCTTCCCAGCTGCCCCACATTTGCAGCACAGTGTCCCTGCTGCCCCCTGCATGTTGCTTTGCTCAGTGAAATGGCCCTCAGCGTGCCACTTCTAGGCAAGTCTCTGTGTGTGCCCTGGCCAAGGATGCTTTGAAGTAGGGGACATGAGCCCTCGGCCCAGCATGGGGTGCTAAGTGCCCACCATGAACTCCCCTGAGCAAGAGTCCAGATTGCAGCTGCGTGCTGGGTTTTATCGTGGGGGAGTAGGGACATCAGAGAGTGAGACAGAGAAGGGAGAAGATTTACTCATCCCAAGAAGCTCATGAAATTAGAGGGAGTCAATCTATGACTCTGCATCGTTTATTTCTGGGGTAACTCTAACGCAGTTCATGGTACAGGACGTTATTGGGTACCCCTGGGCTTCTGCCCCAGGAAGGCTTGGAGGGCTTGATCTCACCACTGGCAGTGGCCATGGGACTGTCGGGAGGGATGTCCCTGCAAGCCTGGCAGATAATGCTAATTATCAGTCACTCTGCAGAAGTTCTGCAGGGCATCGCTCCTGTGAGCCGGGGCTGGCTGCACAAGCTGCCGAGGAGCAGCGCTATTATCGGGTGCCATGTCTGGTTACATTATAGACCCAGTTAACCAGAAGGGTGGTGGGGGGGAAATTCCTACATTGTGCAAAGGACTCTTTTCTCCCCCCTGTTGTTTGGATCTTTGCCACTGTTTAAATTTAAGCAGATTTGCTATCCCAACATCTGCAGTTTGATTATTTGACTATTGCCTGGCTCAGGGTCAAACCACAGCAGAATACACTAGTCTATGATTTACAGCCTGGGCTGTGATTATAATGGTTTTATTTTAGTTGGACCCCTATTTACAAGCTCATTTGTATTAGTGCACAGTGTTGTAATAACAATGGTAGAATTATTAGGTCTCGCAGAAACAATCGCACGTAGTAAATGGCTGCAGCTCACAGGGCGCTGCTTAAGTGCTCCAGCAGCCCGGCGATGTCTGCAGCACAGAGGCTGCCATTTTAATAGCAAGGTGGGGAGGGGAGTGAGGAGAGGGCTGGAGAGGGGGAAGGAGCGGGGGAGAAATGTGGTTGTTATTCATTCTTTTCTAAGTAAATAGAAAGGACGTGTGTTTCCTGGATTAGCCACTGAAAACAAATGCTGAGAGGGGAAAGAGCTGGTGTTTCCCTCAGCAGGGTTAAATAAGGTACTCTGCCTCGGCGCTGATGGCTGACGGCTGGTCGGAGCCACTCCGCATGCCGTGAGGGACCCCACAGCGCCCTGCCGAGGGGCACCTGGGGCAGTGGGGAGGGTCCTGGATAGCCCTGGGTGTCTCGGCTTGCCCTGGAGAGCCCATGGCCACCCGCGGTGGAAGTGCCTGAGGTGCAGAAGCTCAGCCCCAGGGGCCTTACCTGGCAGCAGGTGGGTGGAAGGACGAGGTGGGACCAGGGGTTTTGTGCCACCTCTGAGGGGCCTTGCTGAGGCCGGCCCAGAAGGACTGGGCCGGGCTGGTGTGAGCCATCTGCAGGGTGTCCTGTCACCACACAGGTGTGCCACTGCTCCACAGGCATTTTATGGCTTGCCTTGGGACCCTGTGCTACTTTTTTTTTTCTTCTTGTGGAGGCAGGAAGGATACTCAGGCTTTTACCTGGTAAACCACAGTGCCGACCCCACCAGGCCTGAGCTTAGCCACACATGGCTGGAGCTGACCACTGCTGCAGGCCTCATGTTTGACCTGCCAGTGTGAGGAGTACTGGCAGCTCCTGCTGGAGACTTGCAGATGTCAGGCAGTTCTGAAAATTAGGTTTTTTATGTGATTGGTGGCCCGGGGGATCAGTGGCAGGGAGGACAGGATGGAGAGGAAGCCAGGCTTCAGGCCCTGCCACTCTCCCGCTCTCCCTGAGGGGAGCAGGGAAAGGACAGCTTTATCCGGTCTGTGGCAATGCTGTCCGAGGACTTCCACCTCCTGCCCCACCACTGGCTGAAAAGTAAATATTAAAAAATGATGATTATCTAGTCTCAGGCAGGAAAAAAGCATTATCAAAATCAAATAGAAAAAAATCGAAGGAAGAGTAGTACCAAGAGTTATTATCATTCACTGTGAAGAATGTAAGACAAGGAAACAGCCCTGTCCTGACTCACAGGGCTTAAGTCCTTTCTCTGATGTGACTCCCTCAGCCATCACCTGAGTCTGCATATGAAGAACAGGTGAGCTGAATCATCCTCTCTCCTGACTATGAAAGGATCATAGGCCAAAAAAGCACTTCATATGGATGTTTCAGATAAATTACTCAAGATGCCTGAGATTAAATCAGATTTAAGATATCCTATTTAAGATGATGGTTATAAAATTGTAAGGCCTTGAGGCCTGTCCTGTGCTTAGCTACCCTTCCTCTTGCAGATGTTGTTTGGTATTGCTGACCAGCTCTGTTCAAGGGTAAAACCCTTCAAAGCTAAGAGAAAAAGTAGTATTTCTTTCTCTGGCTGACCTCTGTGTGTCTACCTCTCTCTGTTTAAAAGCTGCTGGTTTCCTGGGTGTTTTGTTCTTTTAGAAAAGAACCTTCTGACTAGAATTCTGTATACTGAGAGTTTTTAGTGGTTTCTGCAGTCTCTTTGTACTAATTGATTCCCCAGTGCATTAGCATCACCAAAGCTAGATTAATCTTCTTTTCATTTTGGTGCTGAGATCAATGTCTCTGTCAACATAGTTTATTGAACCTGGTACAGTTTTACTACTTGTATTTACCTCCTCTAAGATGGCTTTTCTCTTAAGTGTGTCCTGAGAAAAGATCCCACTTGAAAACTCTCCCTGGCCAAGCTGCCAAGCAGAACTGGTCTCCTGTGGGGCACGATCCAGTGCCAAAATTCCTCCTGCTTCATCACAGATGCAGAATTTCCCAGCAGCTGGCATGTCATCCTGTAGCTTTAGCAATTAAGCTGTATCTTTTTGTTAGAGAGAAATTAGGATGGACTCCTCTGCTAAAGGGAAGGACTAGAGAGAGATAGTTTGAAACACAGGCTGTGCTGCCTGGGCTCTTCTCATGGATGTAACACAATAGTTCTGCAGTACAAAATTTGCTTTCTGATGGAGTCAAATACCTTCCTTGTATTTTTCAGGAGTCATTGAAGAATCAGGCTGAGAGGTAATTCCTATATAATTACCCAGCCTTATAAAAGAGACTGCAGAGAAGAGGGTTTACAGACAGTCTTGCTTGAGCTCATTTATATCATGCCATGATAGCATGGGAAAAGCAGTCTTTCTGCTTGGTTTTGTGGATGGCACAGACAGCAAAGGGTCCAGCCCTGCCCTTAGCACTGTGCCTGCTGAAGCTGAAATTGGTGCTGAATTGCCACCAACTCCAGTGGCAGATGCACATGATCTCCTTCAAATTGGGTTTGCACTGTTTTCTCTTCTCTGGGCTTAAATAAGGATCAGTCCTTGCAAGCTTTCTGTGCATTGACTGCTTCCACCAAATTCAAGGATGTATTTGAGAGGGTGAAGATTATTTCCTCATATGTGGCTTGCAAGATTAGAGTCAAAGATGCACAAATCTTGCGTAAGAGGGCTGAAACAGAGCTTAGCTCGCTCATCTGCTTCTGTCACATGCAGTGAACCTGATTTGTAGCTCTGCTCTGACTTTAGCATCGTGCTAAATGCTTTGTAGCACAGCATTTCCCAAAAAAGCTGGGAACCCTACATCTGCAGGGAAAATCAAACAGACTGGATAAATTAATTGTAGAGTTCCCACACACAGCTCTGCGTTTAAAATGAGTGCAAACAAATAGGTCTGATAAGTTTGGCTACTTGAAAAAGAAGTGAGCAGTGCAAACCAGAGAAAAATACATTTGCATTGGTGATATTTTAATCACTTATACTTTCATTAAACAAAATACTTAAGTAGATCTTATGCTTCAATGAAGTTGAAGGGACTTGAGTATACTCTTTAAATCCTGTAAGTGCTTAAAAGTGCTGCCAAAGCAAGGATGCAAGTCCTCAAAGTGCTTGGGCTGAGAGTATACTTAAGTGTTTTGCTGAATCAGATCCATGGTGTCACAGAGACTCAAAGTGAGCTCAGAGGTTTCAGCCGAGATGAAGGATAAAGCCAAACAGCATAACAGGAAACTCTCAGGATTTTCCCGAGTCTAGTGCATAATTAGATTAAATGCACAATCCCATTTTGGGATTATGAGTGGGTTTGGGGTTTTTTAGACCATTAAAAAGAGAAGGAGTCTTCCTTTGCAGACATGGACAAAATCTATCAGGTAACTTTTCCTATACTTTCCTAGTATGTGGCATTTCAAAATTAAACAAATGTCAGTGACACTGCATTTAGTTCTGAGTAATTAAAAACATCCAGCTTGTGAAAACAATTTATTCTCCTGTGTTCATCTAGGTAGCAATAAATTATTTCCCAAGTTTTCCCTGGGAAACTAAGTGGAATGTAATGGTATTGCAAGTAGAACATAACACTGCCATAGCAATTACATCTAAGCTTTGCTAACCGTACATTTTAGCAAGCAGTTCTTAATTATATACTTTATGGCATACAAGCATATTTATTTTAATATAAATATTTAATTTACAGATTTTAAATGTTTCCCTTACCTCTGATCTGCATTAGCCACTTCTATTGCCTGTAGAAATGCATTAAGCAAATCAGATTGAACAGTTCTGTCCTCCTGCTTCATGTCTTCCTTCCCCTTAAAATTCTATCCTATTACTTGGCCACAGCCTGACCAATGCCCCTCAGCACTACTGGATTTCAAAGAGGTGATAACTGCTTTGAAATTGATGGAAAGAGCCATAAAGGAGACTAAAGACATAAAAAGCATCTGTTACCTTCATGCTGACTTTGTCTGCAACTGCTATGTGATTCCTTTCCATTGTTGAGTTTATTCAGTCATCCCAGAACAAGTCCTGAAACTGTACACTCTGTCGAGCAAAATTTAATTGGTTTTAACAAAGACAATGCACCTCTAAGGAGCACTAGACAATCTCTTGCACTTATCTACGTTAATCTTATGCTTCATTCATCCTGTTTGCTGGTGTTTTGTAACCTCCCCAGTCCAGGGCCAGGGCCCTTGGGGCAGGAATGTCTGCCAGCCCCTGTTAGCTGGGCTCAGATAGTCCCAAATGCCGGTAACCTGCCAGGAGTTGAGCTTGAATCACCCAGGCTGACTATTTGCAGTGACATTGGGGTGTCTGCACCACATGCCTTGGGTAGCAGCTTTTCCCTCTTCTGGGATATCTCAGCAGTCCCTTGTCACCTTCCTCCCTCCCAAGAGCTGACTGGGGAGCAGTGCCCACCCCAGAACTTAATGTGCCCTGATGCCTGGAACTGGGATCACAGACCAGACTTGACAGCGCTTTAGCAAAAATGAAAGCAACCCTAAACTGTAAAAGTGGCTTTGTTTCCAAGATGTTGTTGGCTTCCTTCGCCTTTCATACTCCCTGTATATCTGACTTTAAAGTGGGTTAGCAGCATGGCTTAGCATGCAGAAGTTATGAAGATATATGAGAGTTTCATTCCCCATGGGCTCCCCTTGTCCTGCTGTGGCTCCTCCAGGATGTCAGAGCAGATCCATGCAATGTAGCCCAGACTCAGATTGAGCCCCCTTTATCCAGCACGTGCAGCCTGTGCCAAGGGCCCTCCTTGGGGGTTACAAGCCAGTGCTCTGTCCCAGCTCCTGTCTGCTCTGCACATGGTTGTGTAGATACCACACATATCCTTTTTCTCAGGCTTACGCTCCACGGTGCAGTAGCTAAATGCAGGGAAAGCCAAAAGTTACTGTTTTCTACTGTCAGTAAATTACTACAGAGATGAGCCCAAAAGGAGGTGTGGAGGCAGGCACAGAACAGCACTTGTATGGTGCTTGGTTGCTGCTGACTGCTGCTCCAAAGGGGACAAAACCTAGGCATTGACTTCCCATATGCATCTTTAAAGGCTGACTATAATTACTTTTTAAAAATGCCGTTGTATCACAATGGATAATATCCTGCCATGTCAGCTTTAAAATCTACTGAACACAGGACCAGTCAAGATCTAGACCTCCTGTGAGTGATAGAGTCCTTATTAATAAGGAAATTAGCAGCTGGAGGATAAAGGTGCCAAGGAAAATTAACCAAACAGACCTTTCAAAAGCACTTGAGAAAATATCATTGAGATTGCTCAATTAAATATGGATATTGTTTAAAATGAATGGGTGGAGGCAGCAACAGGCAAGGAACAGCTGTGCCTGTTGAATCCCATCCCTTTGTTTGAGCAACAGCACAAATCCACACACGTGGGATCTTTATTATCTTTGCCCCCACCTCACATATACTTATCTTTATTTATAGGATCTCTAACAGCATCTCAGATTGTAACCTTGATTTATAATACTGGAAATGCTGGCACCACATTTCGTTTGCATAGAAGTGAGCTAGGTGGATTGCATAGCTGAGCTGTAATGTTGCTGTGAAGAATAGCAGATGTTTAGCTGTTTTCATTTCCACTCCTTAGTGGACAATCAACAAGGTCTGATAACTTCTCTTGCTTGCTGTGGGGTGGCCCAGAATTCTAAGTGGGGGGTCTGGCCAGAGAATAGCACACTGTTGGATCAACAGAATACTTCCATCAGCATTTACATAGGCAATGACAATAGATAGCTCAGTAACTGGGGCATTGTTTAGAGCTTTTCTTGTACTTCTGATTGCCCTAGGTCTGTTGCCAAACTTTTTTGGGGTTGTTTTGCATATGTGATACTGTCCTCTTTTGGGACTTCCCACAGGAGGTCAGGCACCTTTCTTATCTCTTTTCAGGAACTGAAAGTACAGATGAGAAACATTTTCCCCCTAGTAAATATTTTCACTAAAACAGAAACACCTTTATATAACTGCATTTCCCGTAAACTCTTAATGAGAAACCTCCTGCTTTTTGAAGGAAAACAAACAGGCAAGCAAAATCCTCAACCCACCCTTGTACTCAGCAAGTTCCTTCAGGAAGGAATCTAGCCATGTCTGCAAAAATTGCGTTGTGTAATGCCAAGGAAATGCAAGAAACCAACAAACACTCTCGTTTGTCCCTCAGCCAAGCCTTCTTCCCACTCTTTTCCACTTGTTTTAAACTAATACCCATCTAGTGACTGCAGGGGGGCTTCTCTCCAGGGAAAGTCATGGACTGCATGATGCAGGGCCTGTGTCACCCAAGCAATGATTTGCACTTGTACAAATAAACTCAGCTTCTCTCATTACTCTTGATTGATCAGATGCATTGGAGCCTCACTGAATTGTAAACCATTGAGTCAATCCAATATCAAAGCTGAATCATGATGAATGAGTGTAGATTGATCTGAAATTACCCAAGAAGTGTGGCTACTTGAAAGAGTGTTAACTTCACCAATGTCAAGGGAGTTACTCTTGTTTTATGCCACTATAAACAAGAGCACTGCTAAGCTGTGAGTCATCACCCATTTCTCTTCTGCTGCTTCTATTTTCAGAGCAGATCTACTGGCTTTGCTGCTAGATGAAGTTGCAGAGATGCTTTTTGGAGCTTCTTGCTGGTTAAACAGGGGTACACTTTGTTCTCTGTGGGAGAGCAGAGAGAATCAAGATGTTATGACCTGGGAAAGGCTGAAACCCAAAGGCTCAAACAGTATTTTTAGTAGTATTATAAAATACAGGTGCCCCAAACCCTAGGTTTTATCTCAGCTGGTAACAAGCATTTGAGGGCAGTAATTCTGTGGCCATACTGAGTTCCCCAAAAAATGCTTGTCCCAAGCAATTAAAATAGAGGTTCCAGGAAAAAATGATTATGATATTACTCGGACCAGAACAAAGATGCCTGAGGGGTGTAGTTGCTTTGAACCCCTGAACTATCTTTGTATTGTCATATGATCAGAAGGTCTTTCTTGTAGGGACAGCTATTTTCCAACTCACTCTTCTGACACAGGCATGTACAGGCAGGACGCATCTATTTTCTAAGGCAGGCGATGTAGCAATCTGTCAGCTGAGAAACATCTGAAAAAGGGTGGTTTTCCTCAAAAGGAAAATGGCTAAAGAAAGCATGTGGCTTTCAGAGGAGAAATACTTTATTATTATTATTATTATTAAAGAATCCAGTCCCCAAAACATTTTTAGTCTGACATTTAGCATTTGAACTGTACCATGTGGTCCAGCACTGTAGTTATTAAAATCACTTGTTTGCACCTACCAGCCAGCAAGTAATTCTGTGGCCCAGGTGCTGTGTTCATATCCTCCTTTTCTACCCAAGCTGTCCTTAGCTGTCTGGTCTTGGCTTTCATAAACCACTCATTGCTTTCACCAGGACTGAAAACAAGATGTGGTAGGAGCCATCATAAATTAACAGATCCCGTTTGCCCAGATGGATACCATGACCACAGGAGCTAAAGAGAGTCATGTCTTCCATGCTCACGTTGCTTTTGGGTACAGTTTGTCCTGAAGAATGCCATGCTGGCAAAGATCGGCAAACTGGGATGAAACTCTCCCGTGTGTATGCAGCCAGAATGGGCTACGTGCTTTACCACAGTCTCCTTTGAGTTTTATTTTGACAATGCAGTAATGTACAGCCATTCTGTTGGTCCTCTGAAAACGAGCGAATTCCAGTCTCAGAACTTAACTGGTGTCATATTGTTATGAATCACCACTTAAATATTTTCAGTGCTCCTTGGAAAAAATAGAAAACTCAAGCAAAAGCAGAAGAGCTAAATAGGAATTTAGTCCTTACATCAGGAGCCATAAAAATTACTCTAGTTAGAGCCCTGTAAGTCTTGATATAGAATATTCTGACTAGAGTTGCCTCTTTGTTTCTTTCAGGCTACATTTCCTTAATTTTCAATCAGGCTGAGTTGGGCTGATTTGTGTTTCTGTGCTGCAGCCCAGCAATCTAACAAAATAACATACCATGCTAGCAAACATAAAGAGAGCTTGTAGACTGCAAGCTCCACTCTGGCGTGTGTGCAGGCATCTGTAGATGTGCCTGGTTCAGAAGAAATTGGAAGAGCTCCTCCTACCACTAGGATGGGTTGTGCTGCTATTGTGCCCAGGCATTTTCTGTGCAAACCTGTTGACCTTGGTGGAGTTATTCCATCCACATGGCAAGAATCCCTAAAACAGAACTTGGACTACGGGAAGTCAGTGGGAACTATGCCACATCCATTGGCTTCAGGAGGAACAGGGATATTGTTGGCTTAAAATTACAGTCAGCTTGCAATTTTTATTTCTGGTTTAGGAGGGAAGTTTTTCTTCTAAAGAAGAAAACTGATAGAGAGAAACATTGATTAAAAAAGTTTGAGAGCAACATCATTATTCTTCCTCAGAATAACAGGAACACAAAACATCTCCAGAAGAATGTAGACTGAAGTCAAATTGCAAGATTTGTATATTTTTCCTTAGGAAAAATGCTGTGGTGAAAAATGTTAATGATTTTTAAATAATGCTCCATTTTGCAGAGAACAATTTTCCAAGCAGTCTTTGCCTCCAAAGCAATTTTTGACCATTTAATGACATAGTAAGTATCAAATACTGGAAGAAAGTGCATGCGGTAAGGACCATATAATCACAAAGTAAATTCACCAGTATTTTTGCCTTAAAAACCAGCACACGTGTTAAATGATATTTTTGGGTCTACTGTGTATAATTACCAAGCATTGTACACTTTGGGACTATATAATTATATGTATACTCCTTGCATAAGGAGTATACAATTACTGCTTGGACATCCCTTGGATGCTATGATTGTCCTGCCTGAAGGGCCAAGCATAAGCCCAAATATAGGACCCTTAGTGACCAGGACTTTGGGGACTGTCACAAAAATAGCCAAGTCAACATCTTACCCTGTCATGGTTTCCTTGGGAGAGGCCAAGACCTGAAACAAATGCTGCAAAGGAACTGCAGGCTGCTTTAGTTACTTTAGCTTTATCACAAAGATGCTTCATTTGCCTGTAGCTTCCTCTTGCCATTGCATTACTGCACTGAACGATGCTGCGCCCACCATCAAAAGGAGCTAGAAAGTTTAAAAATAGGTGCAGGAAGAAGAATGACACTGTGGCTGGAAAACATGCCTGACATGCAGACACTTCAGGCATCAACAGGAAGTTCAAAGGGGTGACTGGAGAAAACACCGAGTACAAAGTCAGCTGAAGGCACGACAAAATGGGTGCAGGCAGATTGTATTGATGTATCTGCTTGAGGCTTAACTTCTCAGACCCTCCACCTGGGCAGATAACCCATTACCTGGAAGGAGAGTGGTAAAACCACCAGTCATGCAACCGCTGGAGTCCTAGAGCGAAGAGACAGAGAGCCAACTCCTGGGCTGAGCAACTGAATGAATCCCTCAGGGATGCTGCTTGGTGTTGTGGATGTGATTGCCAGTGTCAGTATTTCACAAGAGAGAGAGAAAACCAGAGCTATAGCCAGACATGATATCACACCAGATTTCCAGAGAACACACAGAATGATTAACTAGAATAAAGTATTTTGCCAGAAAACTGCCGGTTCTAGAAAGCAATTTTCTATTGACTGCAAATCTCTAAAGACCTGTTGAATCCCCTTGGTGAGGAAGAAGAGTGACCTTTTATCTGTAAGAGACAGAACTAGCTGATTTTCATCTGATATCTTCCAGTCCTGCGAGTGTTCACTGAACTTTTTTTCAGCCAAGTTCCCAAAGCACTGAGTGAAAATATTCTATTTTTCTTTTGGGTTCCTGCTTTGAGATGTTTTTCTTTCTATGGTCAGTAGTTGACAAGAGGCCACTTGTCATTTGAGGAAAGGAAGAATATCACTTGAGCAGGTGAATGTAACCACAGGACTATAAACCCAAGTCACTAACACTCTGCTATCCCTTCCTGTGACTCAGTGATCCTGGTATATCTGAGGCATGTCCTGGCGCCCTCTTTATCATTGTCTCACCAAGTACTTGATGCCTGAGTTTGAAAAACCTTTATTAGTCAGAGCCGTGCTGTATTGTTAGAGGTAGATAAGGGCTCCAGGTCACTGCAATTCAATGTATGCCAGGCTTGCCTAATCTGAAGCCTATTATATGAAGGAACAATAATCCTGATTTTCTCTGTCTTCACATTTGTACTCTGCCGTCTAGGGATCTCAAAGCAAATGTTAATTAGTAAAGCTCTCAAATTAAATTTAAAATGAACTATAAGATTTTGAGAGAAGGGTTAAATTTACTTGTTTACTTATTGTACACAAGTACACTCCCCCTAATCCTAATTAAATCCTGCCTGTTCATATTTTAAAAGTCTTCCATATAAATATCACAAACACAAATTATTTTGTCATCAATTGCCAGTGGAAACCAACTGAGAGCTGCTTCAGTGTAAAGCATTTTGCCATGCATCTAAGTAGGTGATTTAGCAAACCTCAGGCTAATGTCAAAGGTCCAGATGGCTCAAACACTTTCAAGGCTACTGCACTTTGCACTGTCTGACATCTGCTGTGCCTCAGCTGCAGAGATTTGTTTGGGATAATGCTTGAAAGTATTTCCTTTGATGTTACATAGCATTAAGTGAGTAAATGAAAAGAAAAAAAAAGAAGAATAAAAGCCAACCCTGAACCTAGAATCCAATATTTCTGAAATATTCAAGATAGTAGTCTGTTTTCACAATCTGTCTACAAGAGACTGTTAATATCTTATGCTGATTAGTACTCCAGCACCAACATATATTTTGTAAGAATTTCAAAACTGTGCAGAACCTAGGGTACAATTTCCAATCTGCACTGAGGCAAGTTTCCTTGTGTCATTCTCCTTGTCAGAGGCTTGAGTCAAGCCTGATGTGAGCAGAAGCAAACTGAAATCTACAGTCTTTTTTTGTGAAGAAACAAAAATAGTGAAACAGGAAATATCTGGAGGCAGTGTGACAAATGGCCCTTGTCAATTTACAGCTATTCACTTTTGGTCCCATTTCACAGCCACTGGGTTTCCTGATGTTTGTGCAGATGTAAATGACCCAAGGAGACGCCTGGCAGTGGCAAGTTAAGCCCTACATGAATATTTCAGATCTTGTGGGTAGTGACATGCAGGCAGTGTTGCCTGAGGTATATGGTGCAATACCCCTCGATGCACCTGGACGTTGAGGCATTAGGGAACAAACAGTGCAGGGAAAACTGGATCTGCCTGCAACTCACTGTGCAGGAGCAGTGCACGGGAGTGCCGGCAGCTGAATGGGAACCATGGATCAGGAAGAACAGAGAGACAGAGTTAAGAAAGACTGTGGGTGTTCAGGTGAGCCGCAGAGACAGAGAAGTTGTTTTGGCAGAGCAGAGGCAGCAGGAGTCTGGACAGGATAGCCAGGTCTGCAAGGTCTGGGGAGCAGTAGGAAGCATCCACATGCAATGCAGCCCTTTGCAGCTCTTTGCCAACTTTTGTTGTTTTTTCTTCTTTTCTCAAAATAGTTACTTGTTAGAACAAGCTTCTTGCCAGGATGTCGCAATTGAGATATTTGCTCTTGATCCTGGCTGCGATTCCTGTAGCACAGCTATGCTGGGTAAACCAACCCCCCCAACAAGTGGCAGAAAACATAATCCTGGCTGCACTGAAAATAACAAACTTTGACTCACTTCCTCTTCAGAAACTCTTCAGTATGCTCCATTATGCAATTCTCCAGTGTCCTAGTACTAGAAGAGAATTAATATCCATTTAATCCCTGAAGAACAAGCTTCTAGGGGACACTTTTTCCTGCACAGATCCTTCAGTTTTGGTCATGTTAAAGTAGTGAAGCCCTGTGCTGACCAAGAAATGCTCTGCTGCTATCACCAACTATTTTGTATGTGTGTGTGTGTGCACACGTGATCCAGATCTCTCCTTGCTATTTATTACACAGTAGACATGAGGTGCTTGGCATTTTAGTTAGAACACCCCAAATCCGTATCTTATACTTCAGCAGTTCAACCTTTCAGCTTTTCAGGGGTATTGCAGTCTCTAGGAATTATTCCAACTCTCTTTCATCAAAGCAGCACCTGACATTAAAAAATATAGGTTCTGCCTCAGTGAATAGCATGCATTTCTTGGGTGACTACTAGGAGGTGAGCAGGGAAAAAGAAATGGAAAATTGCCTGTATATGAAATATGCATGAAGAACATTTTCATGAGCCTAGACTGCAACCTTGCTGAGTTTCACATCTGTCTTTAGGCCCTTCAGACTTCTAAGCTGCAGCAATGAATCCTTTTTAATTTTTTTTTTTAAATTAATGACATCAAGGCAGCACGGCAATTATTTAGGCAAAACTGTCCTGCATGCACACGTAAAGACACATGGCCTTTTGGTGACTGGTAGTTGGAAGAAAAATATTCAATATATCAAGGACAAATGTGTAAAAGCAAAAATATCTTAGCCATTGATGTGAATGAGGCTTTACTAAATAAATGACAAAGGTGAAAAGAATTACCATGAATTCAGATGCTGGCTCAGCAGCTCAGTCTGTAACAGAACCATTCCTCTGCTGAAAACTCAGGCACATGCATATGACCAGTACTGTATCGAGGGAAAACCAGGGGAGTCACAGCATACTTTTTAGCAAAATCGCCCCCATTTTACCTGCCATTTCCCACTGAGTACAGCAAAATGCAGGACCTATCCCAAGCATGAAGAAATGTAGCAACCCATTGATTATTATCATGAGGATGAACACTCAATGCTCGCCTCTGAATTCGGTGCATTGTGTTGTGACATCTTCTGGCGTATCTTGTGGAGTTTTATCAAAGCAGAAATACCTTTAGTAGGGACAGAGAACAGTCCTTTTGTAAAAAGACCCTATTTTTATTGCCACGCAGAAAGATGCCACAAATCCACCTGTTCACAGGGATCTATTATTAACTCCTAATAAAACACCTCACTGCTTTTGAGATCTGGACTTCTTTGTTTTATTAGTGCCACCACCACAGACAAAGTCCTATTGCCCTAAGCTCTGTTCACACACACCTGTAATCCTCCAGGATTTATAATTTAAATAAGCATATCAGAGATGTTAATCTAGATCATCTAAGAGTCTCTTTGGGGGTTTTATTTCAGATTCCAATCAAAGACATAAAGAGCTGGGATCTGGAGTATTTTCTTCTGTAGTCAGGTGTTTCTTCTAAAACTGGGATAGGGTTAGGAAGAATGCCTCTGGCTGACTCTGGGCATCTGTATCCCCTCTCAGATCATGTCGGCTCTGCTGCTTGATGAATTCTTATTTTGGGGACTCACACACAGCTGGGACTGATGAAGCAGCTGGCAGTGAGGTGGGCAGCCTCTCCCTTGTGACTCCTACAAGGTGCTGGTAGTTTGGATGCAGCCAAGCAAGCTGAGTGCTCATGTAGAGATGTGTACATGCATGCAGAAAATTAGCAAAATGCCTGCCTTGCTGAAGAGACCGGCTTTCTGGAAGCACATTCTTGCTCAGCAGAAGCCTGCTGCTTCCAATCTGGAGGCAGCTGTGGCCTGGCTGACGCTGTGACAGGCTGCCCACATGTGTGTGCGCTCAACTTGCAGGGAAGGGCCAAAAAGGCAGGTGAACATGCAATGTGGCCCACCTGCCTGGGCTTGCCTGGAATGACACACCCAGCTCCTGCGCAAAAACGCTGCCTTCATTCTCTCAGAGAGGTAAAACAACCACAGTTGGTGGTTGCCTTTGGAGAACTTGCTTACTGGGCCTGTTCCCATGGAGAAAACACCAGGTCTCTCAACATTTAGGAGGCTTCCTATAGATGGACACAACGCAAGGTGGAGTGACTGAGCTATAGTGCTGCCCATCCTTCTGCCCCACTCTTTCACAGACCCAGGTGATCCATGCAGGTTCCCACTGAGATGCTCTCCAAGGTTCAGCCAACACCCATACCTGGGACCCCCCCTGCTTCACGACTCCTGAGGATCTGCACCATTTCTGGTGCCATCTCTCACTAGCTAGAGAAATGAGGCTTTGAAGGGGCAGTTTGGTGGCACACTCACTGCCCAGCTGGAAGGATGCCCTGAAGGGGGAACACCTGAGGCTGCTCTAACTCCAGCATAGCTCAGTGTCTTCAGTAGTGATGTTGAAGGTTGGTAGTAGTGATGTTGAAAGTTGGTAGTGATGGTGTTTGGTTGATCTGAGGAAGACACAATTCTGAGAAATCTGCAGTGCATCAGGGTGAGAAATGGAATTTAAAATTATCTCATCACCTTAGGAAAACTGACTCGAGAAAGTAGGATGAAATTCAGTAGAGACGTGTGCAGGATGTTGTACTTAGGCTTGACAATACAATTCCTTAAATCTTTCATCTTGAAAGAGTGAAAAGGAGTCCCATTCTGCTAAGCCCTGGAGAAACTTCAGCTGGATTTTCATGCTTAGTTTCATGATCACTTGGAAGACCAGATCTCTACAGAGTTTCTTTATGACTCAGTGTAAAACAGAGACTTTGTAAACCAAAAGACAGTAGCTGTTTAAAGATCTGTCATCATTTCCCTCTGGCACAAGTATTTTTGCTGGTCTGGTTTACAGCATAAGCTTCTGGTCTGAGAGCACCAGTATTAAACTTTGAATTTCTCCTGGAAGGTGGTGATTAGAAAATGTGTTGGAGAAACCCTTTGAATGGGAGAAACCGTGATGATGTGGTTGTGCTAGGCAATATGTGGGGAATATGCCTTGCTTTCCTCTGGTACTGCTCCAAGTCAATAGTGTTATTACTCCAACAACATCAAGGGAGTTAGGCTTGTATGAAACTGGAAATAATGCAGTGCTTCATTAGATGGTTTTGATAAGAAGAACCTAGGGTAACATGTAGCTAGAAAAGATTAATTGCAGCTTCATTTTCCAAGGTAATTCCATGTAGAATTGCCTCTGGTCACAACACAGTTTCACTCTAATGGTGCTGCACATTGTTAAAAGTCAGCAGTCATTTATTTTGTGCTGAACAGACTACATTATGAAGGAGATAATCCAGTTTGCTGTCATTTTGGCAGCTTGCTAATGACACAGGGCAGTGTAATATTGCATGGGTTCAGAATTCAGCTGCTAAGTTTCAAGATTTATGCTTAACACATACTGTCATTCTTCAGAAATAGTTTTTGCTTTATCCCAAAACTCTGCTTTAAATTTATTGTCACTTTCCGGCTAGAGTCTAAAGGGCAACCAAATGACATTTTTCTCCATGCCTGTTAAATGATCTATAATCAAGTGAGGGCAGGGGGAAAACTCTGGCAATTAACAAGGCCAGAGCCTTTGCAAGAAGCAGACAGAACAGAAAAGAGAGCAGATTTGAGCTGACTCATTCAAAGAGGTTTTAACAAATCATTCATTGCTCTAAATCTATGACCTTCATCTAGAAGGAAAGGAAGTCTAGTGGTATGGATATTAGCCTAGAACCTGTGTAGGGCTAAGAACTGCGTGGGCCATGTTCTTCCCTCCTCCCCTCCCTCTCCTACTTCATCCCAGTCTCCTGATTTCCATGTAATGAGAAGTCAGGCCTGTGGCCCAGCCGGGAGCCAGGCACCCACAGATGTCAGCACCATTGCCTCAGGTTTAAGGCCAGAGAGCAGGGGCAGATGAAGCTTTACGAAGGTGAGCTTCCACAGCATCCTATGGATATCCTGGCCCTCTGCTCTTTAGCACTTGAAGGGGGTTGCCCAGCTCTGCCCTTCAAACACAGCCTGGTGTCCTTCCTAGGGCACGGGGAAGCATGGGGAGTTTGTGCTGGGGCATCTGCAGCTCTTGCTGGCACGGCGTCTGTGGGCACAGTAAAGCTTGTCTCCTGGTTCTGGTTTGCACAAGCTTGTATCTCCTCAATTTTGCTTTGATTTTCAGGAAGAAAAAAGGAAAATCTGCTGAAAATGGATAGTTCACTGGCATTTCTGCCATATATCATCAAGATTGCACTGTATTGAACTCTCCTAGGCTAGTTTTGCCATAGGTTTGGTTTTTTCAGCATATTTCATGCTTAGAAATAGTTTCAGGTTCACAGACCACAACGAACTCTTATGGAAATCCTGCAGTTTGACCTGTTGGGTTTGAGACTTGGTTTGGTTGGTTAGTTTGACTTGGTTTATTGTTCATTTGGAGGTCCCCAAAGAGTAGAGGGCAATGGGTTCTTCTGCTTGCTTCTATTCATAAAGGGTGGGAACTCAGGCACCCTCTCACAGTGCAGGCTTTACAAGGGCAGGTAGGCAGAAAGATCAGCCTGTAGAGAGCATTCAAACTGGATACAAAAAGCCTGACCTTCATGTCCTGAAGCCAAGGGAGTCTGAAGAGTGAATCAAAGAGGACAGGAGGAACTGACAGTGGGCAATTGATAGGCAATGAATATGATCTCAGCAACTGCANCATTAAAGTTTTACCAAAAGAGGTTGACCTTTACTGATGTTAACTGCTATGAATAATATCAGTTTGTACCAGCAGAGGAATTGAGCCTGAATTTATTTTTCTTATAGACTTCCCTACTAGGTTAATTCACTGGTGAATGAGATAAAAGTAGGAGGAAGCTGAATGCTGATATTGCTAACAGCAAAGTTCACCTCTCAGGCCAGACTTTCATACAAAATAGCTGTGATCTCATACTTTTGTGCCTTATGAAAAAGACTGAAATAAAGTCAAAACTGCTCTGTGTTGCACTGAATGGTATTTATAGCAGTGGGAGGCATACCAGGACCTTCATTCTGTCACCCTTCTCCCCTCTACCCACCCTGTAAAACACAGCCAGTGGAAAAGGTGTAATATTGGCTGAGAGCTGGGCTAGGTTTTCGTGGACATGAGTGGGTTACCATGCTGACTTCAAGGGGGTTTGTAGCTGGTGTGAGGAGCAGAAGCTGAAGTGTTCAAGGCCAGGTTGGATGGGGCTCTGAGCAACTTGATCTGGTGTCCCTGCCCATGGCAGGGGGCTGGAACTAGATGATCTTTAAGGTCCCTTCCAACCCAAACCATTCTATGATTCTGCAATGATTCTATGATTACAAGGAAAATACTTGAGTGACACCATTAAGTAGAGCTCAGCAGAGCCAGGCTCTCAGCTCAGGACAGATAGTCAACAGGTTAAATCTTGTCCTTTCAAATGCTGCAGTCAAAATGAAGAAAGACACCAACTGGTGGTCTTAAAATGGAGAGAGGGAAAGAGAGGAAAAAGGAAGCCTATTTTTAATGGTTGGAAGGCTCTTAGATACAAAGGATCACCCTGGATAAGACAATACAGAGAGGCAGAAACAGCAGCATTTCTGAATAGCTCAGGAACAAGGAAGGAAGTAAAGCTGAGCTGAAGATGACTCATTCCAAGGACCTGAATGAGAAAGAGGATGGGGTATTCAGCAGTTTCCCATTAAGAAGTACCTCTAAAAAGAAACCCTACCTTTCAAAGAAAAAAATGTAAGACCAAAAAACCCCAGAAGGCTTTAATGAGATTTTGTATCATTTATAAACGTCTTTTGCATTTTTCTCATCCTTAGAACATTCCTTAAGAAATCAGTGGATCATTATTGTAGATGGGAGCTTTCATCACCATATTGAGTGAGCAAAAATGTTCGTGTCAATCTCATGCCTTTGGATCACATAAAGGACTGTGTGTGTCATCACAATGGCCGCGTTTGCACAAAGCCTCAAGACACTGCTGCTGATGCCTGTGGAAAGTACAAAGCAGTCCCCGGAAGGCACTGTGGCCCATCGTCCCATCCGTCTTTTTTTCCACTTTTATCAGCTGGTGATAGAGATAAATATTTGTCTTTCTTCTGACATTTTTGGTTCCAGATTTATGTAGGGTATGAGTGAGAAGTATCTCCATCAACACTCTTAGATTTACAAGATTTTGAATTAATATGCTGAGAGAGTGTAAGCATTCTGGATTCAGTTTCTATAATCCCTATTTTACAGAACTGTTTAAGTTTTTGTTTGGTTTGCTATTGTCATTGTTTTTATTTGGGGTTTTATTTAATCTTTCTCTCTGGAGAAAGTAAATTAACAGTATGACACCATGGTTTGACATACCCATATCTTTTTGAAAGATATATGCAGAATAAGGAATCCTTCACCCATTAAGACAAAAAAAATCCCTGTTGTTTCTTGTGATATGGGATGTATGGGCATCTTTTCCTTTCTTTTACTCTCTTCTTAGTCTCCTCTGCCATCTCCATCTGGAAAGACCTTAAAGCTCTACATACTCTGTAGGAAATAGGACTCAAAGCATTTCCTATGCTTCTTCACATTACCCTTTCCCCTGCCTCTGTACACCAGCATGCTCTTAATTCTCTACTGCTATTCAAGAGAAAAATGAGGGCATTTCAGGTGAATATGCAGGACATGATTCCCCACAGTATGTGGGAAAAACCCTGCAAGAGAGAATGCAGTGAGTCTCTGAGGTTTCCAGTGCTGTGGTTTTCCTCGGTGGTCTTTCTGATGAGAGGTGATAGGTATATTGGGGAATTTTGAAGTTGCAACTGTTGTTCCCTCTTGCAACTCCTCTTCCTCACTGGGACGTGGTAAAATTCGTCCTAATCAAGCCAAACACCATATTCCAGGAGCAGCTCTTGTTTCTGGTGCCTGTTTTTGCTGAACAACATAGCTGTACATTCCACCTTGCAGCACTGCTCTGTATCACATTTACAGGGCTACTTTATCATGCTCATCTTGTTGTTCCTAGATAAGTAATTCCACTCTCCACTGAGTGTTAAGCCCTTGCAAATATTTATGCACATCTCTCCTCATACCATCACTCAGCTAGTGCCTTCAAACTTTCCTCTGAAGCCCTTCACATTTCTGGTAATTGCTGCTATTTTTTTCCTCCGCTCAGTACTCTTCAGGAAACAGCCTGACCATTATTTACATTTCTCTTAAAACTTCTTATAGACTACCCCATAGGCTACCCCTTTTTCCGTAGGCAACAGCCATTGTGACCGTGATGGTGATGTCCCTGCCCCTCTGTGACCAGAACAGGTGCAGGTATTCCCAGACTGCACATCTGGGGTTTTGAGTGCTGTGGTACTCAACTGCTGTCGGTAAACCCACAGTCTCCTGCAATGCTCCTGTGTTTGGAATGATTTCCTCCCTGCATCTCCACCATGCATTAAGTTGTAATGAGGGAAAGCAAGTTGCTCACTGTTCTGGTTCATATAATTATGTATTTGGAGTTTTAATTAGAACGCCACAAAAATCAAAGAAGACAAATGAATCTAGCTCTAAGATATTATTTAATCACATAGATATACTTTCAAATTAAGACAGAACTCTTGATAGCAGAGCCACTTCAAGGAACCCACATTGGTAATATTATTTACTGAGGGTCCATGCACACGCCACCACCTGCATCCTTCAAAACTAAGGGCGCTCTAAATCATCCAGTGCCAAAATTGATGCAAACAACCAATAAAAAGATAAAGAACAAAGCAAATAACATGCCAGTCTTGGGGCTTTTCTCTCTAATCTTTGGAAGAGCCTTAGGGTAGACACATCAATTATTTTCCTTGTTCCTCCTTCTGTACACTGTTTGCATTACAATTTGGCATAATTATTTAAGAAGCCCTGAGTTGTGTTGGATGTGGGTGGTGGATTCACGGCCTGCAGACTGTGATGTTGTTGTTGTATATTACTGTCTAACTCTCAGGAGACTGAGCTGACTGTACTCCATCTGCAATTAATTTATCACTTTGCATGTCTGTTTTTATACAGTGTACATATTATATATAATACAGCTATTAAGCAATGCAATTCTGTTTTTCCCTCTTATTGCTGTAGACTGTAAATGAGTGCCCAGCCTTGTCCATTTTTTGCTCACCTAAAACATGATAGAGCGAGTTTTGTGCCATGTGGCTGAGCAAAGAGTAATGTCACTTTTCTTCTCATGGTTACTGTTCTCAAGCTACAATGGCATAACTACAAACAGGTAGCAAGACACTGCAGATACACAGCAAGAGCTGCAGTTTATAGGTTTACTTGGGTATTCAGGCAGTTCATCCTAGTTTTCCACAGCTAAGGATTTGGTTCAAAAAGCTATCATCTAGAATCTGTGATATTTCTTCTTAATGAACATGATAGGAGAGACACTGAACACATTGAATCAATAAAATTGTGCTGGAATAACTAAAAGAAAGATATGATCCATATTAGCTGCAGGCCGTACCATTGGCATATCATCCAAGAAAGCTGAAATAGTTGCATTCTTCTAAGATTCAAGTATGCTTTGGCGTGAAAATACCATTTAGCAAGCACATATATCAACAATTTGTTTTGTGGCCCTCTTCCTTAGTACCACAGACCGTAGGCCAAATTTGAGACCGATGTCTGCTCCCTGGCTTCAGTGGGCTTTCATCTGAGCTAACATTTGGTGTCTTCCACTTAAACCAGAACCAAGTTCCTGCAGCGAAACACATGCCAAATATTAAGGGCAGTACTGGAATATATGTAGGTAGTGAAATTGCTACTGAGGAAACTTTATGCTCTAAGTGTAACTGGACACTAAACAGGAAGAGAAACTAATCATTGAAAGCATTGTTAATTCTCTCCTGAACTGCCAGGACAATCGATTTGGTAAACTGATCCTTTGGCAGCATGGGGTGCAAGCACCGTCACTTTACAGAATAGGAATTGACTGGATTTAGTCTCACCTGTTAGGAAATGCTCTGAGCTGTACAGCAAACAGAGCAAACGGTGTTTTTTCAGTATTGTCTAATTAATAAGGAAACTCTGGGAAAAACAATTTGTCTCTCCTTCCTAAACTCTTGCACTGGTTTGGTTTACCATCGTACTCTACTGAGTAGGTTGCATGAGGAGAGCATAGCTGATCCCTCTCCACTAGACTCCTCAAAACCACAAAGCATGGGTTATACAGAAGCTGGGAGTCAAACCAGCCACTCTCTTGGGGCCACCTTCTCCCTTGCAGATGCAGGGACTGATAGTAACCTTAGCCTGGAGCAGGCTGCGTAGAACGAAGGATCACATAATACCCAGCTGCGGGGAAACCTGCAGATGGTTTCTGCTACTTTGGGGCAGGTAGGGAATGAGTAGACAGCAGGTAACAGGCAATTTGTGTCATGGCACTAAAGAAATGTGAGAGAAAGCTCTGCTGCTTTAGTTTTATCTTCATCCTCCCTGCAAAGCAGATAGTTCTGAATCATACTTATTCCAGAAACTAGACAGAAGGCCTACTGATAGAGAATCATGTATTTTATATGAGTTCTTTGATGTGGGAAAACAAGAAGCCTCCAAGACATGAGCTGTGAGCATTTTCTGTGGTAGCACTATGGTAATAACATGGTTTTTAAATTCAGAGGTGTAGAGTCAAGCCCTCATTGATGCAATAAAAAGTCATGTGACAGCACAATACTTCTAAGGATAATTGTTTGGCCATTTCTGCAGTGTAAGCAGAGTATACAATTCAGACATGAATGAAATTGTACTAAAGTGTGAAAAGCAAATCCTCTTATTTACAAATAACTAGATAAGCCTAACCCTCACTGAAAATTTTGGTGTAATTTGATCATTATGGCCATGGCTATAATTGAGAGGCACAAAAGGCTATCACAGAGGATAGATAGAGTTGTTACATGTCAGAGGTCTGATTTTCATTACATTTGTATGGTGTAGTTGTATAAGTTTCTGCTTACATCCTAATTTATGAGGATGTGGGTCAAAGCCATTTGCTACAACTCAGAGTAAAGCCAGGAGATACATTCTTTACCTATTATGACTAATGTGACATCTGTAAAGAGTTAAGTAAAGAACATCTCTCCTCCATGGGTTTTTAAAGCACCCTTCTACTACTGTAATGTGAAATAAATTCCAAGTTAAAGGGTCATTACAACACTAAAACCAACAAAGCAAGGACAACCTCATACATATGCCTGAAACCTAAGAAGCTTCCAGAAGAGCTCTAATGTCTGAGCCAGAGTATGTGGAAGAAGTCAAAGAGAGATGGAAATTGTGTGCTTGATTCTTTACTCAGTTATACTAGTTGGAAAGATGAAGTTTCAACCGTCTCATTCTATGATTAAAGAGTAGAAAATGACAGTGTGTTCTTTTAAATAAAAATGTTGCTGACCAGTTGATCAGCAAAGCTATGATACAACCCTAAAACCTCAGTAAAGAAGTAGATGCACTATGTGAGAAAGGTATTGCATCATAAGATTATGAAATCTGCTCACCCAGGTTCAGCTCCAGGTTCTGCCACTGGTCTCTCCTGTCATCTCAAATTAGTCAAGTATAGGGGGATTCAAATAAGTGGTCATTATTATTTTGCATCTTACTGTCAAAGCCCTAAGCCTGACTTTTTGCTGGTCCTTGAAATTCCAGATGAACATGAATGTTTGAAAACAGGACATTTGAAAACAGAACATTTGAAAAGCAGGACCAAAGGAGTTTGATCCTGAAAAATTAGAAGGCACTTGTTACTCACTTATGCACATCAGAGACCTGCTTCAAGGCTTAACCAGTGAAATGCTTTAGGTCTTGGATTGGAGAATAATTCACACAATGAATGGCAGGTTTATTCTTCTGCTGGTGCCCAGTCTTTTTTTTTTCACACATAAGGAATTTTAGTTTAAATTATGGATTATTAGCCAGTTTTCATGTTTTAAGGAGTGGTCCAAGCAATCATAGGATTATACCAACACATGATGTCCTAGGAACATTTTAAGAAATGCAATGAGATTTGAACAAGAATTTGGCCCTGATGCGAAACAAATAGCAAGCTAAAAAATCACCTCAAAACTTGAGACACTGGCTGTGACTTGCGTTAAGTAGGGTATTTACTGTCTTGTGACCCGGGTGAAACGTAACCACCTGATGCATATGTCCTAAAAAGAAGAGTTTTACAAAGGCTCAGCTTCTGGCATTGATTTACAGCTGATGCTTATGAAGTGCTCATGAAATATTAAGGAACATAACTTTCCTGTGCACTTTGTTTACAGTATCCTCTGTATGTTGATGTTTATAAGCATCCCTACACTGAGATGTTCATACTAATCAGGAGGAAAGGGATATTCACAAAGTTAAACATCAGATCCAGGAGCAATCTTGTTATGTCCATTACTGCATGGAGAAACATGAATCATCATGAATGAAGCCACTTGTCCCTGTGTTAACACTGTAGCACTGTTCACACCCCAGGGACTCCTGTTTTGCTTACCTCTGCTCAGATGAGGTCTGGGTGAGTTGGGTCACAGTCAGGGAGGATGTGATTGCTCTGTTCTTGAGCATCCTCCCACTGCTGCAGCCATAGTTGTGCTTCCCTTTTGGATCATACTGTCCACCCTTGCTTATTCTATATTTTCATTTCTGACAAAAAATCACTGTCAAAAATATCTAGTCTACAGATTGTAACAGACGTTTCTCTTGTATTGCAAATAAAGATTTGTATCCATGTGTGTTGCTTTCAGCGGGATCAAGCTGATTTTCTTCACAGTGGCTGTTGTGGGGCTATGTTTTTGAGCAAGTGGCTGTGTGGTGCCTGGTTGCTGGCTGGAGTTAAACCACAACACCATGCAACTTCTCTTGGGTGATTGACTTCTTTTAAAGAGGCATTACTTTGAAATTCTGTGCTGCCAAGAATGCTCAGCATTTCGTCATCCATAGCAGCAATGATGCTAAACTCATAGCACGTGTAGTAGTATTTGAGAAATCTGACATCAAATTCTAATGGACTTTTGCCTTTTTCTTACTTCTCCACATTTTCTTCTGACATTTCCAGCTCTCTTCTCTTACGTATTCCTCTGAGATTTTTCCTCAGGGAAAAATGTCACAGGGAAAAATTTCCTCAGGGACCTATGTCACAGTGGATTCATTAGCTATGATATTGTTAGCTCTGCTTGTGATTCTGGATTTGCTCAGAAGTTTCTGGTTTTAAAGTTTGTAAATTCTTTTCTTCTGGCTTACAAGATCCACTACATGATATCACAGGAATAAAACCTGTAATGGGAGACATGGGAAGGACAGACCTCTTCTGCCCTGTCTCCAGTATTTACTACATCAGTCAGAGTTGGGCACAGGCTCAAATCTTTGCTGCAGTACAGCTCCCAGGAGATGTCAGGACCCACATAATCAATATGTGTCAGTTATTGAGACAGGCTGTGAAAATTTGGTATTCCCAAACTGGGAAATTGATCAGGAAATTGCAAAGCCAGGTGAGGTTAATTTTTGCCAAGTCCTTATTAGCAACCTTTATGTTTTTACGACTTCAACATGGAAGCCCACAAAAAAAGTTCAGTCCTGCAGAGGATCCTAAATCTTTTCATGCTGACAGTGATGAACATGAACAGATTATCCCTACCCCTAATGCTGAGTGATTTCACCAACCTAGTGGGAAAGATCCTTCTCTTAATTACACAGAACAAGTAGAGAATTGCTGTAGTGACGTGAATGGAGCTACTTTGGATAGATACCAATATAGGAGAGAACACAATCTGGCGCCTTGATTGCTGCCAACAAAAGCTCAGTTGTATTATCCTGTGATTTGACTGTGGCAGGCAGTCTCACTGAACTGATGTCTGACCTAGCTCCCACGGAAGTCAATGTGAGCCTTTACACAGATTAAAATGCTTTTCAGGAGACCCTCTCAGCAGCCGGATTGGATTTCGGATCAAGGGCTCCCTCACCGACTTTGATTGAAGCTCACATCTTCGATGGTGCTGACCTAAATGTCATCTTATCTCAAGACTGGCCCAGCTTTGGCTGGGGATGTCGGATCAGGCAACCTTCTGAAGGCTTCTCAGGTATGAAATATTCTCTGTGGCTTGGTAGTGAATAGGGCTGTGGAAGACACAGCAGTGCTCTCGTCCATCAGCCCAACCTGCACTTTCAGTGGAAGAAAGACTCCCGCACAAGAGTCCTTGGGAATGTCAGGCATTATTTAACCATTGTATTAGCATACCTCTGCTTATTACCTAACAATGCTCTCATCGTGTTACAACATAGATGAGGACAAGTCACAAACCCCGGAGATTTATCTTCCCTAAAGGAATGTTTCCAAGACTTTAGCCCAGTAAACACTGGAGTTTAGCTGGGATTTAGAAAGAATGTATTTTCCTATTTGATTTACAAGGTTTTTGTTTCCTGCCTTGCTACAGATTGCCAGAATTTTGGGTGATAGGGTTTCATTTAAATAATTCAAACTCCCAAGAAAAAAGTCAGGCACATTTAATTTTTCATACAGAAAATATCTCAGATGACACAGTTTTGGACCTACGTGCCAGTGTGACCAGACTGCTAAAAAAATAGTTTCCGTAGGATCCATCTGATCACCGAGGTTTGTGCCCAGCAAAATTTGCTTTAAATATTCACTTTTAGGCCACCTGGGCTTTGCAGTTTGTTTTCCTCTTCCATTCTAATGTGAGTTTTTGCACATTGAAAAAAGCTATTTTTTTCCTCTGGAACTTTGGACCAAGGATAGGGATATGGTAGAAAGATTAAATAAGTGTGTGAAAATGAGTATTAAAAATCAGAAGGGAAACAAAAACAGAGTCTCTCTAGACCTGACCTTTCAGCCAGATTCGTCTGTACATCTTGGATTATGGAAAGACTGATGGTCTGTCTGACTGATCACTGAAACATATTCTTCTTCCTTACTGCTTTTTTACCTGAAGAACAGCTTATGAATCGCTGACAATGTTCCCTACACTAGAGAGATCACACACTCATAAAGGCAGGCTCGTCTCTACCCAATCCCTCTCCTTCCTCGCAGGATTCAATGTCCCTGTCCTAATTTGGACAGGTTTTCTATAAAATCATGTTACAGTTTGGAGAATGCAGTTCTCTGACACTGAAGAGATCACATTAATCATCTTCTCCCTTTCATCTTGAAACTCCAAGCCCACAAGCTGCACATTTATAAAGGAAAAGAAAATGGCCCAGACCGCTCCAAATTACCTATAGAGTTGACTAAATTAAAAAATAAAGGAGTCATAGCTGTTGTTATATATGGAGTATGAGATATTCATAATTAATGGTGAATTAGTCCAAAATTTACCATAATTGTCACGTTCTTATTAAAGATGACAAAACCACAAATATTTTGGCCAAAACCATGAATATTTTGGCAGCCAGTTTGGTACCACACTAAGGCAAGCATGTATTATGCAGGTCCGATAAGGTTTCATGCGATTATGCTTTTAAACTGGCAGCGTTCTGCACCTTAGTTGTAGTCAGGAGATCCAGGGTCTGAGATTACTATAATTTCATAGAGTAAAATCTTGGGCAAAGTTGTATTTAATCTGATAGGGCCCACTACTGAAATCCTTACACGGTGAAATGACTCATTGATGTCACTGGAGTTTTGCCCGAATAAGAACTTCAGACTAAGGCCTGGAGGGATTATCTGTGCTCTTCTCTACTTACTCATTGAGTAAATCCCATGTAGACTCTAATGAATGTAAAATGGCCTTAATGGAAATATGGGTCTTATATAAAGTTTAAAAGGATTTACTGGATTTATTGCAGATATCTTAATTTAGGTTAGTTTTTTACTCTTTTTCCCTCAGAAGAGGACTCTATAGAAGAACAGGAACAAAAACACCTGTAATCAGAATGTTACGGAAAATCTCTCAAGAACTGTGATTTTTCAACATTTTTTATTGATGTGGAGAACTCAAGACAACTTCCAAGGGAAGTGCAGGCCTCCTAAGGTACTGTCAAGTTGAAAGATTTTTCTTCATTGTTTTTCATGTATCTTTTGAAAGTAGCCTACCCACCAACCCTGGATTTAAAATCAGTGCTGTAAGAGGCTGACTTCTTCCAAAGAGGCAACAACTGCAGCTACTTGGATTGGTCCCCCTAGCAAAGACAAAAACATTAGCAGGAGGAGCATTTGGATCCAGTGTAATCACAAGCCAGCTCTGGGGCCTTGTGTGCAACCCTCTTGCTCCATAATTCTCCAGTAGGAATTGTCCTGCTGGACAAGAATCAGGATCCCGTTCTGACACCTATCCTTCCATTGCAATTGATCTCAAACTGACAAATGAGGACAACAGGAGAACACACTGCTGGGAAGGAGAACTCTCCTGCTTTTCCCTTTAGCACTACCAATAACCTTGCAATTTTCTAGCAGTCAGAGTAGAATAAGATTTCTAATTTCCCAGGCATGATGGTTTTTTTCAGAGACAGTTTCCAGCCATCCTGAAGGAGATGATGAAAGTGTGAAGTCAAAGGAATACTGTATAGTCTGCACCATGGCATGTGCCCATGCTAGATTGTATCTGGAGTGCTTGACTTCATGAGGCCCCACTTATCCTGGAAAATGGTCTTTCAGTTCCCTAGGTCACGTTCCTAAAATTCTTCTGGGCTGGTAGATGCTTTAACATTCATCCTAACAGGTGTCAGCAGCACTGACATTGCCTGTCCCCCGACAGCTGTATGTCATTCTACCTTGACAAGACTTTTCTTCACTTACAAACAAACAAACAAACAAACAGCACCAAAAAGCCATGGAGATACCAGAAGCACACAATGGCAACTCTAGCAGCATTAAATTCAGTGCCTCTGTTTTCCAGTGCCACAGAACTTCCCATTCCACACCAAGTCAATGCTGAGGGGCTGCTCAATGCTCCCAGGTGCCTTCACTGCACAGGACACCCTCTGATCCTTCTGACAGGCTGTTTCTGCTGCATCCTTGGTGTGTGAAGGTGCTGAGCACCTTCTCCTGTTGATGGAATCAAGGGGAACATCTCGGTTACCCAGTCTGGAGATTGGCAGACAGAGGTAGAAGGGACATGGATAATGCTCAAACCTCCCCCTTCCAAAATTAACACTTTGATGAATTACATTGACATTCAACTAAAAAAGGGATTAACGGGTGTTAGACCAGGCCTGTAAAGTACTACACTTTGCTGCTGAATACTTTTTTGTATCTCTCATCTTGTTTGGCACAATCCCTTTCCTCAGCTTCTCAAACAAACCCATAAATGGGAGACTAACATGAAGTGTTATCCCACTAAATGGCAAAGTAGGTTTTCATATTCTTCCCTAGTACCAGGGCTTTGTTTTTGAAGGCAGAGAACTTAGCTAACCTTGCTATGTCCCAGCAAGTACAGAGACTTTGTTTGTTGTGTCATGAAAATGAACAACACATTTTCAATGTTAAATAAACATTTATCTAAAGGTTCAACGTGACTGCTTAAAACTTAAGTAAATCAATCACTGCAAGTTAACCTTTGCTCGTGACACTGTTCTTTCTTTCCGAAAGCACTGTAACTATCACATCTCACAGTTACATGTTTTTTCAACATGCCACTGTCAGGAGAAATACTTAGTGGAAAAATCTGGCACAGCAAATGCTTTTCCACCCAATGCTCTGTGGAGCTCAATAAGTTTATGGGTTGCTGTGCTGTATCTTAAGGACATTAAAGATACAGTTTCAGCTACAATCCATCTGGAAAAATACCATGAATGTGAAACTATTGAGAGTTTAGAAGACGTTAATATTCCCTGGCACATGCATATCAGTGCAGTTCAATTACACAGTTACAAGCATGCTTTCTGTCTAAATTGGCTCTGTGGAACAGATCCTAACATGCCATACTAAGGTGTTTGCATTACAAAGGCTTATTGTGATGGAGTTTAGCTGAAGGAGATGAGAATACGAAGACACGAGAAAACATTTTCAAGGATTTGAGACTGTGGCAAACAGTGGCTGCTCTCTGCTCTGACAGAGCAAATATTTTTGTACCTGCAAAACTTGGTAAGATGGGTAAGCAGAAAAGTTACCCAGCTTAACTCAAGACCAAAATGGAAATCTAAGAAGAGCAAGGTGTCCTGCTCACTGCAAGGCAGCATTTTTTGTTTGAGTTAATTCCCTCTGCCAGTCAGTACAGATGGCTGTTTCACTCTCCTGGCACATCTGACACAGATGACAGCACTGCACGAATTCAACACAGGAGAAACACATGGATTGAGAACAGAAGTGGAGTTCTTTCAGTGATGGAAGGCTATTTTTAGAGTAGGGTAGATGATACAGCAGAGGTGGACAAAGGTAGGATCCTTTTCACCACATATGGCTAAGACAGATAATGCTTGTTCCAGAGGGACTCTTAAAGAATCTTCTCACTCCCCTGGAAATTCCTTTTTTTTTCTTCCTGGAAAATGCTAGAGCACTTTTAGTTTGGATGAGAGCTAACTGTGACAGGAGCTGGTACTGTGGGGAACATACCTTATGTGTCCTGCCTACATTTCGGAGGTAATTTTCTTTTCACTAAATGTCTCCATTTTTCATTGTTCTACAGAGATTTTCAGTGACAGGCAGACAAAATCTCAGCAGTGTTTAAGCCATGTACAGCCATGGGACCTGCTTTCTGTGTCTCTGCTGAACTGGACTGTAAGCATACTCTGTGAGCTCAGAATCACTGAGGGTCCCTGAAGCCCCAGAGAGCTCTTGCTGCTCTCCCTATATGGCAGCTGTTGTCTTTCCTTACTCTGCCAGATCCAAGAGTCTCTTTCAGGGGTGCTGTTCTCTAATATAGGAGGTGGACCTTGCTTCTGCATGCAGCAGGTATCTGGAGATCCTTCCTCTTGTGTGTATCAGGACTGCTGCAATGGTTTACTTCCTCCTTCAGGTTTGCCTTTGAAGGTTTCTAGGGATGATTCAGCCATTTCCTTGCAATATGTAACTAGGACTGACCAGGCTTAAATGTATGTCCTGAAGATGAAGAGATACCTAAGGAATTTATAGGCTCACTAGTGTGTCTTACTCTGTGTTACCAATTGCATGAGGCCCTTCTGTGTAGAGATCCTGTTTCCAGGGCCAGCCATGTGTGTGAAAATTGTATGGACTCATAAAGGGACAGGCTACTTTGTCACAGCCTCCTTTGTCACAGCCTCTCTAAAACACTATCATCAGGCATAAAAAGTGCCATAATCTACTTCCACATTATTTACAAACCCTGTAATTGGTGGGTTTCCATGCCAATGTGGAATGTTTCCATGTCTCCTCACAGCTTTTTCTGGAAGTTTATTTCTTTTGTGTCTGGAGGCCCTTTGATTTAGGCAACACGCAACTTTTTTTACTAAGTGAAAACACAGTAAAACCTTTCAAATCCCAAGAAATTCCAGCCTGCTCCTGAAGAACATGCAAGAAGATACATGAAGCATGTACAACCTGAAACTCAAGTGATACTAGGGATGGAAATAGGAGCCAGAAAACCCTGTGAAATTAGTTTCCTCAAGCTTAAAGAAGAAAAAAGGCACACTTTACAGGAAGGTTCAGAGTGAGCACCTAACTTAGCTGCTTTGCATCTCTCCAGAGAGAAAACTGTCTCTCTGCTGACTAGAGGAGAAGTAAACTAAATGAGACTCACTGAGACAAAGACATCTGTTGTAAGTTCCATTTCTCCCTGACCTGCAGGCTCTCACGCACCCAAAATCCGCAGTGTGGTGGTGGTCTGCCAGGACTGGTAGGCATCTGCTTATTGCTCAAGTGAGGCTCCCAAGGTGGGAAACAGGGCAGAGTTTTGCTTTCTACCTGCTGTATCTCGCTGCCATGCAGACCCTCCACCCTCTGTGGTGGTGTCCAGTGCAATCCCCAGAGCACCAAACCTGACTGATCTCATCCAAACTGCGTCTTGGTTGGTAGGAATTTTGGATGACAGACAGCTTCAGGCTATAAATAAATCTGCTGAAAAAACATGTAGATGGGTAAGATGCTGATTTCCTTGCAGTTGCTACTGAGATTCTCTGGTTGGCATCCCCACAACCCAGCAACAATTGCTGCCCACTCAAGGCCATTATGGAAAATCCCTGAGTTCTGCCACATGACTTTCCCTTTTCTCCATCTCTAAGCAATATCCATGAAATCCATGCTGCTGCAAAACCACTATGGCTGTGGTAATCTTCTAGTTAAAGAGCTAAATTATTTCCTCCATTTTTTGAGGTAAACCACTAACCCAAGTCAATTGTGTGCAGTGTTACTGGTTTGAGCCTCACCCTAGAAAAGCTTTATCCAGCAATCAGAGAGGTGTTAATATACATTGTGCCTTCTACTAGTAATGGCAAAGTGGGCTGTGGTGGGTGACATGGGAGCGCCTGTCACCGCTCCCTGCTCGCTCTGTGGGCACGCAGTTGCCTGCAGCCTGGGGCACAGACACAGCTCCTCCAGTGACTGCCCTGCATGGGCAAATCCAGCAATTTCTTTGAAAATTGCCACTGCAAGAAAGGGATTGGCCTTGAAGGTACTACTTTGCTTCAGTCAGAGAAGGATATTTTAGACTCATCCCTTTGAAAGGAAAACTGCAAACAAACGATTGTTTTCTCCAGCCATGCAGCAAAGCCCTGTTTGAAGCACTTTGCCCCTGAGGCAGAACATATAAAAGATACACCCCACTTACAACCAGCTGCAGCTTGCTGGGGAAAAACCACTCCAGCAGCACTGGATCCCTGCTGCAGAGTGACTCACTAACAATGTTTATCCTTCATTATAATGCAGGTTTGGTTCATTCATTGCCTAACTATTATGTCACTAATTAGAGACCCTTAACTGACTAGGACAGGAGATGTTCACAACAGCTTGGTGGGGTGGGGGGAGTGACAAACAGGTCAGAGACTAGATGTGGCCTAGCTTGCGAATGGCAGGAGAGTTGAGAGAAGCAGGAACAAAAACTTCTTGTCTGGGGGTCTCTTCCCCAGCTGCTACAAAAAGAAACATGTTTTTCTTGCTAGGCTGTGGGCTGCAGAGGCAATGCTTTGCCACAGTTGGCTTATTTTACACTTAATTGCTAATATGGGCAGATAAACAGAAGTGGGCAAAAAACTGCATGCTTTTAGAGCCAAATAATTCTCATAAAGAAAGCAACAATCAGAACTAATATCAATACCCTCTAAGGGCAAAGTGACAATGCTTTATGCTGGATGAGTAGAGCATGGCAAAAGAACAAGTTACCTGGAGGAAAATCTGCTCTTTGACAAGATAAGACTTTATTAGTCTATTGTAAATATGTGGGGTCTCAGCTCACAGTAGACATGAGGTCTCCTAGCATTATTCTAGGCAAAGACGGCTAAGTGTTCAGCACATTGTATGTTCTCTGCTTCTTGCCCACTTCAAAAGGAGTATGGACCTAATAATTCTAAAAAAATGGCTAAAAAAGCCCACCATGGATGTCCATAGCATCTAAATTTATGAAAGCTACTAGATGGAACAGTCTAAATTACTCACATGGAAACACCCATGAAAAGAAGGCAGTTCAGCTTGGAAGCAGACTGCCTGAAAGTGTGAACTTGGGTAAGCTGAAAAAGCAGGCATCAGAATGTCAGTCCTTCATGTTTGCAATTAGCAACCAAACATATGGGGGAGGGGGAGAACTCTCTGCTTGCTCGGAGTGAAGCAGCTGTTACACAAGAGGCACAGCAGTGCTGAGAATCCCAAGTCCAAGGCACACACAGCTCCCTGTGAAGCAGATGTACAACCACGTGCCCTGCCTGCATGCCCCATTGCACGGAGCTGTGGCACTTACAGGTGGGTGATTGCACACAGCAAGCTGGAAGTGGGGCTTGTCATGGTCAGGATTTGATGAGAGTTGTCTCAGATGCCAGTGTGTCTCCTGTGTCTCTCTTTCAGCCAAGGCATTTCATATTGATACTCCTCTCCAAAGCACTTAGAAATGAAAATAATTTTAGTGATTAGTTAGTGTTAGTTAGTGTTTAACTGATTGATTTTGCTTTTTCCTTTTTTAGTGTACCACTCTGCTTCACATGTTTTGCAGTGGAACCAGCTGTGCCCTCCTTTCACTAAGCCCTTGGCTCTTGGCATTCACTGGAAACATTTTCCAGCTGTGAGATGAAAGGTAAAAGGTTTAAAATTATGTAGTGGACAGCAGACCTCTGAAACAGTTTATTCACAGTGAATCTAATGTGGTCCCTGCTAAATACCACAGGTTATAATAAAACCTTTGAGTGTAACAACCTGAAAACTTATTTTGGAAAATATAAAAATGGGACACCTGAGAATCTGAAATCTTTTGGCTGTGTTGCCCGGCAATGGGCAATGTTCACTTTTGTTCAGAGGGTCCTAGAACATTCTGACTCAACAAGCCCAGCTACATGCTGCCTAGGACCCAGTAAAGGAAGCACTGGGCAGCAGCCATTGCCCAGTCCTCTAGGTAACCTTTCTGTCATAATTATTTACTAAGCAATGTGGCAGCTGTATAGAATCATCCTGCTTAGGGGTCCATGCCCTTTCATCCATGTATTGTCTTTCCAAAAGTACTTCTCTCTTGGAATTGTAAACTCATTAGACCTTCATCAAGGAAACACTTCTTCTTCCCCCTCATCTGCCTCCCTCCTTGCCCCATTTGGTGGTTTTATCACTCTCTGGTTCCTCTTGCTTCAGCTGCTCAGATCAAGAATGGTAATATTTTCATTACAGCTAAATATGCCCCACCTACTCATTGCCACAACATGCCTTTAAATTAGCTGGAGCAAAAACCCATTCCAACAGGTAAAATATTACTGTAGGCTCAAATGAGCCTTGGAACAGTGCAATGCACTATGAAATTGTATAGGACAGAGTAGATATTGTCTGCAGCTGAATTAATTAGACTTCAACATAAAAGGTTGGAGGTGGGCCCATTGAAAACCACAAGTCCGGGTTCCGCAGCTCAATGTGACTGCACACTTCTCTACTGGGCTCATAACACCATCTCCCAGTAGTCCAGGGTGCTTCAGATCCCAAGGTGTTTCAAATCCAAACTCAAATTTTCATGAAGTTCAAGGTATCTAAATTCAATGACCAAATAGAGAAAAAACTTAGCGGTGCTATTTCTGTTGCTAGATCCCAAGCCCAGCATGTGGTTCAAAGATATATCTGTGTAAATTTGCTTTTGGTGTGAAAACCTCAGCTCCAGTCAGCAGAAATCCTTCACTCTGGGAGGCATGTTAGTCTTTCTCTCTGCTGTTCAAGTCTGGTTCGGGCCATCTTTGGTCTTAGCAGGGTGTAAAATATCAGCTAGAAGAGCTATGGAAAGAACAAGAGGAGGTGCAACACCTGGTTTGTTCAACAGAGCCTCTCAGAAATAAGCCTTTGACAGCATAATCTGACCATTCAGGTCTATAATCTAAATTGACAACATGGATTGCTGTTACAAAAGAGAAAACTGAAACCATGTTTTCCCAGATTGTGGAGCTTAATCTGGTCGGAGGAGATCCCATTTCCAGAGTGACAGTAGATAGCTCCCCATCTCCCCCCTGCAGCACCTCTCACTTACAGGTCACCAGCTGGGATTTGGGCAAGAGGGGCTTGCTCAACGTAGTGAGGCTTCCCAAAGCTTGAAAGAGCAGTGACCTGGAGGTCAGCCCCCAACCTGCAGGCTCAGAACAGGATGTGGGAGCGGGAAGGCCTCAACCTCATGCTGCCTTTGGCAGAACATCATGTTTGGAGGGGAGAGCTGCAGGGCACAAAACTCTGTGGAGTTCAGGAGGTTCCCCATAACTCCAGCCCAGCCCACATGCCCTCCTGAAAAGAGCCAGCCATGACAGGTGGCAAACAGTGGTTTCTAAGGACTTTTTGTAGCTGCTACTAACTGATTATTCTATTGTAAAAATGCTCCCTTTGGTTCAGAGCAAAGAACTGAGCCAAAGCAGAGAGACAATGCTCAGCTCTGGGAAGGAAGAATGGGGAGATAACCTAAATCCCCACATTTATCAGTAGAGCTGCTCTCAGGTGCTCTTCTCTGCAGTGCTGCTGGTGAGGAGCACGCTTATATTGTGAGCTGCCAGGCAGGCAGCCCTGGGGTCCAAGCTCCTCTGGGCTTGCCTGCACCTTCTGTCTGTTCCTCAGCTCATTGTTCATGCTATAGCTTTTCTGAGGTTCATGGGGAGACTCAGACCAAGCAAGACCAGATGGAATTTATTGCGAGGAAGTTTGTGACTGTCCGTCTGATTAAAAATTGAGAGACTTGTGAGTTACTGATGTGAAAAATGTTTTTCCAGGAATGTTTATGTCGGTCCTGTTAATCACACATGTACAGTGATATGTTCAACATAATTGGCTCTCCATTGTTTTTCCCAATAGAGAAAAGTGAGTATTTTGACACTGGACTATCACGTTTTGCTCATTTGCATTATAAAACCATAAAAAAAAAGGTTTGTGTTCCCTCACACGTAAAAGGAAAGAAGCCACAGCTGTGCCTCAGTTTCTCTTCAGAGTGGAATAAGAAACAAGCACAAAGAGATATAGTGGCTTGTTAAAAGCTTCCCAGGTGGTCAATAGACGATGATAAACCAAGTCTAGATTTCTTGACTCTCATCCAGGTACCTTTCCATGGGACCTTATTATCTTCACTGACTATATTACTATATTACTTTTTTAAAAAAAAAAATTCATATTCAAAAGATATGTGAATTGGATCTTGGTTATTTAAACTGAAAAACCCCAAAACCCAAACCGTAAAGGAGGCTAGATATGGTAGTGAAATGGCAATGAAGTCAAAAGTAAATGCATGGTTTGAACCATCGTATTAAGGTGCAAAATATAAGTGATTTGTTCAGAAAGAAAAAGGAAGGTTGAATAGCATATTCTAAATTATCAGAGGTTGAAAACAAGAAGCATGAATTCCTTTACATGATTTTCTCCTGAGACTGCAAAGAGGAATACCGATATAATTACATCAGTACAAATGAGCCCCAACAAAAGTGGATTGCTTCTTCATGCAGTTTGTTATTAAGCCATTCTGAAAAACTGAGTGGTAAATTGCATCAGTCATTGAACCAAATGTTACATCTGAGCATAAAGAAATGCATCATGTCAGGAAACTATAATAACTTTTGTTGCAGAGATGACTAATAGGGCCAGTCAAAGCTGATAATGCAGGACTAGGAGAATATAAATAGATAACTCTCAGCACTGGGAAGGTGTGGCAACCCTTTATACCCTGTCTGACAGGGTGGAGGGAATAGATTCTCCTAATTCATGATAAGTTGCACTAATATTAACCTAAATTCCATCAACACTGACAGCAGAAATGTGAGTGAATTTTTGAGTAAGAGACATAACTGCTCTTTGCATTGCCCCAGTCAGTGGGAAATGCTTGACCAATGCTCTACTGGTGATGGACTGGACTGGACATATAAACACAGGTAGGACATGCTCAGAGAGCTTCTTGCTTTCATACCTACGTGCAAGTGATTATTTTTCTTTGATGTTATGTACCTCTGATCCAGGTATATTTGGGCCAATGAAGCAATATTACCATTATGAACTAATATTAATATTACTGAGCTTGAGGTCTGAGTCCAAGATAAATAAAAATATATTCGTTTCCCCTCCTGTATTAAGGCATTAGTGAGGACCAACTCACAAGCAAACAACAGGAACAAATCAAACCTGCTCTAAAAGGATTTTGTTACTCTAATAAAATTAATATGCATATGAAGAATTTTGCAAACAGCTTTGCATAGCATTTAATATATGGTAAACCCCACATAGATCTTTGTTATCTGGGTTATAGGATGGTGTTAGCTCCTTCACAGGAAAAACAGGATCTCAAAAGAGAGATAGACAGCCTGCAGCTTTAAATATCAACTCTGGAGAGCAGCTACTTCAGCACAACAGATGCCTTTCTCCTGTGAAATTCCCCTGCACAGGAGATGCTTGGGTTCATGTATGCTTAACTGTTCCATCCTTCAGCACTTCCTTTTCCCAGAGTGAGGGAAAGTTGAGAAGGGCTCCACTTCCAGCAAGGATGCAAATGCTGTTTTTGAATTACAAAGAGAAAAGTGACGGATTCTCCCTGGGCAGTCTGACATGTGTTATAAATGCCTTTATTGTAGGTGTAGTCTTGTGTTTTCCTCCAGTGAATAAGTAAATAAGAAGGTTCAAAATGCTTTAGCAACTCAAAGAACCCAGTTTAACTCCCAAACTTTGTGCAATCTTTCCTTCCACACCCACTAAAAAAGCCCCACAAAACAACAGTAGGCAACAGGCTCCCAAATGCTTCTGTTGTAGTTACACTTCAGTGTAGGAGAGCTTTGGCCACCAGTGGCTTACTTTTTTTAGCAGGCAAGAAGAAAGCATGAAGGACTTAGGACAAACCACAGCAAACACGAGCTGAAAGCTGCTGGGGAAGCAGGATGAATTAAACAGAGAAGGATTTCTCTGTGCCAGCATTTCCAAGCTGTATCTTCCTGATTTAGTCCCATTGCTGCACACAGATATAAGGTTGGCTGTAGGGCTTGACTAACCCCAAACAGCTTTTTTTTCTTTACTCTTTTACCAAGCCAGACTTAGAAAGGTTAGAAAAACACCTTTGACATAGTCTACTGCAAGAAGGAAGATATTTTCATGATTATTGTCCTTGCATTGTTAAGTATGGGGGGACACACGGGGAAAGATTGTGCCTCACAGTGTAATGTACAATGGCTAAGAAATAATAATGAATGCAAAAAAAGATGGAGAAAAAATTACAGGACCAAACAATCTTTCAAAACTGGTAGTTAAAGATCAAGTAATACAGAACCAAAGGGAATTTGAACTGCCCTGCCCAACAACCAGGAATATAAGCCTAACCAGTAATACAAAAATAGCATCTCCTTATAAAATGAAAAATCTGTGCTAAGCCACAAAGCTCCAAAGCATAATTTGGTTTTTCTGTTAAAGTATCATCCTGCCAGACACATTCCTGCTTCTGTCTTTTCAAATAGGAAAAGAGAGGGACAAAACTACCCAAACGTAATGAAAGAGACTGATTAAAAAATTACAGAACCTATAGCAATTACAGATACAGATGTGGAAAGGGTTTCTTAGAAGGGAGATTTGTAGGACTTTGGCTCTGGGCTGCTCTTCATAGGAATTTCCTCTTCTTCCTCTTCATACATCAGCACTGGCCTTATATATCAGACAAATAGAAACATGATGGCTATAAAACACACTGGATTGTCTGAAGAGACCTTGGTATAATGAAATTTTGCATTAAAAATATGTTTTCACAGCATTAAATTTTTCTGTGTTACTTATTTTTATAAAATCTATAACAGGTGCTTAAAAATACACAGAAAATCAACAAAAATATTTTGTCTATATGACTCAGCATTTGGAAAGGCAACAGAAGTCTTGGGCCCAGCACTGAGCCACTGGCAGCTTAGTGTCTGTCTTTTCCCCAGCCATTTTCACCCCCCTGTACTCTCTCCCCACACAATTCATTACCACATCACTTCTAAATCCACTGGAATAGGATTGCTGATGCTGTGTTTGCTCACAGACCTCAGACTCTCTAGGCATCTCTAGTGCTCTGTGAAGGTCTCTGTTAAAAGCTTTTTAAAAGTGTAACTAGATTAGATCTACCACTTTATTCCTCTTGGCTCTTTGAATGTGCAATATAAGCTGAGCTTTGAGTTTGATGGAACTGTGGCAATAAGAAAAGCAATAAGTAAAATTAATGACTGGTCAGTGGTCTACCTAAAGGAATATATTTATTCCTTGTGATCTTCATGCAAAACTGTAACACAATTTTTTTTTCATTATAAGATCAGTTGATAGTTCAAACATACCAAAATCAGACCTCACAGAGAGGGGTACTTCAGCTCCTTACTTGGTGTGACCTGTGAATACATTATTTTCTGAGTCCTAAAGTTACTGTAGTCCTTCTAACAACAATTTTCCTTGAGGCTTTTTTCAAATGCATTTGTGTGTGGAACAGAGAAGGAGAGAGCAAAAGGAAAAGTTAATTATACACCAAGAGAGGGGAGAGAGGGAGAAGATAATAATCCATTAATACAGCTTATGCAATTTCCAGATGTTTGTTAATGAAAAAAACACAGAAGGGATGAAATTAAGAGGAAAACTTAAATAAAAATACTAACAAACCAAATTCACATTTGTCTAAAGTTTGCTGCAGCTCAGAAACCCTTTGTGTGAACCCGGACTGATTTATGATTTCACATCAAAACCACTCCAGCCAGGGGATTTTGCATGGTTAGATTGTGAGACCAGATGATTCTCACTATTTCCAGGATTTATTCAATTCCCAGAACACAAAAGAAAAGCCAGAGGGTGCAAGCCTGCATGAGCTGACATAAAAGAGAAAACAGCAAATCTCTGAAAAGAACAAGGGCCAAGTTTTACATAGCTCCAGTTGTGAACTAGGAATTTCCACATATTCTTTCCACACTAGTGATTCCTTTGAAATTGCACTGTCTTCCCCTTCCATCCCAGAGAGCCTGAAGTTACATGTGTCTTGACTCTTCTCTAACTACATAACTTGGCCCTCTATCCTCATCAGCAGCGCTCCATTAAAGTTCCCAGATTTGGGATGGAGGAAGAACTCAGAGCTCTGGCGCATACCTCAAGTCGTGTAAGGCAGAAGTGATCCTGCAGCTGCACAGCTCCCTCCACACGCAGCAGGGCTGTCCTGCCTCGCGCCAGGCTATTTTTAAATCACAGTATGCCATTTCCTCATGCTTTTCATTCTTCTATCTCTCTATTGCTTAGAAATGTTATTCACATTTGTTTAAATGTCTGGAATCCCAAGCAGTTGTGATTTCCTTTCTCATCTCTGTTGACTGCAGACTGCTGTTTCTCGATCGTGCTTCCCCTTTTCAACACACGGAATTTACACTTCCCATAAGGAATATGCAGCACCCTCTGACACTGGTTCATCTGCTTCTCAGTTCATTGAAACTGTGTCCAGGCAATGCCAAACTGACCTGAGAATCCCACAGATGCTCCTTCCCGACGTTACTTGGCACGTATTTCCCTCATTGTAATTGTTCATTGCAGCTTCAAATCTACACAGAGAGGACAGCAGTTACTAAGCTGGAGGTACTACATGCTTGCATTTATGATTTCAGAATGTTTCAGGAGTCTGTTTCTCTCCTTCTCTCCTTCTCTCCTTCTCTCCTTCTCTCCTTCTCTCCTTCGTGGAAGAGATATAGAGGTTTTACTCAAAAAGGTAGTCCATTTGGGTATCAAATTGACTGACAGTGAAAATAAGAAACCCACATGTACCCCTCTGCAATTAAAAGTCCTTAAATAATTCTGAAATATGGTCTCTGCTGTACAATTATTTCTCCTTGAAATCTGTATTTGTGTAGCTCATCTTGCAGTGATCTCTGGGAAATAATACACCTCGCACTCTACCTAGAGGTTTGCAGACTGACACAGAAGCTACCATTCAGTGGGATGTAAATGGCCAGCAAAAAGAAGGATATATCCTCTAGTTCTTGCAAACAGCAGGGATCAGAGGACTGAAACTCTTGCTACTGCTGGCATTGCCACTGCTGGTTTCCAAATCTGTGAGGAAGCTGTCTCCTAGGTGATTACTCCTACTCAGAAATCACCATTATTTGCAATTCTCTCTCAAAGACTGAAATGGTTCTTGTCTGAATTTGGTCATATAAGTACCTGTGTTTACAACAGGAGATTTTTCACTTCAGCTTCTAGAAATGTGGTCAATTCTCCTTTTGTTTCTTGCAGCTGTTGAGCAGCCTGCACTGCCCAGTCCTCAGCTGGTGCAGAGCAGCGTAACTCTTTCCCAGTAAATGGGGTTGAACCACACTGTGCCATGGAGGATGTCACACCACAGGACAGTGCTTGCTCTGTAAAGGAGTTGGTACTCACCTGCCTAAGGCTCGCTGATGTTTATCTGCAATTATTTATTGCTGTTATACAATGGCACGTACCACACCTGAGCTGTTCTTGCACGGCTGACTGACGGAAAAGGCATCCTACTGCGATTTGAGTTTGTGTCATCTGCTGGTATTTTAGATTAACAAATGTGCTCTTAGGGTGACAAGTCTGAGACCAGGATTTTTCTTTTTTTTTTTTCTAAATAAACCCCCCAAACAACAACAACAACAACAAAACCAAACCCTTGAAGAGAAAATCAGAACCAGTTACAGACTATGGCTCTGGGATCAATTCACCCATTCCTACTCCTTGGAAGATTTGTCATTACACAAGGCCCATGCCACTGCAAGAGCACATGCTGCAGAGAATCCTGACATGGTAATCACAAATCACTTCCCGTTCTTGGGTGAATCAGGAATGGTTCATATTAAGTAGTAATCAAAAGTTACAAAAGTTTTAACATATTTAAATAAGTTAGAGATCTGTTGAAAAGGCTGAGAAAGGAAAGAATACTATGTGCATGCTTTTTGATATCAAACTGCTGAGTGTCTCCTGGGTTGGTCCTATTAGTAAAATTTTTCAAGTCAATTAGACTTAAGATGCCATCTTAATCTCTGTTTGCTATGGGTCTTCTCTCAGACTGCAAAAGGAAGCAAAAAAGTAGCACATGATGAAACAAAACTGCCAAATTTTCACCTCCTTGACAGCCACTTAGATGTGAAACAAGTTGGCACTTATCTGAAGTCAGACCAGTCTGTAGGACTGTTAGAAGAATTTGACAATTTCAATACCTCAGACAGTTTTCAGGCACACTTTCTGTTGGCTCCTGTGCAGCTGTCAAATCTGCAGGGTTCCTGGCTTGAATCTGACTAAGGACATCTTTTTCCAACTGGGAAATTACTTCAGATGGTGCAATGTTGTCAGGAGGTTTAGATCTTTAAAGCTAAACCTGAAATTAAGCTTATTTTACTGCATGCTTTCCTAGCTTGTGCTGTATCTTTGAACAAGTTTGTGCAATGCAGGCTCATTTGTCTTTTTGTGGGGTTTGGGCTTGAAGAAAAAAAAGAAAATAGTTTGTGGAAGCTGGCAGGGTAAGAGAGAACAGGAATCCTACCCATAATTTCATCTTTTTCTGTGTGTGTACAACTTCACCCTAATCCTCTAGTTGTGTTTGAGAATGGAGAAGAAAGGATGTCTTAGATAATATGCTGGTTAATTAATTCAATTTGATCTTTGAATTAGAAAGATATGCTGACTTCCACATCTCAGCATTTCAAAGAGTCTGCACAGTCCTGAGAGAAATGTTTGAGCAGATTTCAGGTTGTGACACTGGGTTTGTGGCCCCAGTGCTGCGATGGTCCCTGCTGATGTTGTAACCAATGAAGTGCAACACCATCCCCTCTGTCAATGGCTTTTGGACCTAGAGGGTCTAAAATAATGAGGAGTCATTCTACAGTGTTTCCCCCCATTTTAGATTTTTTAAAGTTATATAATTATGTAAAATCGTATGCATTTAAGAGTAGTTATTTTCAAAGCAGTTGCCATTGTCAATAAAAGAACATGAGAAGAGTAGAAATGACATGACATTTCTTTGATAAGATGTTCTCAAAGCAATCTTTATCTCTTGTAGAAGGCTGAATGATGAATAATCCCAGCAGCACACTGTTGTACACTAATCTCTGTTTTCAGAATATTAAGAAACCTATGCAAGCTCATCACTTTCTCATCTGGAATAATCTTTAGAATAACTTTTAAGTAGTTTTTACTCTAGTTATTCCATGTGAAATTGCTGTTGATTCTCTTTCTGAGCTTGTAGAAAACACCACTTTTAAAAGACATTGTGTATAATAAAATATATGTAGTAAAATACATCTGGCATTTCAAGGCCAGATTAATTCTTTTACCACTTACATGTTTAGGTTAAAGACTGCATGTTTGCAAAGCCCAGTGCTCTCATAGCTTATTAATGTCTTGCTCATTAAGAGTGACCAGCATCAGTACTTAAGGAAAAAAAAATTAGGAGAAAAACCCAGATAGCTGAATGCTCCCTCAAAAATTACATTCTGTTGTTCTCAGCTTCCTTCACATTTTCTAAATCAGCAAATGTATCCTTGCAGTAATAACTCCTCCTTGAATGTGGTACCAGCACTACTATCAAACAGGTGAAGCCCAACTGATGACTTTAAGCAGTTATGAAATACTGTTTTGAACTGTTCTTTTTCCTTCCTCAGCTGCAAGAAAAGATGTAGCTGTTTTCCAGCAGAATATAATGGGTTTGGGTATTGCAAGTCAGAAACCTCACAGATATTGTCCACATCTAGGAAGCACTGAGCTCCCTGGGTAACAGACTCCCTGCGGGATTCCCAGCTTGGGCACAAAACCAAATGAAAACTTCAGCAAGGGCACTATCTCCTAGGCAGCAAGAGCTGACATCCTGGTGGGCTGATTGTACCTTGCAAGAACAGCACACATGACCTAGGATCACCTTCCTTCAGTATCCTCATTCAACCCTGCGTGTCTTTTGTGAGCTCTCACAATTCATTGGACTTTCCGAGGGGCCTCTTTGTTACTCCCATTCATCTCTCTTTTTTGTCTTGTCTGACAAATGCTTCTGCTGTGCTTCACCAGCACAACACTGATTTCAGTGTAAACCCTGTCTCTGAAGACCAGGCTGGTTCACTGCCCTCTTCTCCATTCCCCTACTCTCCAACTCCGCACTGCCAGCTTGCTCAATCACTGAACTTTCACCCGTGTTTTCGCCAAGTTAATGGTTTCCCTATAGACTGAATAGATGGGCGTTTCTTCCTTGCTGCGTTCCTTTTCCTTCTTGAGTTTCAGAAATGCACATAACTTTAAGCTACTCTCCAATTACAGCTAAATTATTCCCTGAGGCAATTAAGGTGAAACACTACTTCGGAAGACTTTGCTAATGTTTCGAATTAGCAGCAGCATTTGATACGGTTGTCAGTATTTTTCCATTAACAGTGCTAACCTCCCCACCCTCCCTGCAAACCCATTAAATTGATCTGATTCCCATGGAGCTGATGGGAAGAGTCCAGGATGCAGTTTCTCCCAGTGAAGCTGAATTAAAACATTTGCAAGGACAGGCTGATTCTCAGATCACCCTGCTTCATTTATTGATCTCTTTCATTCAGTGCATTACAACCCAAAAACCTCTCCCTCCCCCTTTTAATCGCCTTAAATCAGTGTAGATCATGTTTCAGCAGGGCTTTAATGGATTCTTGAGGATAGTTACAGAGTGCTTTACCCTTATGACTTGGCGGCTGTGTAATCAGTCCACTGGCTTAAAATCCATCTGATTTTCTGGAATTCTTCTGAAGAGAACTGAAAGGAGCCCGACAGTGACAGAATTACACTGCAGCAGGGAAGTCTGCTCACACACATGGTATTTGCTACTGGTTACTCATTCCTCTCTCCATATGCCTACCAGTGACAACGCATAATATGCAGAGAGAGAGTAGCAATGCTCATCCACGGCTTTTCAAAAAGGCCTGGTTATCCATGTGGGCACAGCTTATTTCCAAGGCTTATTTCCAAGTTACACTGTTCAGTGCAGCATTCCCTTTGCACTATTTATACAGCCCTGAGCTCTCATTCCCTATTGACAGAGGATAAGGATGATCTTTGGGCAACCTAATTCTCTAAGATATAATCAAGGTCCATATGATCTATCATTGCTTGAGCAATGCTGGCACCGAGCTAAGCCCTAACTGAACGACAAGGTCATTTTTGCTCAGCTAATGTATATTTTTTGAGAATAACGTCATGCATTGTTCTTGCATGTAATTATTAGACTGTATTTTTTTCTTTTTCAATTTTTCGGTAGATTTTAAAGCACATAAACATTAAGATACTGCACAATTGTAAGTGTTTTTACATGAAATCTTTTGAGATAAATGAAGGTGTGTGAAACTGTTCTCCATTGATCTGCTTGTGGAGAAGGATGTATTAAAATGTCCAAGCTGGCCATTCAAATACAGTGGCAGCTACAATGCTTGGGATACTGGGCTTTAGAAATGTCTGAGGTTGGAAAGAGATCAGTCTCACAGCATTCCCCTGATAAAATTTGAAAAAAAGCAACACTCTCTGGGTTTTCTATTTATAGATAAAAGCCTCACAAGCATTGTAAACATTCTGTATGAGGTCAGCAGGTATCATAAATAAATAATTAGGCATAACAGGAGAGCTAGTGCAAGGACAGCTCTGGTGTGCACCGTGGTGTTACCCTGAGTCTCTGGCCAGCACAACATAGATGTGCTGGTAGCTGCTGCTCCTGACATACCTCACAGTGTGGTTCCTGTTCCTGTCACAATCCTTCTTTAAAAAAAAGTGGTGTCACAGGCAAGCAGCACCGTTTGAAACAGAGCTTAAAAACACCTGTTGAGAAGTTTTGAGCTAAGGCTACAGTTTTTGATAATTTTGTGGCCAAGTTTGTATACCCAATTCAAAAGTCCCACGAGCCCAAATATTCCAAAAAACTTGATCGTTTTTCCCTAGATCTTTTCTTCATATTATAGTAGATCTGTCCATGGCTGACAGCATTTTGGCACACTAGTACCAAGCTCAGTTGTGAAGCACGTTGCTACCACGTTCTCAAGGAAAACAATCCAACACAGGGCTCTTCCACGTAAAACACCTTTTGTTCTCCCCAGAAGTCTATGATCTGATCTCATAGCTGAGTTCAGAAGCCATGGACAAAGACCCATAAGACTTTACGCAAACAGACCAAGGCACAGGGCAAAGAACCCATAATAAACTGGGGAAATGAAAAGAGCTGATTGTCTTTCTCAGGAAAAATGGAAATGTTATGTGTACTACAGACAAAACCACTTTGAGGGAAACCATTCTCTGCAGCGCTTCTTGTGATTAATTCTGCAGGAGTTAATATCCACATCACAAATATTTTCGCTACCAATAAGCATCAAGAAAAATCTACAGATAGCAAAATTACTCCTGTGTATGGGTGCAGAACCTGCCATTGCCTTGGCAACCTGCAGATCCAGCACTCTGGGACAAATGTGTCCTTCTGCCTTGCCTTGGGCTTCCTGAATGAAGGTAAGAAGTGCATAAAGGATATAAGAACTAATGCCATGCTGCTGTTTAATTTGAAGCCTTTTGTCTGTCCTTCCTGTTCTCAGCTGTGGAATGCTGTTGTACTGCACTGAGGGCCTGATGCTGAATTCACACCAGGTGAAAGACATACAATTCTGCTGCAAATTGTTTTAAAAAACAACTTCTAGACATGGGAATACATATAAATTCATTAGACTGGGTTCAAGGCTTTCTCTTAAAGGCTATATGAGCTCTGAGAGAAGTCACACTTCTCTTTATCACACTAAAACTTGATAGATAGTATTTTCAGTCATCTTTACTTTTTCCAAATACCCAGGCAATAGCTGACCCTGCTTTGAGCAGGAGACTCCTGCTCAGAGACCTCCTGAAGTCCTCTTTGACTTGAATCCTCCTGTGATCCTGTAATTAAGAATTACTTGAGAACTGGGAGTTCTTAAATCCAGCTTAATTAGTTTGAATAAGCCTCATGTCTACTTTAAAAGCATTCAGGTCTGTCTGTCCTACTTCAAAATGCACAAATGAATGCTCAGCAGTAGGCTGCACCTGTAACAGCTACTGACATAGCAGCACTGAAAGAAGTAGCACTCCTTCTTTTGCTACTTTTGAAGCTGCTAGAGAAGATGTTCCTAAATATTCAGATGTTTCATCCACTCTGCAGAACCTCCATAAGCCCACCTGGTGGCAACATGAAATTCCTCTTGGCACACATTTCCCCTTTCATTTATGAGCCTTTACACAATCCTTGCAAATGGCCCTGCTGAACGCTTCCTGTGGACTTAGAGCCATGCACAAACTGCTGCTCCCATTCCCCAGGAGAAAGAAAAGCAGAAGAAGTAGAAAGAAAAAATGCTCTTAACAAAATTGCCTGTGTTCCTGAATCTGATACCTGGCTTTTAGATTAGAGACTGACACAAGTTTCAAAGATAAAAAACACTAGGAAATGTAAGCTACTTATTCAAGAACAGCCCCCAGCTCCTTGCCAAAATTTTACTGGCTTGTTCAGAATCATTCTTCTACCAACATGAAGAAATACAGATTTCTGAGCAACGTGATCGAGTTGAAGATGTTCCTGCTCATTTCAGGGTGGAGTTGGACTAGATGACTTATAAAGGTCCCTTTCAATCCTAACAATTCTATGAAATACACCTCTCCAACTATTAAAACACACCCCCTGAAAGGTCATCTTCCTTCTGGTTACAAAGCAGTGAATTTAATAGTTCTCTTTGTTGATTCAGAGCACCCAAAGGAGCCAAGGAACCAGACCTTCAGCTCTACATGGTTGCACAAGTGAGCTGGGGCTCTCCTCCTGCCCGGGCACCCTGTCGGACCCTTCCAGACAGGGTACCCAGATTAACAGGGCTGCAGTTTGTGGCTGAGCATCTGGCCCACATTGGTTTAACTTTATCAACTAGTTGGATCTGGCTAATATTAGAGACTAATAAAACTCATCTGTTTTGGAAATAAAGGTGAGCCAACAGTTAAATCTGCCATCAGTAAAATAATAAAAAAAAAAAGATTAGAGGAAGCCTGAGAATGATTAATGCTGGGCCCAAACTAATCAGAAAACAAATACTCCTCAAAGCTACCATCAAGAAGAAGAGATCAGAGCCAACATTTTGATGCATGATGATGTAGAAATAACTCTGACTGAGAAATGAAACGCTGGAATCAATTTTATCCTATAGTGCAAACAATAAAAATCACAAGCCAAAGTCTACCCTGGATGCACACATGGGTGTCCCACTGGTTTCAGTCCTAGCCACACACATGCATCTGAGGGTGCATTTTGGAACCCCAGATCTTTAATCCACAATCTCTACTAAGTTCAAATATTTCATGCACTAAGGATGAGGGTTGCACAGCTGTAACTGAGAACAGAATTTGGCCCGTTTATTGTAAGTGCTGTGTCTGAAGTGGGTTTTTCTCCTACTAAAAAGCCTAACTTTTTAGGGTTATGAAAATTTATAAGTGGCATATTGTAAAAAACTTTCAGTCTACAATATAAAATACACCCTGGAAAACTACTTAAATGAATAGAATCCATCTTCCAGAATCAGGAAATGATCCTTTGTAGAATAAAAATGAGGAAAGGCCCTTTCACTTTCTTTGACTCTGGACTGGACTGATGTCTCTTCTAGGTTTTTGACTTTCAAGTCCTTCACTACCCTTCAATCCAACGTGTACTGTCTCTGAAAACATCTGACCCTTTGTTCAAACATAATTTTACTGCATCTGTTTCTCCCCTCTTTGCTTTGGCTCGCAACACTAGGAGGACTGATAAATAACCAAAGATGTCAGAAACCTACATCATAAATCATTGGGAAATTGAAGTAATTTGAATAGTCTTGCTGAGTTCTGATACACATTAACTATACATGCAGCTTTAGGGAAGGCTGTGTGCAATTGCAAGTCATTATCCTGAGGTGCATCCCACATCTCACATGGAGCTCTGCAGAGCCTAACCCGATGCTGCCGACCTTCAGGGAGTGTTATCCAGAGTTCATGGCTCATATACTCAATGCTTAAATCACCTGGAAAATCAAGCAGATTGTGTTTTTCTTAAGAATTCTATGCCAGTGTTTGGAAAACATGAATTATCACAAAATAGTAAGCAAAACAAAGAGAGGATTTCCAGGGGACCACATAAATGTAGGTCTTCATACAAGTTCTGCATTTGCTGAGGGTCATTGGGAAATTCTAGTTTTTGTCAGCTGAACTTTCCAAAGGAGCAGCTAGGACAAGTATTGCAATTAAAAGTCAATGGAAACAAGGTGTTCAACCTCCAATTCTGCTTTCTAGAATTTTCCTGAGAATTTAGAAATACTATTACTGATAACACTAAGGAGACCCAAATCCCTGGCTGCTGGGACTGTGAATGCACACTCTTCAGGGGTCAGCTTCTGGTCAGGTCAGCAGGGAACTCTTCCAGCCTGTGGTGGTCATGGAGGGTTCTCAGCAGTGCAGGGAAGAGGACACTTTCAGCCAAACCAGGCACTGCAACTCTGTAGAAGTATCCCAGAAGGATACAATTATCATAACCTTTAACAGGCCTAATGACAGGCCAATAGAGACTCCCAGAGGCAAAGCACCCAACCTCTGAGAGCATCTCTCCAGACCCCAGCGGGCTCCCATCTTTTCATCCTACATCTTGGCCATGAGCAGACTTGTGGACTTTAAGAAAATCCCACCAGGGCTGTGGGAAGCTTTACAGTGGCATTTTAAAAAGGGGCCAATTTACTGTTCTGAGCAGGTTTGAATTTATGTGCAGAGAAAGAACAACTCCAGTCCCATAAGATACGATCCACCAAAAACCACAGGATCAATTCCCATCAGCAGTTTGGGAGAAGGCTTTTTCCAACAAACAACTTATCTGCCGTGGATGGTGCCTCCACCTTTCTTCCAGATTCAGACACACAAATTGTAACACAAAAATCATGAGTATATACATATTTTTGATCAAAGGTGCACTTGCTTCACAGCACTGGATGTCTCAATGACAATGACATCTGACTGTTGAAGCTGTAGCAAATTGTCTTGGGAAGCACTGGTAGATGTGTTGAAGAAAAGTCATGACAAATGCATCAGCACATCCTAGATTGGCCCATTACGGTATTTCTTTCTTTTTTAAAGAGCAAGAGAAAACTAATTTCCAAAGTAGACTGTGGTGAGCATCTGTTTATGGAAGAAGAAAACACACATTGATATGTGACAGGTCAACTCTTGGGCTGGAAATGTGAGAAGTTACAAATAGTATAACCTTTGATCAAATGACCAATGTTTGTAAAAATAAGGATCTGTACACATTGTTCTTTCTGTCTCAATGTCCTGAACTGGGCTGCAAGTGGAATGTCAACTTAGGCAACTGCATTAACCTTTTTGGGGTTAAATTCTAAGAAGTCGAGAGACAAGAAATGTAGCAAGTAAAGCAAAGTTAAACACAGCTGAGTCTTTCACTCCTTTCATCCCTATCCGTACGGAGGCACCAATTCACAGTAGACTGATTTTACACTGATGAAATTTCAAGCAAACTTGAATGAGGGAATCACCTCTTCTTGCAAACCAAATATTTCCATCATTTGACCCTGACTGTGCTCCCACCCAAGCCTGCAGAAAATACACAGAGTGCACCACTTCCTTTGCTGAAGGCCTGTGCAAATATTTCTGATAAATTTATCTCACACTGCCCTGCGTAATGGATTGTTCAAGTACCTTGGTGAGGCTTCTGAAAGGACTGACTGTCATCAGTTGATACTCCAGGCCTGTGTGTGTACAAGGTTGCCACAGAAGAGGCAAAAAGCTAAAATAGACACCACAGTATCTGATGAAAGATGGCCGTTTCTTATCAGACCCATTAAAATTCCATTCTGGAAGAGAGAGTGGGCTGAATTGTCCCCTGGAATTTGCAGTCACCACTCAGAGGAGCGTGGGATTCAATAAAATGGTAAATACACCGGGAAGTGCCAAATACTTTTTTTATTACAGTGCTGTATGACTGACTATTCTCTGGTTGATGCTGTATGACAACATTTCACTGATAAGAGCACTTGTGAGGGTTGACTTAGCTTGGTCGGGTGGATTTGCTTCTGCTTCCTGGAAGAAAGATTTTGGATGGAAAACATGACTTGCCTTGTTTGAATTACCTGAGTAAACCCAGACTTGTAAACAGACTTAGGTGAGGCCTTCTGTGGAAGGCTTTGTAAATCTTGTAAATCACAAGAAGCTGAGGAATATGCATTCCTGGCTCTGAGAGAAGCCAACAAAAAAGAGAAAATTCACAGCTGGAACTTCAAACCTCTCTTACTTTCATTTTACTCTGTACAAATTCATTGCACATATGAGAAATGAGCCTCTCTAATTATGTGAGTAGATTGTGACAAGACAAACAAGAGCAGAAGCTGGACATCCAACTTTTTATTTCTTTGACATTGGGAAACTTTTCTCCAGAAATACTCGAGCTAAATTTGACTCAGTCATATCAGTTGAAGGAAAAACTTGGTCCTTATTTTGATTTTTACTTTTCAGACACTGACTAATATAATTTTGTTCAGCAGGACCTTCAACATTAATGTACACACATGTGGAAAGGCTCTACTCTTTGGATACTTAAAGATACCATATTTTCACTTCTGGAAAGGTGTTAAAATTTTTTCAAATGCATTTTTCAAATAAGCAGGCTTTTAGGAAAGAGATTCAAGTGTCTCCGCATACTGGTGAGTGTCAAAAACATACTGCTAAAGCCTTTTAAGATAGTTTTTATCCTTCCAAATCCATTGCCAGCACTGTTGCATTAGCATCCAATAGTATTCCGTTTTCTTCCTGCCTACTGTTTTTGTGACTGGACTCAGGTCACTCTGAAGTTCTCACCCATTACCAGAAGTTTTCCTTACTATGCTGACCTTCCAGAAGACAGTTTTTCTTTATGGGTTTTCTGCAAGGTGTGAGATATTCCAGAAACACATCCTTTTGCTGCACTGGAAATAGGTGCCATTGATTCGGCAACAATGACTTGCATTGCTGCATGATGAGTGGACATGTTTTTCAGAATAGATCTTTTCCTGATCTTGCTGAGTTTTTTAACATCCAAATTGTCAGAACACAGCCAACATACTAAGAAGCAGAATAGTAATAAGAAAACTTTCCCATCTATGTGCTAATAAAGTTAAATCAAAATCCTGTGAAGGTTTGCCAACATTTCTTGCAGATTTCTACCAATTTTTCTACCAATATACAGCACCTTACTAAAAAATCAGCTATGCCTGTTGCTCTTTAAATGAACTTAGAGATCTTCTATATGCAAGCTATATCAATATTTTATTTACTTCCATTGTTCTCTGGGAGTTCTCCAACCTTAACATCAGGGCTGGTATTAGGCAGGTTTGAGGGAGCATCAACACTGAACCTTCATATGGTTCCTGTTTACTGGAGAGCCAGAAGACACATTGCATAATGTGTCCCAGATGTTAAGAGGGAGATGTCCACAGATGTAACAGACTCGATGCATGCTCTCTGTAAATGCACAGGGTTAAACACCAAACCTACTTTGGTGCGTGTGTGCAAGGTCACAGGTTTTAGAATGGCAATTAAGGTCTCCAATACCACTAACTGCAATACATGTTAGTCAGTGGAAGAGGGAAAGACTTTCCAGCATAAGCTTATGCTTTGTAAGACACTGAAGGAAAACAGAAGACAGGTTTGGCCCAGGTTGTGGGCAATATGCCCCTGCTGTGTAGACACTCTTATACATGGGTGATGTCACCTCTTTGAAATCTGATGTGAGTTGTTCTAAATGAATGACGACCACAATCACTATGAGCTGGCAGCTAATTCAAACCAGTGGAATATGCATTTAGAGGGAGGCAGGGCAATTACATAGTACAAAGACCCTTGCATGGCACAACATAGTTTATGAACAGCTGGTAGATAATAGCTTTTTAAAATAAACACTGTCTAAATGCACAGTCCAGATCCCATGCAGCTCTTTGAATCTCAGTGGCTGCTGTTTTATTTTCCCTGCCAGTTGCAGCTAGAGGCTCAGCAGGATGGCAACAAACTGACTGCTGGTTGCAATTAGAGAAGCCTAGTGAGGTGGCATCTCCATTAGTAGGTGACCTCTCTAGCTACTAAGTTTGCTTTAAACATCTCAGCAGAAAATGTGAAACCTCCCAGAACATTATCAGGACTCAAAGAGGTGGGAGGGATTTTCCTCTATGAATTACTTTTCCGGTCTAAGTATGCTTCATCTAAGAGATTGTCATTATGGGCTGCAGGGTGATCTTTGCTCATAAGCCCTGTGACTAAACTTTGATTTGACATCTCCCCTCTGAACATAGTTTATCTGAGATGAAGGAATCCATCAGTAGCACAGCTGGTCAGGTGGACTTCTTACATTGACTTGGATGGATGAGAGTTAAGTATCTGAAGCTCAGCCTCTTCTGTAGGTGTCAACACCAGCTGAGCCCCATAACAGGACCAACTTTTGCCCTCAGACAGGACCTCACTTTTTGTGCTACAGAGAAGCACAGGGAAAAGGAGAAAACATGCGGCATTAAATTAAGTGAAATCCCACACCATTCCAGCTGCACAAAATTCAGGCCCTCAAGTTTTTTTCCAAGTACAGATATTAATAGCAAAGACAGCATTTTTGATGCAACTCTTTTTATGTAGAACAATATAGAGTCTGCTCTCATAAACACAGTAGGACACAAACCACTGGAGGCAACTTTTGTTCTCACAGCAGCAGATCTTTCCCAGCCAGCTCTCCAGCCTCTTGGGCTTCTCCCAGGACAGGCATCCACACAACTTGGCTGTGCTGCAGCTCTGCATCACTGCCTGTTTCCCACATGTTCTCTCCTTCCTTCCCACCTGAACTGCCTCTCATCTACCCACACATATTTCTTTCCCAAAATAATACCCAGACAAAGCCAGTCTTCCCACAATATTCAAATTCCTGAGCTGCCTTTTTTTTGGGTGGAAACATGTGCTTAGGAGTCTATACCAGTATCTTCAGTGAAGGACAGTTTCCTGCAAGACATAATCCAGCTCACACTACACCACAGGCTGAGATGCTGCATTCAAGCCTTTGCCCTGAGCTCTCTTATTAAGCATATTGCGCATATTTATGTGATACTGGAGCTACATGTCCTTGATGACTTATTAATACAAAGTCTTCTGCCATTTTTCTTTGAATTTGGCATTCATTACATAACAGTTGTATTTGCAGAGATGCTGTTAGCGTCCTGCACCTGAGACAAAGAAAAGAAAAGCAGAACTGCTGCATGAGAAAATGGGAAATTTTCCTGTGAATCAGTGCTGCACACATCCTCTGCCACATGGCAAGTGATTTCTCCTTCACTGCCTCCTCCCAGCTATGGCCCAGCATATAGTCACAGTAAAATCCTCTGCACCTCAGGGCAGAGAATGTGAATTAAACCCCTGTTCTTTTGTATGGGTTTATGTCTATTGGTCAAGACCAGGGGGCAACGGTCCTGTGCACCTCTGAAAGGTAAATATGAATCACATAAAGTTACAGCAGATCTCACCTATGCCTGAACACTGGTAAGAGAACACGATCTTATAGCTTTGCTGCTTTGGCTCTGAAGCTGATGAAATCTGTGCCGGCAGTGGAATTGAGTCCTGCAATCCTTAGGCATTTTCTCTTGCCCTTTATAGGCCACCCATTACCCACAGATGTCCTGTGAAGGTAAACCACATAGCTTTAAAAAAAAGCAGGGGGAGATGAAAGAGGAAATATTAAAGCAGTCTGCAAAGTTCACAGGTAAAATATTTTATCACACAAGTAGGAGTGTGGTGGGTCATTTGCTTGGTGCCTGTGACTGCAGTGTCCCCAGGGAATCCCACTTTAATGTTATCATCCTGCAGCAGGGCTTCTCCTCAGAGTCCCATAAAAAACAGCAGGAAGTTCCTTGCATTCCAGGGCCAGCAATGGTTAGGTCACAACAGAGCACTGATGCTCTGGCTAAAGGATATTGGGAATGGGACATGGGCAGAGATCCAGATACTGCCTGTGTAGAACTTCATGGACTTCTATCCATTAGAGGACAGCAAAAGCAGTACAGGGATACAAGCTAGGCTGACAGACTGAAGCAAAAAATATTCTTTTCCCTTGATCACTGTCAGTGCTAAAGGATGTGGCTAGACAAGCTTACTTGCTCCATTTTCTGAGTGGTCTACCATGAAGTCCAAAACCATTACCTATAAATACAATTGAGCCTTTACTGATACTTCTTCATGCTGGGTCAGTCAGAGTGGTCCCACTGCTCAGCTCCTTTCAAGGAGCAGTAGACAGCAGACAACCTGTGAAAGCAGCCTCAGGAGTCTGGGAAGAGTAATATTTTTTTCTGTGAGATATTTTAAATACTATATTTCCCTGAAAAGTGGTTAGAAAATGCAGCCAAGAAGCAGAAGAAAAGGATAGGATAATTTTTTTTAAAAGACATCTATATCTTTCAAGCTTGGCTGAACATGAAGACTTTGGAAAGGTAAAACTTTTGAAGTAACAATGAGAACCATTATAGACTTTTAGTATCGGTATTTTCTATACCTCAACTTGGGTATAAAGTGTAAGAGAAATGACAGAACAGCTAGGAGAGGCTGATTTGGTCTCAGCACACTTCAAAGAGAGCATACAAACAGCTTGGGTCTACACATACATCTCTCTAATTCACTTGAGTACTGGAATTCTGCCCCACTCTCCAAAAATACTACTTCAGTGTTCAGGAGTAGAATCTGTATTGCATTTTGGAGCCATAAAAAGTAGTTAGGACTTGAATTTTGAGAAAGTGCCTCCATATAAGCTCAAGCAAAAGGGCAGAAATGATTTTATCAAGCTAAAGGCTGAGGATGTAAATCTGCTGTGAAAGGGAAAATGGAGAAAATAAAAGTTTTGTCTGAAAACGGGTCTCATTCCAACATAACCAATTCCATCCTGACCCAGCATCAGAAAGCAGTTTAATAAACCACAGCTGAAGTGGGAAGCAGAAATTTTTCAGGTTTAAGGACATGCTGTCTCCATTCCATGAGGCTCAGGGAATTTGCATCAAGGTTTCAAGGGACAACCCTTCCCTCAGATCACTTGCTCCAGCCCAGCACAGTTCATGTTACAAGACTAAGAGTTAAGAACAGATAACAAAATGTTGGTTGATGTTGCAAGTGAAATAAGTTACGGGGTTATGCTCTTAATTTTACAGTCTATATTTGCATATAGGTGTATGCATCTTTCCAGAAATACCTATAAATACATAGATGCATCAGACTCCATTTTATTTAGCCTTTCTCTCTCCTTTGGGTAATTTCAGGGGAGGGCCAAAGAAATATATTCTAAAAACCCAACTTCTATTTTGAGAAATCACACTTTTGATTTAGAAAGGATGTGTTTTGTTCTGGGGTAATCTCTCTCCTAATTCTGCTGTGACAAAGCAGCATTCTCAGACTCCAGGTCTTGTTGCAATGTGGTACCTCTTGGCAGGTGTTGTGGATGTGAAAGACAGAAAGCTCTTGTTTACTCTGGATTCCTTTGCCCTTTCAGCCTCTCACAGACTGAGCAAATGGAGGAAAACACAACCTCTGCTGGAACAAAATGTCCTTGTAGAAACAACAGATCTTCGTAACTTTAAGCATTTACTAATTAGGGCTATGCCAAGGAAACAAGGCCTGTTCTTTCTAATCTCCATAGAAACGCTCAGTCATGCTTCCTTCCTAACCCACTGCAAGCATGCACCAGCAAGCCTTACTGGCTGGTCCAGCCTTTTTTAGCCAACACTATGTCTGAAATATGCAGGGAGGATTTAAAAAAAAAGTATTAGTTGTTTTATTTATAGGCACAGTTATCAAGAAATTAAATTGATCGTTCTACCTTTCCTGTTTATCATGTATTACAATGGGTAACCTGGGATGCTGAAAGCTCTCTGAAATTCCTGGCAATCCACAGATGTGTATATACATTCCCAAAATATTTGAGTAAAACTAGGACTAAAAGTTTCAAGCATGGAAATGCGCTTTATAGCAGATGTTAGTATTTTTTGTTAGAAAACTGGGTTATATAATTATTTGTCAGATTGAGATTTTTTGGTCTCAGAGATTCCAGTTAGAAGCTAACTTGAAGTCTTAAATTACATTTGAGGTGTTGCTTGCAGTTTGATGGCTGGAAATCTGATGACAGCACAAAGTAACTGTAAAGGCCACTCCACCATCCCCTTTTGGCTCAGTCTGGGAGCACCTGGGACCTCCCCACCTCTTGTCCCTTCAGCTGTTTGACAGTCTGTCATTCGCTTGTGGCAGACTTCTGCAAGTCTCCTTGGATGCGTGTGACAGGATAAGGAGCTGTTGGGTGTGCTCATTCCTGAGACTGTCTGTCCTCCAGAGAGAGCCTTACTGCAGTGCATCCATGGGGATGCCTGCTCTCAGGACACAGCTAACCTGGCTTTGAGGAGACCTTCAGGTTCAGGAACACTTACCATTAGATCCTTTCCTCATAGTTCAGGGTAGTCAATAATGTGCTTTGGAGCTCCCTGGCTTCCCCATGCCATGGACACTGGGATTCTATTTCTTTACCTACACCCACAATGACTCCTGCATTTAGGTCTAGGAGTCATTGTGTGATCACCAGGAGTGAGCAGGATCTCTGCTGCCAGACAGGGCATCTCATTTGCCTTAAGCTCTAATGCAAAGTTGTTCTGCATACACTAGTGACTGCTCCAGTGTGTACTGGATTTCTCTTCCTTCATGCAATTTCTTGGAAAATAACTTGTGTGCCCTTGTTCTGAGTTCATTCATTCCTTACCTCTTTTTTCCTTTTTGGGAATGGCTTTTTAGTTGGCCTGTCTTACAGTAGCAGTTTACTTAGCATCTGGGAGAAGTTCTAAAGAAAAAAAGAAAAAACCTACCCCACTCCAGGAAGCAAGACTTGTGTAAGGGATATGAATTCCATATCTGCTCCCTGACTAGCATTTCAAATCCATCTTAATAACAAAGCAACTGCAGTCTATTTGCATTTTATAAAAACAAAATGTGAAATCCTAGCCTAATGCTTTGAAATAAAATCTAACAGCTCACAAATTCCATGTGTCATGCTAATCTGAAGGCTCTGCCTACTATAAACATTTCTGAATCCACAAATGCATTTCATGTTGCCTCTGCCACACTTCAGTGGAAGAGAAGGAGAGAGGAAAATCTTCTCTGCAGCACTGAAAGTAATCAGCCTTACAGTAATCAGTCTTAATTGTAAACAAATCTTAATTGTAAAGATGTTTTTAAAAGGAAAATGATAGACTAAAACTTGATGACATCAACAATAGGATTATCTGGCCATTGGATTTTTAAATTCTGTTCTCTAGTTAAATTAGCCAGTTCCCTCCATCTTTCCAATGACAGATTTAGCCAATTAACATGACCAATAAACTTTATGATGTGCAGATTAGTGTTTCCAAACCGATTAAACAATGTTTAGGAGGTAAGTGCAATTAGGCTACATCTCAGTCCTGACGGTATTTGTAATTAACTTGGAGCTTCAACCTGAAAGACCGAAGGCCAGATGCTTAGTAACGCACAGCTGGCAGTAAGATAATTAAGTTACATCACATGATGCTGGCTGCCACTTGGGTTTAATCCAGAACCCTAGCTTTATGCTAGGAGAATTACTTTAATTACCTACTGTGAAGGGAGAACACATCTCTCACTGGCTGCAGGTAAATCATGATATACACCCTTAAGATCTAAATCAACAAAACCCATCCAAAGCAGAGAGAAAGAGCACTGATGCTGAGTCAGACCAGAAATCCAAGTCATCCCCTGCGGTGCCCAGGAGAGCACTCAGTAGCCAATGTTTGGAGACATCCCTGCCAGCTGGTTTCAGTGGGACTTAGATTAAGGACAGGCTTTTTTATGTCGGGATCTAGATGCCAAGGAATTGAAGGGTCAGTGTGCAGCATATGGGCAGAGCCAAACACAAACAGGGAGACTTCTGCTGCTTTGCCCTTTGCCATTTCCTCCAGGGATTTAAGATTTATCTTAATTAATAAGGTTATGATCTTAGCGTAAAAGCCCATGAATTTGTAGAACTGGGTATTTCCATATTCGGTGGCCCATGGAAGTCATTACCCTATGATTCTTGAATGCCTTTAGACCTGTGAGCACCTCTGAGGAGACCAGAAAACTTCACGCACATAGATAAGGCCCCAAACAACATGAAAAACGGCCACTTATTTCCACAACAGAAGTTGTAGTGAACTGTCATTTTTAATGGATACTTAACAAACCAGGTGCTTGGCTGTGAACTTCATTATTCTTTAGGAGACTATCAGCACTTCTTCCTTGCTCCCACAGGAGTTGCTGAGATGTACAACTTAAGCACTGAAGAGATGAGAAGCCAAGGAAAGGACAGGAAAAGACAGAAATATATGTACAGCACAACTGCAATTTTTTTTTATTTTTCACTTGATTGTATTAATATATCTGCTTACAAAGTTTGGGATTAATCTTGTCCAGCTTTGTATAATCAAGAATTATCCAAGTTTCCCTTATAAGCGGTAGAGAAAAATAAGTACCCCCAGAGGGCATTGTATCCCAGCTATCTCCAGTGGAATGGGGTGACTCACCCTTCACAGATGGATATATCTTTCTATGGAGAGATTTTAAACAGCCTGGGATGACCATAGTTCAGTTAGTGTGACAAACCCCACCCAAAGAGACCAAAAACATGAATCCTAAGGAACCAGTCAGTGGCCAAAGTGAGTAGGAAACTGCAAAGGAGAACAGAGCCCTGCAATAAGTGACAGCTCACTTGCATCTATCTCCCCATTCATTTGCTTGTTCGCAGTATTAAACTGCTGTTAAGACATGGTCTGGATCCTTACCCTGTGTCAGCTGATCAAGCTTTTGAGGTGAAAGGGAATTTTTTGGAATGAGGGTAAAGATAATACTAAGAATGCACATCTGGATTTCTTCCTGTGAGAAAAATAGGAATGGACAATCTTACTTATCCTTTGCTACAACAGATGAATGTCATCACCCACTAAAACCTACCTACAACAGGACGAGTAAAAAGAATTCGCAGTCTTTGAGCCAAGCTTGGACTACTCTGTTCCTGGAAGGAAAAGTGGCTCTTTTTAAGATTAAAAGCGCATTTTGCACCCTTCAGCTTAACACAGGAAATGGGAAAAAGGTTTTTGGAAAACAGCATCAGCCTTGGGCAATATGTGTGTTTGGAAGGTGCTCTAGCATGTGTCTTTGCGGACACCCTGCTTCCTTCTTACCCTATTTGCTCAGAGCAGCTTCATGCTTTCCTCTTATTTTTATCCCAGCTCATTCTCACTTCTGCTTTCCCCTCCTGTATTCTTGTGGTGGGTTGTGTTGGAGGTCAGGCAATAAAATTTTGATTCTTCCAGCCATGAAACTACTTGGTGTCTGTTCACTGTATATTCCTTTTCTTCTTCCCTCCTTCTCATGATCTCATGCTCACATGTGACTTTGGTCTCCAAACCTTTTTTGGCACTCAGTTCCACATTTACCCTTAATCATGCTCCTTATCATGTTGATTTATTTTGAACATATAATGGTGCTGCAAGCTTCTCTTCAGGTCTTTTGCAGAAAGCTCCCTTTGAACATCCATTCTTGAAAATTACTTTTTTCATGATAGCTCAAATCCATCTGTGGCCTCTAAAGAAGATGAAGCTACTCCTATGCAATAAAACTGGTATTACAAAGCCCTAGTGCAACTTCACTGATTTCACAGAATCACAGAAGGGAGGAATTTAGATCCCCTGGGTTTATGCTACTTCACAGCACAGCTTGGTACAACTTGTTTATTGATGTAATTTGTGAATCTGTACTTTACGTATTTCTCTTGAAAGAGTTTGCCCTACCCCACTCTGAGTGTCTAGAAAAGCTCATTGTTTCAAAGGCAAAACTCACTAGTGACATTTTCATAGGAAAACGTCTTTCTAGACTAATTCAATTTTATCATTATGATTTGAATAAGCTGACAGCAACCAAAGCTGGTTTTGGGCAATCCTCTGTTTTAGAAAGCTGTGTGAATGTAGATCACAGATAGGTTGGCTTAGTCTTTCTAAAGTATTCATTGCCTCCCTTACTTGTACAGCTGATTTATAGTGTGACTTTCTGCAATAGCAAGGGTCTGGTGGTGAGCCCAGAAGCAACTTATTACCTGTGTTCTCAGGAGTTTCTGTTGTGGAATACTACTTTGTGTGACCACAGAACTATTCTACTACAATGACATCCTAAGAAGAAGTAAACATTCATCTAAGAAAAATTTCTTTCTCATACCTGTAGGTCTGAGTTATTTTGCCTTAAAACCTCAAGATTTATATCCATGTTTCTGCTGCTCCCATTTGAAGGCAGTGCCTAAAATGAAGCATGTGAGATGTAGAACAGCAACTTTCAGGTTGTTATCTATTGACAAGGATTAAGATGGATGCTTCATCTTAGAGACCCAGATATGCTTAGCAGATATGCATGGATGGGCTCTGATAAGCAGGCAGTGACTAACCTGGGATTTCTCTGTGGTGAGATGGCATCACCACTGTTCAGGGTGGAAGGATCCTACCATCCCTGCTCTGCTCAGTCTGCTCTGCCGTAAAGATCTGATGCAATCAGACTAATGCAAGACAGCCTTTGCAGCAGATCCAAGGCAGAATGTTGTTGGCTCACATTTTGGACGAAAAGCATACAAAGCACAGAAATTTAGCAGAGTGATGCTTGTAGAACTGGCCAAGGGTGTCATTGCTCAGAAATATTAAAGGAAAGGGGATTTTGCTGTACTTTATGGATTGGTATGAACCTAACCCCAGGGTCCTGTCAGTGTTGCCTCCCGTGGCTGGGAAAGGGGCTGCTGAATGCAATATCTCTACCCTGGTGGTCCCCACTCCCAGAGCATCACCCACAGCTAAAGACCTAAATCCCAGGGACCTTCCTCAAGCAAAACTCTGACGTGCTGTAGTGGCCACGGAAGCTGGCAATGACTCCTTATTGTTAAATGCTTTGGGACACCTCAAATATGAATGGAGCTATATAAAATTCAATTCTATTGTAAAGAAAACAGCTGTCATGAATTAAGGCTATGTTCAGCTTTTGAGATGTGGACAACTGTCCAGTAGGGAATGAACAGAAAACTCAACCCATTTAACTTTGAGACAGAGATTTGTCTTCTCTTTCCCAGAAAACAAAACCCCAGGGATTTTAAATCTATAAACCATGTATAGCATATCACCCAAACAATTTCTTTTGAGGTTTGAAAAACCCCTTGCTGCTAATTATTGGTTATAGATGGTTTGAATGAAAAATGTAGTTTTAATGCTGGGTTTAATTAAAATGCCTTTAATAACAGTCATGGATTTTGCAGCACAAGTGCTAAAAGGCCAAATCCTGCTTTTGCAGTGAACTGAGTTCAGAAGAACTAGATGAGCAAGGAATCCAAGCCAGATTTGGGTCAAACTTTACAAAATGTTTTGCTTTTAATGTGACGAAAGTCTGCTTTCCCAATAAGAACATTTTTCTGGAAAGGAGCAGGTTTACTGTTTGAACTTCATCATTTCCTCTTCTACAAAACAATAGGGTAGAAAGGGAACCTTTCCAATTTTTCACCCCTTTAATTAATAAGACATTCTTTGGTGTATGACAGGAAAAATATGTGATGAATGTACTTGATATGTTATGATTAATAGTGGTCTAGGGAGGTTTTAGAGACATGAGACGCCCCATAAACACAGAATTAATACCAAAGTGAACATTTTTATAATGTCCATTTTGGCACTCTCCCTGACCTAAGATGTTAGTAGCTTTATATATAATTTAATTAATGCATTAAAAAAACAAAATGCAAACAGCTCTTTTCAAACCATAACAATTCATTGTATGACTTATGTGGGTTTGAACTGGCACAGTTAGTCAAAACATTCCTAGTGCCACTTTATTTCCATAAACCATTTGTATTGTAAATTTTACTAGAAATTTCTGTGCCGGGTTTGAAGGGTTCAGGCAGAGGGCACTTTGAATATAGGGGCTGAATGTAGCCTGCTTATCAAAATTACTTAACAATGTAATTAGAAATAATTAGAGAAAGAGAGGGAAGCTACACTAGAACTATCTCTTACTTACAACTAGAGTCTGCAATATCCCTATTCAGGGTAAACAGTGGCCCTGACTAACCTCTCACACTGGTGAAAAATACAAATAACTAGTGGTGTAAATAGTACAAAATAGTAGAAAAATAAAGGGATCTTTTGGTCCACTGTCCATCTCTTGCATTGAAGGTTATGTAGGTGGTATCTTCCACTTGGTTGTATCAGGAAAAGTCCTTGTCTCAGGGCTGTTTTGGGTACTTGGCTGAGCTGATGGTAGATGCAGTCAACCATTGAAGAAAAGCCAGCTGGTACATGGATATAAACCTAGAAGGATGGGATTATACATGGTCAGTGACTGCCAGCAGAACACCGGAGCAGTGTATCAGTGCAGGATGAAGAGCAAGCCCAGAGAGAGTCACTTGTTTGAAACTCCGAGCTGGCCACGGAGCTGAGCTGAGGAGTGCTGATAACAAGAACAAAATGCTGTAGGTTCTACAGGCCCATTGTTTCTGAGCACCCAGGCCTAAAGACTGTGGTTATAAAAATAGAAAGATACTCAACAACCTTCCCCAGCCTCTGAAGGAAAGAATGGAAAGGAGGAAAATTGGGAAGTTCATACTGAAAAAAATCACACCAGTGATGGCACTGTTATAGAAAGGACAGCTTCTAGCCCGCTTACTAGACCAGGGAAAATTAAGGGTTAACTCAAACATCCAGGTTGTCTCTGAAAAAAAGGAAAAACAGAATATGTAGCTGAGGATATTAAATCACCTTTTGCCAAAAATCTAAGATGCTTTGTCAAGGATGAGAGAACAGGGATATTGAAGTGCTTGTGAGGAAAAAAAGTGTTTTAAGACAAACCTGAGATGGAAGAACATTATATGCTGTACTATAAGAGACCATAAAGGAGTAAGCAATCACTAAGCATGGATAAAACCATTTGGAGTACATGTACTCTCTGTTATGCTATGCCAAAATATAGGATGAAAAATAAATATTAATATTAAGGATAAGGTCCAGGTTTTCCTGAGTATGATAGAAGACAATTTTCCTTATCAACTAAGATAAAGTTCATTGAACAAGAGGGCACCCTTAATTACACTTTGTTTTTATAAGTGATAAGAAATAAAAATTTGTTTCAAGTGTTTCATGGGTTGATTCAGTTTAAATACAATTTAACTGCAAACAAAGGCAGTTTTGTAATCAAGGTTTTAGATTTCAAATGGATAAAGTCTCAGAAATGAAGGTACCTAATTAGTGAGCTGTCCGAAAGAAATCAAGGACCTGAGTGCAGAGGAAACATAAAATTACTCAAAGTCAAAGGGATGAAGCCTATCTGGACTCTGTATCATAAGCAAAGGAAAAATCTTTGTAAACTTGTGGGGAAGCACTCTGGACAGAAAGAGTGAACACCTTGAAGAATATATTGAAGTTTTTAAAAAAGTCTTCTCAGGATGGCAAATTGAATGATCAGCAAAATGAGCTACATTAAATGTCAGGAAACGCACAGGTAAAGTGAGAATCAGTGAAATTCAATCTGAATTACACCTTTGGGAAAAAAACCCCTTGAGACAACAAGCAAAAAGCTGTTTAACTATATGCATAATAGTGAAGAAAAAGTAAAACCCCACTGGAGTAAAGATGGTAGAGAAATCAACAGTAATTCAGGCAAAGTCTCAAAACTCCACCTTTTTTAAAATAAAAACAGTGAAATAGAGTAGGGTGGGTAATGAAAGTGAGAGCCTCAAGCTGAAAATACACAGAGCTGAAGCTGAAACAGAAATCTCCGAACTGGACAATCTCTCTCCTGAAATTGTGAAAGAGCCAGCACAAGAAACTGAGGATTGAGTATTAATTTTTGTACTGGTTAGATTGGATTGGCATGGTGCATTATAGTTGAGCATAGCTAATGCAATCCTTGTGAAAAGATGGAAATAGCCCACTGACAACTAACCTGACTCCAATAGAATACAAAATATAGGCAAAAATTTTGAAAGAAAATGTAAGTCAAGAGAAATGAAAATCAATATAAAATGGAGCATGGCTTTAACAAAACTGAATCATGCAAGAATAAACAAGTATATTTCTTAGATGATAAAAATACTTTCATAGACAAAGGAAATGCAGCATTTAATCTGAATTTCAGGTAAACATTACTTATGAAGACATAGGGAAAAAGGTTACATTATGTGCAGAAGCTGAGAATTAGTATTATAACTATAAGGTCAACAGGGAACTGCCTAAAGGGCACCTCACAACAGCTTCTGTTGAAAGGGAGATTATCAGGTGGGAGGAAATCTATTGTTTGATGGATTGACCTTAGGACCTATTCACTTAATAGTTTCATTAGTGACCTTGGCACGGAAAAAAGTAGCAAATGAGAGATATTTACTGATGACATAAAACTGGAAAGCATTAAAAGAATTGGAAAGAAAGAAACAGATAACCTTGGGGACTGGTGCACTAGAAATGAGATCATGTGTAACAGAACTGAGAGCAACGCCCTTGCACGGAGGGAGCAAAGACACAGGTCTGCCTCCATCTGTCTGGCTAGTTTGAACCTTCAGAAAGAGGGAATACTCTTTTCTTTCCTGCTCACCTATTATCAAGAAAGAAGCACTGAAACTGCAAATGATTAAATGAAGGGTTTCTCAAAAGGGTGGAGAAACTACTTCCTGAGCAAATGTAACAGGGCTCATTTAGGTCATCAAGATGAAGCTTGAGGAAAGGTAGGATTGTTTCCCCTAAGTACACTGTGGGTGTAGAGAGGAAACCAGAGAATAAGAGCTATTTGAGCTGATGGACAGTTCTGGCACGAGAGCTGTGTACACTGCTTCCTACACAGAAATGTAAATTTTTGGAGCAGTTTCCCACTAGCTGTATTTGAAAGAAAAAAATCTCACTAGCTTGTTTTGAATCAGTTTATGCAATGAACTCTACTTCCACCAGCTGCCTGATGTATCTGGGCTGAAGGCTCACAGCCTGCAGGAGCTCTTCCACTCCTACTCTCTAGAGCTGCAGCCACACACATCTTCACAGCTGAGGTTCACTTGCAGTTTTTTTCTGACAAATTCAATGTAACTCATGCATTTTATGACCCATCACCATAAATATTTGGACACCTTGAAAATGATGGCTTTGAAAGGAAGATGGGAGACCTGCAGAGTGCTGTTTCCACACTTTTGACAGTATTAGCCTCACCACAGGGATTTTAAGAGTTAACCAAACTCAGAAACACTGAATTTGAAAAAAGGAGCAGGGAGGGTGTGGAGTTGGAGAGAGGAATTGTCAAAAGAAGGCAAGTTAGAGTAAGACCTTACTGAGCCCTGTCCTTTCAAATTTCCTGTGCTTGACACATCATCAGGATGATGTCAAAGTGACTTAACCAAGTATGACACTTCATTCCAATGATGTGGCCAAGCAGAGGAAATTTGAAAGGATGTGGCTTATGGTACTGAAAACAATCATTTAGAGAAATGCATGACTGCTGTTTTTCAATTTAAATGAATTTTAAGCTCTTTCTCCCCTCTCCTAAACACATTGCACCACTTGGAGTATTTGCATTGTTGCTGAGCTTGCCAAAGGTTGTTAAAATGGCTTTACTGTGATTAAAAAGGGAGCCCATAGTTCTGATGTGGGGACTTCATCATACTTGGTGTTGTTACTATAGTATCTATGGCACTGCATGGGCAACAGCTAAAAATACAAATTTGAATTCATTATTGTTGTTAATAATTTTGATTCTATTAGCTTGTAACAGTAACACCAAGCAAGCAAGCCCTGTGAGCCCAGAAGCCACCCTTGTGTGCCTGCTCACTCTGCAGCCCTCCTCCATGACCCTGGCCAAGCAGTTGTTGCTGGGGGTGATGGGCAATCCCCAAATACTGTGTCAAGGGCCTGGGACAGAGGGGACTGGCCCCAGGATGCCCTGGTTTTCTTCTGTGTGTAGGCAACTGAGTGGTGACCACTCTCCTCAGCAGCAACTGGTGTGGCCACAGGCAGTGCCTGCAAGGGCAGCTCAACTTTTCTCAGCCTACAGCAATCCCCACTGAACACAGTGGCTTTTTTGGGGGTACAAGAGGTTTCTTGTGGTGGACAGATGGTCCTGTCTTCATCTCTCCCAGATCTTCCTTGAGAACATTGCATTAAAGCTTCTTCTCTACTTTGAGGGGCAGCATGACAATATGACGCAACATTTTCCAGAGCACTGAATTTCCTCAGAAGCATCATTTTCAAAAGGAAGCTCATTTTCAAAAGTGTTTTAGCCATGAATAGGCTTCAATAACATGAGTCACAGTTATAGCAGTGTCTCAGTTCCCAAGGCACGTCTGAAAACTCTAGCTATTCTTTCATGGGTAATAGGAGAGAGAAGTATATCTGTGATTTGGGGATACTTAGCTCAAATCTGGGTGCAGTAAAGGAATTTCTAGGAACAGAGGTACTATTACATCCAAAAAAGCATCTCAAACAACACCTTATATATCATCAGAAAGAACTGATTAGATTTAATTTTCTCCTGAGAAAAAGGCCAGATAGATTTTGATATGTTAAGGGATAAATTAAAATAAAACAAAGACAAACATTTATTTTTGAAGGTAGAGAAAAAGGAAGAAAGAAACACCCCCAAAAAATCAAATACTTACATGTCTCAGTCACTAAAATACACAGTAACCATAGTTGCTACAGAGGTCTGAGGACAAACATTGCTTCAGTACCTACGCTCTTCTTAGTTAGAAACAGACAGTTTTTATTTAAAGAATGTGAGTCCTTTCTTTTCTTTGGCCAGTCTTTGTTAGATGCTGGTTTGCAGTTTCAGCTTGCACTGCTGATTTAAGCAAGCAAAGCTTTATCCTAAATATGGTACATGATATTTTCTGGCAAGTCTTAAATCCTTGAATTCATCTTATCTCTATGGTGACAAGCCTACATTTGGAATAAAGTATCACAGCTTTTCACAGTAGAGGCTATTTCAGATAAAAGCTGATGCCTCTGATTTATGGCAGTTCTCAACTTCTATGGTTTGAAAAAGAGGAATGCCTGATTATTGGTTACCAACTGCTTTTCCAGGAATAAGTTTTTTTGATCAAAAAACCCCAACTGTAACTCTAAGATCTGATTCAAAGCACTGCTAATTTACATAAAAAGACAGGTCACTGCTAGAGCCAAATGGACACACACGTGCTGTCTGCGTTTGAAGTAACTCCTTGTTGCGAGGAAGAAGAGGAAGGAAACAACACAGACCAGTCTAGAACTATTTTTAAAAAAAGATTATTTACATGTAATAACTTTTACAAATATAATTTGTAAATGTCTGCCTCATGTATGTTCACTCCCACATGACAATGGCCAAGAGCTGTTGGCCCATTTATCTTTCTGTCAAAAAGAAGGTGATGTTCAATTCCCATTAACTCTGTTAAAATAACACAGAAAACCCAACTTCTTAACAGAATGATGTTTCTTATTGAGAGCACAGCCCTGTTCTGGTGGCAAGACCGTTCCATCTTTTCAGCAGCCAGATATCAACAGGCTTGCAATGCTTCCCTGACATCAGCAAAGTATCACACTGAAATGTTGAAATACGTATTTTTGTGTTCAGGTAACACTGAAACTGGCTGCAGGAAGTCTTTGAGCAGGTCTGAGGTAAGGTCTGGTGCTTTGTAGGCATCAGAATGACAGACATAGTAAGAAGGGTCCTCCTAACATGTTCAGTAGACGATAGGAACTTTCTAGTGGAACATACAGTTCTCTTCTTTTTTAGTGAGTGTAATGATATTATTTTGCAGTAATATTTTGCTAGGTAATTCTTTCCAAAACCCACCAACAATTCTTTCATAAAGATGCTATAGGAGATTGTGATGATGACACAATGTCTTTTAAAAAGAATCTATGGGGGAGATATTAACAGTTTTCCAAGCTTTTTCACTTCTGAACTCAGCTGTGCTGCTAGTTCAGTCATAAAAACCCAGTGGAAACTATGTACAACACGTTTGGTTTCAATTGTCTGTTGATTTCTCCCAATTTATATACCAGATCTTTGCCAGAGAGAGAGAAGATTTTTTTACTACCAGTTGATGCCTTGCACTAACTCCTCACAGTTTGTGTCAAATTTTAACTTCTGTTGGTTTTAGCCTTGTTAAAAAGAGGAAGAAAAATGTTCCAAAATCAGGTCCCCTAGACCTCCTTGATCTTATTTGACATTTTCATAGTAGTACCTCTCTAGGTCTCATGATCTCATTGTTCATGAACAAAGATTTATAGCAACAACTTTTTTTGCAAATATGTCAAAGTGGAAACTAGCATTTCAGGCCCCTTAAAACATTACAAGAAATATGATGTTGGGAAAGAGCTGTAGGAGGAGAGGTAATAACAGCAGTCATGTAATCCCCTGGTGGAAAACTGTTTCCTTCAAGAAGCAATATCTTTTGTCTTTGTATGGAACTTGATGTTGAATGAGATACTCTAAAGGAATTCCAAAGTGGTACCTCAAAGGGAACTGACCAGACAGAAATATGTGATTTTGAAATGCTGCTGAGCTGGAAGGAAAGACAAGACCAGCACATATGTGGATACTATAGAGACCTTTGGGTGTCTGCCTGCACAGTATCTGCTGCGTACTCTTGTTTTGTTACTTATTTCAGTCTGACACAGCCAAGATCCATGGAAGGATGCATGTAGCTACTGGGTGACACAAAACTAAACTTCCAACCAAAATCTGCTGTCCTCAATCTTACTTTTTTAAAGAAAGCCAGAAAACAATACTTTTTCCAGTGAAATAGATTTAGAAAGAAACATGTAAAGAATTATTTTCATATTTTGTAGAAAGTTATATGCCTGCAACCACAGTGCAGAGTGACTGTACTCATCTCAGATAACCCTCAGACCAAAAGGTGACATCCTGCTAAAATAAAGTTTCTTTTGCTGGATGCTTCCTCTGAATTCCTCTGCTTTTACTCTTTGCCCTGTGTTTACTTCCTACTTATCTCTAATCTGATCTAATTTCTAACCTGCTGTTATTCAAATGACTATTTTGAATGCTTTTTGGCCTTGTTCCTCATGCACAGCCATTGGTGTCATAAACAGAGGGATTCTCATGTTTGCACTCAAAGCTTCTTCTTGGGCTGCCACTGCATTTTTAAGCCACGACAATCTTCTACAAATACTGTGAGAACCATTCTTCATACAAACACTCTATCAAACCAGAGTTTCTAACATTGTCTTAGCTTTCCACAGCTGTCATGGGATACATAAATCACTCAGAAAACAGGTTTGTAGCAAGATTCACAGTGCCTCCTCTTTTCTCTTTTCTTTATCGATCTTTGGGCCTGTGGGCTCACCGTTATATACTAACCTATTTCAATCCTCACATTTATATCTACAAACTACCTGCCCTACAGAGAGCAAAAAAAGCTGCCATTAATAAATACAGTTTGCAGGCAGGGAAAGAAGTCATCAAAGATATCCAATGGTTATACCCTTCATTAAAGGCCCAGTGAGGTCGTAAAAACCTTTCCTTTTGATCCATTGGGCACTGAACAGAACCAGCACCCATGGAGGAATACTCAAATAGGATTTAAAAACCTACCTCTAAAACATGTTAATTCCTCATTTCTTCGTGGACCATGAGCTTGCATAGCTTTTCTGCTGCTTCTTCAGCCCCACTAAGCCTATCCCATTCCCTTTCAGACACTGAACCAAGCTGTGTGCCAAAGCTTTCTAAATTGTCTCCCATTTTTCCCATGTGCAGCAGTTTCCACAAGATACGGTTTTGCTTAGTGTCTTGCATGACTGGGGATGGAACAAATGAGGAATTCTGTGAGCTTTTTTCTATTAGCCCTAATCCACAAAGATATGTCTATAATCTTTATAATATCAGCCCTCTCCTTTTGATAGTAACTTAATGATGACAGGTATTCTTTTTCTGCAGGTCAAATGGCCTAGGTAATGCTTCAAATGATCTATCCACTAAAAAAGAAAGTGCTGACAAAGATCATTGTTACAGGTGAATCATAGGAATAAGCAAATTTGATCCAGTCACTGCTGTATGTAATTACTACAGCAAGGATTTCAGACGCCATGCAGGAGTGCTGTGGTGCTGTTTGGACAGCCGTTGTAATGAAGGTGGGAAATGAAACCAGACTAATCTGTTTTACATCAGAAAGGCATATTAGATGATAGGAAACATCAAGATAATTCCTATACTGTATGTAATGTCAGCCTTGACACTAGCTGCACAACAAGGGATACTTCAGCCTTTTAAACTCAAATTGTTCCAGTGTGCAGAGGGGATGGACATCCTGTCTGGGAGGGAATCCAGGGCAAAGCTGGATGGATAAACCTTCTGCCCCTCTCTCCCTTCTTATCTCAGTAAAAAAAGGCCTCAGAGAGTCGACCAGTCTAAATTTACTTGATGTAGATAAGAGATGTAGAGCTCAGTAAAGAGAAGGCAATCTGGTGGGATGCCATGAGATGGGTATCCAGTGTTCCATGTGGGAGAGGCATGCACTCAGGATGAAGAGCAGGATTTGGTTGTGCACATGTTTAGTCAGAGAAATTTGAGTTGAAAGAGACTTTTTAGACCACATAACGCAGAAAAAGGGATTGTGGCATGGTTTGTTGTGTTCCTCATGCCACTGCCTCCCTTGGGTGAGCCAGTGGTAGAGTGTACTACTCAGCAGGGTGTGGTGCCAGCACCATAACTCAGCATGCAAACTTGCTTCTCACAAATCACTGTTTTCTCCCCAGGGTAGATAGACAATATATAGGGAAGAAGTGAAGAGCTCTACACTGAAAAAAAAAATAATCACCAACTCCAAGAGATGCACATATATATATACTCCTACAGTTATAGTCCCAAAGTGGGATTCACAGAAAGTGCAGCACTATGATGCTAACCTCTCTTACCTGTGAGGAACCTGACAAGCAAGCCCCACTGCTTGTGTTTGGACAGCACAAACCACAGGGAAGTGCCCATCTTTGCTAGTGATTCCTGACTTTGGCTCTTTGACTTCACAAACCAAAGCTGCTTTTGTCTTACAAAAGATAGGCAAAAATCCTGCTTGCTTTTTAACCTTGAGCCTGGCAGATATTTAATCTCTGTTCATGTAGGAAAGAGGTACAGTTTCAGCATCTGCCTGGGGACATTATTTTGCATCCTACCCACCTGCCTAGGTGAATATTTTCATCATGCAACAATTGTATTTTGTTCCTCTTCTCAGACCTGTCTTATTTTACTTAACTATTTCAACAGTGGCTGGGCACAGGAGGAGGCTCCCTATCTCCCCATGTGTTATAGCTCAAATGGATGAGGAGAAGAGGGATTTTCAATCCCCCAACCAGGTCAGTTCCTCAAAAAACACCAAAACTACATTAGAGAGGAGGAGAGATTGCCTCTAATCCACTAAACCCTGAATTTCTCTGCAAAAAGTGGAACTTTTATGTCCCACACTCGCATGTGTCCACAAAGGACATTGTGATTGTTCCAGCTCAAATGCAGATTAGAGCCTCTGTCCAGGAGATGAGAAGTGCAGGGCCAAACACCATCTGGAGGGACTTGGATGTGCCTTGCTAAGACCTGGTATCTCCAAACTGTTGATGAACAAGGACAGAAATCTGCTCCTTTAAAAAAAGCAGGTAAATGTTAGGGTAAGGAAAGCATGGTAAATTCTGTTTTACAACAGCCACAAACTGTGCTTTTTAGGGTATTGTAAAGATAGATTAATTGTTTTCTTGTATCTTCATGGCAAGATTGAATGCTTTCATAAACATTCATAAGCATAATAAGCCACTGTACAAACATATTTGGAAATTGTACTTCCCTCTTCTGCCTAATTTTCCAGATTAACATCTTATGCTACACCAGGCTTCTGAGAGGCTGATAACGTTAATGCTTTGTGGCCATGACAGCCATCAACTGTCTTCTCAAAGCTTATTGGTAAAATATTAACAACATCACAAACCATGTGTATCAAAAGGAAATTCAATTTGACAAATCTACTTAAAAATAAATAAAGCTTCCAGTTTTACACATTGCCCACATAGACTAGAAACTCCTTCAGATTTTTGTGCAAGTATATATGAATTATTCAAGAAGATGAGCAAAGTGTGATGTTCTCTGGTCCTTCTCTCAGGAAGCTTTAAATATGAAAATTCCCTTGCTTTCTCAGAATCACTTGCTATCTGTTCTCTCTTTTTTTTTTTTCTTTTTTTCCTGCAAAGGAAAATGATTGCAATGTGTAGGCAGTTTCCAAAATGAACAAGTAATATAAAATGTCTTTGTAGCCTGAAATATCACTATGGGGCAAAGGAGCTTTTTTCCATATGCCACTGCAAATAGCAATTAGTTCAAGTAGAAAAGATTAGACCAGGTGCAGATTTTGAAGTGACTTTTGGTGGGAGGAGGGAAAGGTCTCTCTTTTGTCAATTGTCTGTGTTAATTCATCAGGCATCTGAGGAATTTAGGGATATTCAACCTTTTGTGCTTAGCCAACACAATATGACCTCGGTGGCATCCGTGGACTGGAGAGAGGCACAGGGCTTATTGATGGTTGTCAGTCCAGTGAAGTGAAAGAGCACATAAGCAAGAAGCACATGATATATTTGTCTTCCATAGCACAGCTATTTTGCAGGGGCTTTGTTGGAGAACTCATTTTAAAAAAGGCAGAATAAGCCACTCCAGTGTGGGAGCCCATGGGCAAGCTCAGCTCAAGGGCTCGAGACAGGCAGCTGGCAGATGAGGTGGCTGCAGCCATTCCCTCCAGCCTTGCAAAGCTAGAGGTGACCTTCAGAAAATGACAAAGAAAGGGGGCTAACACAACAATGTGTGTCCCTGAGATAAAAGATACTCTCAAAACTTCAAAAACCTCCTTAAAAGATTGGATTAACTTCTTCTAATCCTCTGAATCACGGGTAGATATGAGTTCAAAGGACTAATGTAATTTTATTATTACGTTTAATCAAATGTTTAAGTTAAGAAATAGGAACTGAGCTAAGGGCAACCTCCCCTTATCAGCTTCCAAAGTCTGAAAGCAGGAATGAATTAATTAAGTAAATGTAACAAGCTTAGGGGTATAACACACAGCAGCAGCTGAGTCAGCTTGACCATCGGCCAGTTATTGGGGTGAGATGTGCAGCTCAAGTACTACCAGATGATTCAATTCACATATCTTGGCAGAAGCAGATAAGCCTAAAGGGATGCCCAGAGGGAAATAGTGTCATAAATTGGCAAAGCAGAGAGTAATTCACCACCTTAAACAAAATGTTGTCATCAAGGAAGTTGTGCATTTAATTCATGCAGCAGTGGTCTGCCTTACCAGACAAAAGCACATTTTGGAGGTTGGCTTTTTATATAAGGAGAAATTAGTTTTGCCAGGACCAGGCATATTTTATGCAACTGGCTTACATCAGGACCCTTCATTTTCAGGAGATTCACCCAAATACCGGTGTCAAATAGGATCACATTGGTCATGATGAGAGAGTTACAAGTACAGAGTGTGTATTCTTGCCCTTTTCCTTAGCTTCCCACAGGCAAAGACTCCTTCACAAGGGCAAAAATAAAGTAAAATTCTTTTAAAGATTGAACATTAGTTTGTATTGTGAATCGGGAAACCATAAGACATAATCAGCTCCACTATCATAATGCATGTCCAAATGACATATGACTACCGACTTTCCTTCTATAAATTAGCTATGGATGAGATGTGACTAATTGCAATAGGTTTCCTTTAAGCACAGGCAAATAAATCAGTGCAGTTTAACAAACGAAATTCTCTTCTAACAGGGCAGGTTTCAGCACAAGCATTTTTCCTTAGATGACAGTGCTTTTCAGAGAAGGACACTTAAGTGCATATAAAAATTATCTTAAAAATCAGAGTGAATTACTGAATATTTTCAATTCAGTGGGAACGTGAAGAAATATAATTTGAATGAATCATTCCAGAGGCTGGGGATTTTATCTGTTTGCTAGAAAATTAAGGCCACAGAACATCTAGAGGAGAAAAGACAAGGAGCCTTGTTCTGAGCCTTGTTCTCTTGCCTTTCAACTATCTAAATTTGGGAAAAGCACAGAAAAGTCATGAACAACAACAACCTCAAACCAAGCCAACCACCAGCTTAATATCCATGAATAGAAGGCACTGGCAGTATGCTGGCTGGATGAAGTCACGCTACCCAGGTCCAGCACAAGACCAAGAGGTAGGAATTTAAGATACACACAAAGTAGAATTTTCCTCTGCTTCAAGCCCACACCTTAAACACAAACCCAAAAAACTTCTGGGTTTCCAGCTTTTGCATTCTTCTACAGTTCTTTTTTTTTCTGCATACGTTTGCATCAGTGCACAGCCCATGAGTGTTAATGCTCCCTCTGATTTCATCCTTTCACATACATAGTTCCTGCAGAAAACCAGGCTGTAGGCTTCACAGCCCGCAGCCATTGCCATGGCAATGGACCGTGATGTCAGAGACACGGGATTAGGAGTTCCCTGAGCTGAGGGAGAACCCTGGCTGGGAAGGAGAAAACTCCCATCTCAACAGCTTCAACAATAGAAACAGCAATTTCAAAAGCAGCTAGTGAAGAATACTCAGCAGTAAACTATGCAGAAATGACCAGAAATTCAGTGTCAAAAATTTGTTGACTGAAGAGAATACCAAAACAATTGCATGGCAGTAAATAAGTAAAATCAATGGAGGTAACCCAGGGTTGTGTCAGCAGTAACAGTGACACTAGAATCAAGATAATTTTGCCATTTTACCAAGGAAAGCAAAATACAATAGCAGAAAATACAGCATCTTTCACTCAATTATACAATGAGTATTTTCAGCTCCACTGGCAAAAAGCTGAGAGCAATTATAGAGAGATTATTCCCTGAGACTAAAAGTTCACAGTAAGAAAGACAATGTAGGAACTGCATATGTGAATGCCCTTTAAAATAATCAGATACCTCAGCTTATATGTGTGGGAACACTGCAAGCAGCAACAGGGGACTTGACATCCAAAGGCCACTCCCAGTGATTACTGCAGAAAAGGAACAGATGTCAAGAGCTGAGCCAGCTCCCAGCCTTTGGGGGCTGAGGCAGGACCCTCCCCAGCCCTGCAGCACAGCTTACCACAGTGCTGGCAATGAGCCCTGCTGCTCTCAGCCAGCCCACAGACCTCCTTCTTGAGGTGGGTGTGCTGATGGCCTGGGGAAATCAGAAAATGAAATAAAAATAAAAATGGGGAAACAACTACAGAGAAGGAAAGAGTGCAGAGGCCCAGAGAAAAAGTTGAAACTGGGTCATGCTTTATATGAGGGTGGTTTGCAACACAATGAACTGGTCCCTTCTCTAATCTTGAAAACAGGGACCTGGGAGCAAAATGTCCTGCTTCTCCTCTCCTGCCTGGGTGGCCTTGCTCCTTCTTGGATCCGCTATTGCAATGGCTCACCTGCTTTTGTGCCTACCTGCAAGATCAGGGTGCCTGTGAATCAGGAGAGCTCCATTTTCTTCCTAGACAGGAAGCCTTGATGACTCATCTGTTGAACAGGGACAACGTGATAAGATGAAGGACCTCAAGCAATGTATTTCAATGGAAAATTAAATAAACTGAAGGATACACGTACACACACCCATCATGATTACAAAGGTAACATTAAAAAAACAGCACAAGAGTCAGTGCCTTTTCAGTGCTGTGCTGTGATTTAAGGCATGTCTGCACCCAGCAGGGAGAATTGAGGCAAAGAGCACTGAGACACCTATTTCCAGAGCTGAATGCTATATAATTGCTAACTGGCCTTGCTTCAAAAAAAGCTGCAGCCTCACACAAAGCCATCTATATTGCAGCTGAGACAGGAGCCAGTACCCTCATGTGTCCCTGTGTTGCTCTATGGAGACAGATCAGAGTTTTAGAGGTTGACCAGGGCTCTGTGCCCTGCTTTGTGGGGGGACCTGCCTGATGAAAGACTTCTGAAACCACTGTTAAAAATCTGTGCTTTTGGAATGAAAACTCTATGTCACTTAACTCCATTCCAAGTAGACCAGCCCATATTATTTTTGGTACGGATGTTGTAATGACTTCTAAGTGATTTGAATTGCTGCTAGAAATTTTGTGCCTGTTTTGCAACCCATAAAGCCTGGGCTGTAAAACAGAAGCTGTGATTCTAGTGGACAACATTTTCCTCGGCATTTCTGCTGCTCCTTTCAGTGCCAGTGAACTGTGAAGAAGCCACAGTCCAGATTAACCGTGAGCCCTCTGCATTGTTTTCTGCATTGTCTCTTGTGGTATTTTAAGCACCTGATGTATAGATGACAAATACCCATGTTGCTGGCATGCACCTATGTGTTCCTGCTGATTCTTCAAATTTTACTGCTGCTACTTTATATTCCCCACAAAGAGGGAAGGGCAGCCGTAGAAAATAATTTTGACATTAGCCCATACTCTTCAATAGCCTGGCTCCTTCTCCAGATTTTCTGGGTTTTTACTTCTGCCATTCCCAGCACAGCATTTTGTAGGAATGCAGTCAATGAAATGAGCTCGCTGCTCTTTTCATCTAAACAAAAGCAACAGTGTGGGGTGTCAATGCAAAGTGTGAGATGAGAATTAACCCCCCAGATCAGTGGGGTGGGAAGGGGACTCTTCGGAAGAAACTTCTGGATTTACTTTCAAGAATGTTGTTGCCTGAAATAGTAGGATGCCTCTAATGCCTTCTGCCTGTAGTAAATGCTGCCACATGGCACAAGTTATGTCAAAACTGTTCTTGAAGTTGTGGTTGCAGAAAAGGCATCTACTCATAATCACAGACCTTTTCAAGTGGTTTTGACCTAGTCACTAATGTTTTTACTGGAGTTCCTTGAATAACTTAGTCTTGCTTTGTAATAAATGTCCTCACTTACAAGTTACTGGAGAAAGGCTGTGCACCTGCAACTTGCCACAGAGAAGTGCACATGACAATCACATTGGGTCTTTGCAGCTGAAATGAGTGAATTGCAGAGATTCTAGCACGGTAAAATAAAAAAAAAATCATTTAGCCAAAAAAGTAAAGTGAGAGAGAAGGAATTTTAATGGCATTGAAGTACACATCAGTCAGAGGAAAACCAGTGCATTTTATCAGCAAGGATTTTTTTACTGACAGCTGCCTTCTCTAACACTTTACCATACAGAGAGCAAAATGAGACATCAAGCAAAAGCAGTTTTAACCTAAAATATTTGCTTGTTGTGTTTTGCATCATGTTTTCCTTGTGCCTAGTTCACTAAGCACAATTAATCTGCTTTGGAAATCATATGAAAAGTGATTGGGAAGCTACAAACACTCCAACATCATGTGCAGACTCATGTCCACATGTTCACACTTGTGCTCTCTTGTGCTTTTTCCTTTTAATTATGTTGTTTTTCTAGCAAGTAACAGATTACCTGACATGGATGTCAATTAGTCATCATTTTCGCACTGCAAATCTCACCATCTGTTCAAGATTTCTTAGGATTCAATGACTATTCACAGGGCCAGACCTTCAAATGTTCAAAAACTGGTATAATTATACCAGAGTTTAAATTAATGTGGAGCTCTATAGAAGAAAGACAGTCTCATCCAGCTGGAGCTAAGAATTAGATACAACTAAATAAATAATATGTTTGAGGATAGAGACCTGAATTCTCATTAACTCTGGATGCAATAGTTCAGTATCTTTAATTCTTATTTATGTAGCCATTTTTCTCTTTCTGCCTTTATAGGCAACAACAAAAATCTATTTCTTGCAGAGTGCTTACCATTTGTAAAACATCATGTACTGCACAAAGGTGAGTAATCACAACAACCTTGTGTAGGAAAGCTGATGCCATGTGCAGCTGCTCGTTTTGCTCCTCGTCACCCCTGTTCAGGGAAAAGCAATAGGTGTTTTGAGTCCCAGATTAATTCCTGTAATGCTCCTAGAATATAGTCAAGTTCAAGAAACCTCAAGAGTTTAATCAGTGCAATTAACTTCAAGGAAGCTAAAGCAGAGAGATACAAGGTCTGATCCTCAAAAGTACTGATAAGCTCTAAACTTCATTAATTTCAACAATAGATGAAGTGTGCTCAGTCCCTTTAAAGATGTTAACTGTTGTGCAACTTGCTCAATACTGTTAAAAAAAAAGTCTTGCTCTTTGCTGTTGATCAGTCTGATTCTTGCAATATTCTACTGTAACAACAACCAAAAAAAGCAACCAAACAAAAGTTGCTGGTGGTTTTCTTGGCTTTGGCAATTTAACATAATAAAAGTTAAAAATGAAAGTTCAACTTTACTAAATCATTTTAATAGATGAAATAAAATATTTCAAAAGGAATTCTTCCTTTTGGGTAAGATTCTGAAAATGCACCACAAACACCAGAAATTACTAATGCTGATAATCCTGCCACTGTTCCAGCTGACTAAAAATAGAGGTCTGTGGCAGCCTAAGAATGAAAACATTCAGTCAGAAGTTTGTAACTGCTAGTCATGGTTTCATCCCTTAAATCTATCTTCAGTGCAAGGAATGATTAACGGTCCTGCAGGAGTAAAAGCTCATTCCCCTGACTGCCCGAGGGGAGAGCTGGCAGCCTGGCAGTGGGTGGTAGGGAGGAGGATGTGCAGCAGCTACTGCAGGGGCATGGGACACCACCAAAGGACCAGGAGCTCAGAGGGTGCAGTGGGAGCTCCAAGGAGAAGGGAGATAGAGTCCTTTTGGGCAGCCCCACCACACCTGTATCTCAGGGAAGCTGCCAAGGGCCCTGGGGCAGCCACAGCTGGCAGAAGCACAGATTGCTTGAGACTGCTTGTTCCCCTCCAGGGCAGCTGGGGTCAGAGGAGAGACTGTCCTGGCAGATGGGACATACTTCATCTGGAAAACAGAACCTCCATTCACTTTCTCTTCTCTTCTGCTACCTACTATACAACCAGCTGATAGGACCAGCTGCAGCATTTTTATTTGCTAGGAATGGGTCAAAGATTTGCTTCTCCCAATTCAGGATCATGTTCCTTTGGGGTTTGTTCTTCACTTCTTTTCCCAGTTGCAATAACTTACTTTCATGGGAACATGTTTTCATCCTGTCATACTTCACAGATCTCACAGTCTGATGAGGTTCAAGCTCTCTTGAACACAGTTAAAAGTTAACCACCTCCTCAATTTTATTCGTCTCTACATTTTTCAAAGACAAGAAAGCACTCTTTTTCTTTTCCTTCCCTAAATCAATGACAACTCTTTTAAAACCTGGGGTTAAAAATTCCAGTCTGTAATCTTGTGCAACAGTCAAGGAAGGGTGGAGATATAAATATCATAAAGTCCAAATTCATCACTGAATCTGGAGCACATCCACAAATTTAAAAGCCGATGGGACACTCAGAGTAGAGATAAACACAGATGGACAATAGACAGGACCCACAAGTGACATGAGGAAATGATCAGATAAGTGAATTTTACTCCCACAAATGTCCTTGCTTCCCACCTCTTCCAGTAAGACGAGGCAAGAAATTTCTTACCCCCCACTAAGAATTCCTGCAGCAGAGAATCTTTTAAGAGTGCATTCAATAAGTCTTGCCTGGCTTTGTGCTTCTGGTATATCCCTCTTTGGAAAACTGACCACTCTGTGACCTTCTGGTGCTCCTCCCAGTTGCTGTCACTCAGCTATGGGCAATACCAGAACTTCCCCTCTGAACTGTGTCCTAATTCCCGTGACTACTCTGGTCTGCTATGTGTCTTCTGCTAAAAAAAACTGGCTCTTTGGACCATGGGTGCATGAAATTGCTTTTTTGCAATAAATCGTTTCACTGCATACACACAGATTGCATTCAAAAATTCAGTTTTTCCTCTAATGAAAATGTTTCTGGTGGTGGGTCTACCTGGCCATCATCATTTGGGAATTACAAAAAAAAAGGAAGGAGCAGCATGATGTTGCTCCCTCTTCTTTTTTGCTTATCCCTGAGGGCTTTAACCCTCTGGGTGTTGCAAAATATAAAAGGAAATATTTAAATTCTGAGACAGCTTGTTCCGTACCCAATTCTCTTGCTTGATCTCAATATCTGCCTAGTTAGAAAACTATTACCAGCAACTACTACTACGAGTGTTCACTGCCCTGAGAGCAGGGAGTGATGCCTCCCAGAGTCAGCACCTAACACACCAGCAACACGCTGGATGATGTTCTGCAAAGCTGAAAAGTCTAAATTGGTTTAAGCAACTCTTGCTGCCATTTCTGTCTGGAGCAGGCACTTGCAATGAATGTAGTAACCCAAACAGCACATGTGTGAGTCACAGGAAAAGCTTCAGCAAAAGGTTCTTAACGTTGCGACACACTTTCCTATATTTAGACACAAGGAATGATGCTTCAAAAGTTAGAAAAGTTAGAAGCAAGCTTGAAAATGAAACCTCCAGGATGATTTTTAAAATTCTGCCTGACTTATCTGGGAAAAGCAGCCAATGGTCCTCTTCCAGGAAGGTCAGCCATTAGCAAGTGGTGAGGCTAACACAGCAGTCAGCTCATATACTTCAGATACTCACACCTGAGAGATATTTGTTACTCTGAGCCAGCCAGAGTCCCCAACTTCACCTACTATTTTTTTCTTTAGCGTTTTTAACTTTTTGTGGGTTTTTTGGTTGATTTTGTTTGTTCGTTTGCTTGCTTGCTTTTTTAATGTTCTGTATTTGCAGATGCAATCAAATGTTGCGGTTGCTGGTTCCTATTCATTTCTGGGCATGGTTGATTCACACTTGCTTGTTTGTCAAGAAGGTGGCTGCATTCCGAAATCCTGATGCCCATTTAAAGTGGGCCCTGATTCCCTTTCATGCTCCTGTAAAGCAGCAATGGAAAAAGGCTTTATAGGAAAGCCTTAGGAGAAAGTAGATCTGGTCCCTAAATCAACTGAAAACACCTATTTGTCAGGTAGCTAATCCAAGATGTTATAGCCATTTATAAAAACTTGTTATTTTTCTGCAGTCATCCAGGAATGTCATTAATAGCTCTTCACCATGGTGCCAAAAGACACTTTTTGAAGGGATTTAATGCCCTGATCATTGCAAATCTGGTCTTTGTTTTCGCCTGTTCCCCAGCCAGCAGCTATGAACAAAACAGACTTTGAAGCCTGCAGCATTATTAATCAGAGACTTATTACAGTAAGAGAGAGAGAAGGAAATAAATCCCTTTTTCTAGCACTCCTAACTCAGTGTAATAGCCCAAGAATGACAAGCTAAACATTACTCCGAAGTTATCAGGCTTCATTTCTCATGACGGATAGCAAGCAGCAGATTGCATTTTATCTTTTTAAGCTGACCTGACTGCAAACCAGGAATGCACAGAATGCCAAGGTCCTCCTTTCCCTCTGTGAAGACTCTCCCAGCAGAAACAGGGTATCATGATGCAATATTTAGCACTTAGTTCTTGTAGTGCTTAGGACAAAGATATGTTCAGAGTAAGCTGGTTCCTTGGAAAAAAAAAAAAATCCAAAATAAAGCCATTTCCCTTTGCAGACCTGTGACACATACGCCCGTGTTGATTCTGGAGGCGAATGCAGGGCTTGGTTAGGGAGAAGCACTACAAAAAATCCATATCATCAACATGCCTCTGCAGCTGAGCTTTGATCAGCTTCCTTTACTGTCCAGCAAAACAGCTGGTAACCACTAAAACATTTGGAATGATGTCATGAGGTACAACAAGGATCAGCCCTGAGCATAGGATGGTCAAATGCCTTTACAATGAAGACACTCCTCTCCCTGTCAAAGGCATATTGGGTTAATGACAAGGCCACACTTTATGGGTGCCTAAAGACTTTGCAAGTGGTCAAAGTCACTAGGGATAAAAGTGTATTTTAATTTCTGTCTAACTACTTTTATTTATCATCATGCTCACAGTTGTGTGATGATAAATTGTCAGATTTTTTTTTTGTTTTTTTCCCCATATATTTCTCTCCCAATAGAAAAGCTGCCTAAATATAACACCTCTTGTATATTTTCTCATATTTTAGTCATTCTGATACTTCAGTTCCTAGAGAAGGAAAACAAGGAACAAACTGAATTTAACACTGAAATACTGGGGGTGGAATCCATCAATAAATCATAGCAGTCTGCTGTAGCCAGGAAAAGGTGCTTTTGTACCCCATTGGTTTGGAAGTTGTGATGACTTTTACTCTCCTTCCAATTTTACCTAACCAGGAAGACAGGCTTGTCCTTAGTTGCATTAATCGTTTCTGAAGATGAGAAATGAATTCATGTGGCATCTGAATACTGTATTCCTTCATTACTGGTATTTCTCAGCAGGACTCAGGGTAAAGCTCCTATCATTTGCCAAGGCTGTCATCATGTCCATCAAAATATGCAAACATCCACATGGCTGCTTGCCTCCTGCCATGCTCTGGAATATTTTCTGCTGTTTCAAAGGGAGGCTACAGGGTCAGGGTTGCAGCATGCCAACTCTGGGCTGGACAACTTGCTCATCATCCCACACTGTCACCTTTCTTCAAAGCTTCTTAAGTCCTAAGATCCTTTTCTACAAGCAAAGCACATGCATTTTCTTAATTAATGCATTTAAAAGAACATTATGCAGAATTTAGTTACCCATTTCATAACACTGACTCTCATTGTGCTGCAGAAAGAGCTTAATAGGATAAAACAGAAATAGAGGGTAGAAAAATGGCCCTGCAGTCTTTACTCTGTTTATTAGTAATGTTTTGTTATTACAGGAATGCTTGGGGTTATATTTTTCTGTGCTGGACTGATAGATCGTGTTTTAGTCTTTTGTAAGATGTTGTTTAGATCCCATTTGGAAGGCTGTGGAGAAAATGCTCTTTTCATAACAACAATCCTATTTTTCTGTAAATATCTGCTGTCCTATTTATCCTTTTGGAATTAAATTCAAATTTTTTTAAATTAAACTTGCTACCAGAGGAAGCAATAGTTGCAAAAACTGTTTAAATAGGTACTATTTGTGAATATAAACAGTTCTGGTTTTTTTTTTATCTGAAGGCTTAAGTGGTTTCATAATTTCTGGTGCTGTTTTTGAGTGTTTTTACACAGAAATAGACCAAAGCATGTTGAAACTACACATAAGGAGTGGAGAAGGGCGGGGAGGGGGGGACGACTGTTTTAAAATAAGGCTGGATATCAGAATGGGAAGCTGTGAACACAAATTAATTACATGTATGTGAGTAGCAAAAGGGGAGGGAGGTACTTGCTCCACATTTGGAAATTTTAACAAATATCAGGCTGTCCTGTGATCTCACAGTCTGGAACTGTAAATGCTGGGAGGAAAAAAAGATCAGTAGGATCTTTTGGATCAGGATAGGAGCCTTCAATGAATATGACAAGGCAGATGTCTTTACTGAGCACTAGTGGTGGTTCATCAGGCACATGTCATACGTGCCTGCAGATTCTGCTGCTACCTAATGTCCACTTGTGGGGCCCTTAAAGAGAAATCACTTAAAGATAAATAACTCATAATGGGGAAAAAAATGCAAAGAACGAAGCAGAAACATTAGGAAGACTGAAAAATGAAAGACAACATGGTTGCTAAGTAATGGATTAGACCCTACCTTAATGTAAAGCACTCCAGTTCTCCTCATTGTGTTAAGCATGTTCCCCTGAGCTGAATCCCTCCCTGTCTGCTGCAGCCACAACATCACCTCTCTCGTTCATATCTCCCCCTGTGTCTGGGTGACTCTGTATCAGCAACACAAAACATGGCAAAGACAAGTAAAATAACCTGCTTTTCCAAATCCATATTACTGCAGCTGAGGGTAACACCTGTGGGCACAGCCTGATCTGTCTCCTCTCTGCCCACGGTGCTCTTGCCAGCACAGATGGTTGGTCACCCTCACACCAGGCAGTGGCATGTCACAGCCCTTCTGCAATGCACCCTGAGACAAAGGGTGATTTGGTCTTAAGGATTTTGGAGCTAACAGTTGCTAGTGGGAAAATTTCTAAATTATCCCTTCAAACTGCATGAAAGAAAACCAAACCAAAACAGACAACCCTACTGAGGTTCCAATAAGTTTGTGAAACTTCCCTCCAGCACCATTTTGGGTTTTTTATGCTAGCCCTGTGCAAACACACACAGGTAAGCGCCCCTTTTTTGCACAACTTGTCTGAGCAAGGCTGGCAAGAGGTACCCAACCCACCCACAGCTTTGAAAAATTGTCTGCAATGGTATAACTGTGTCACAAGACTGCTCCCCAGAGAATTTCCAGCATTTGCTCCCCTGTCTGAAAAACATTTTTTTGTCTTAACTTAGTTGTCCTGCCCAGCATCATCTCCCCCTCCACCAAGTCCTTAAAAGCTGGCTGCTGTTTGAAGAATGACTTCAGTCTCACGAGATCAGAAGCTGTGGGTAGTCACACACAGTTATGCAAAGCCTCTGAGGTAAACGATGACACAGTGGGCAGGGAAATGGGAAATCAGACCCATGTGGTTTTCCAGAGGGCTTTTTTTGTATTTGCTATTTTGTTATGTAGTCCCTCCCAAAAGTTACAAAGGGAAATAAAAATGTGATCATACTACTCCTCAGTAATAAGCCCTGTTTTCACACAATATTGATTCACTCCACATTTAATTTTTTGTGGCTCACAGGATAGCAACTACCAATAAAAATTTTGAGTTTACTGTTTTATTGTTTAAGAAGCAGTGCCTGAGCTGGCCATTTACTTCTTAGCTCTGTTGTCCCCAAGCTGTAGCTGATAGCAAGTTCACAGGCAGGAGCTCTGGATATTCATCTCCAGATTCCATCACTAGCATATTTTTTTATAATTTAGTTGTTTAAACAGGGATGTTTCATCTCTCCCTGTTAGACAGACACAAATCTGCTTCCTCCACACTGCTAACTTATAGCCAACTTCTGATTCAGTCTGCAGTTCCTTTCAGCTCTGAGAACCAAACACTGTGGTTTAAAAAGATTAAAACCAGAGATGAAACCTGATTGTTGTTCCATGCATCTGCTTTAAATTGGTTGTTCTGTTTATTTTAGAGACTTCCACTGGTGAAATGAAAAAGCAAGCAGCCATTCTGCAGAATTAGTCTTGCTACATTGGGCTTTATGCTTGCCTTTTATTTACCCTTCTCTTTTAGAGCATCAATGAAATGTTGCCTGCATTGTAAAATCAACATGACTAGCAATTAGCACATGCCATTAATTTAAGTGCTACCTCTAAACTGCCTTCTGTAGGTAATAATCAGTCGTGTTTTAGCTATGGATGACTGGTCCAGGGTCCTGCTCACTGAAGGACATTCATCATCTTATAATATACCTTTGTCAGAAGGTGCAATCACACAAATGCCATTCCAATACTAGCAGTCCTTTCTTGTCTTCCCAGGGCTCTCCCTGTGTGCCCAGCACCAGCAGAAACACTCTCCCATCCTCCACAGGGAAATAATAGCATGATTCAGCTCTTCCAGGATTTAGAGAGAGAGCCCCAGGGGTGTTATGTAATGAAGGAGGGGGACACCTCACTGCCTGGCCTAAGGTGGCACTCAAGATGGATTAACTGCAAGGGAGAAATTCAAGTGTGGGCAACACAGTTAACATTGACGGGGACCCAGGAACAGATCTTCCATGTATGCCAGCCTCATTTCCTTACATGTGCAACCCTTCCTCAAATCAAGGAAGTAAGATAAGCTCTGCTGAGAAAGCCTTAGTGTCATTTAATTTCACTTGAATGGTCTTCAAGTCTTGACCAAACCACAGCAGGTTGAGGTATCCCTGTCACATGTGACTTGGGGAGCTGAAATATTATCTTAGCAGCACAGCTTTGTGGGCCACATGAGCAACCCATAACTGCTCCTAAAGAGTCTTTAGAAGACAGTTTAATGTTTTGAAGCTCTATTGAGCAAGTCAATAAAATGGGCTTATAATCACTGGGATGTGTCCCTGTGTCACTGCAGACTCTGTTCTAGGGCTTGTGCCCATGCTTTGAAGAGCCAGGGAGCTGATGGGCTCTGGGAGAACTGGCAGGAGCAGAGCAGATGTCCCACAGATGCTCTCCTGATGCATTTGTGTACTGGGTTTTTTGGTTGTCAGCACAGAGTCTACACAGCATGGCTCCTCTACAAGAACCTGAAAGGGGTTTTAGTGAGGTGGGGTTCAGTCTGTTCTGTCAAGTAACATGCAATAGGACAAAAGAAAATGGCCTCAAATCACACCAGGGGAGATTTCGTTTCGGTATTAGGAAAAATTTCTTCACCAAAAGTGTTGTCAAGCACTGGAGCAGGCTGTCCAAGAAAGTGGTAAATGCCTCATCCCTGGAAGTGTTCAAGGCCTGGTTGAATGGGGTTTTGAGCAACCTGATCTAATGGAAGGTGTCCCTGTCCATGGCAGGGGGCTTGGAACTTCATCATCTTTAAGGTCCCTTCCAACCCAGCCTGTTCTGTGTTTCTGTTGTATGATTTGCATTGCAAGGGGTGTGATAAGTTTCACAAAGCAAAATCCTAGCTTTTCTTTTTAAAGTGAGTAGACAATCCAAGCTCGTGGCAAACTGCAGTAGTCTGTTCGCGTCTGTATAATCTATGGGGATTTGACATCCAATTATATTCCAGGCCATTCTAGGGACAGTGATAATGTTCCTGGTGCCAGGTCAGGTTAAATGCATCTGCACAATAGACCCTGCAGATGCCCAGTTGGACAGATGCAGAAACTTGGTGTTATCCTATTTTCAGATGCCAAACAGAGCTTATTCTGTTCTTACAAAGCAAGGACATAAGAGCCACGACAAGGAAGTGGTTTACTGCAACAATGGCATCCATGGCTCGTAATGCCCTTCCAATTACAAGGAGCAGGCAATTGTTCATCACAAACATTAGCAAGAGAAAGCTGAAAGAAGAGAAAAAGCAGCCTGCCATGAGCAGGAATAAAAAGGCTGTAAGTGAAGCTGCACACTCTCATAAGCTGATGCACATCTGGCACGGCTCTGCTGTAATCAGCAGTTAGCCTGTACTTGCACTCGTCCACACAACAGCTGAATTCAACCCCAAAAGTCTTCCCCTGTAATTGTGGCAAATACCACTCCACCAAAACCTCCTTTTTGTTCTCCCCAGAACATTGGGCTTCCTTCCTTTCCAAACAAATCTCTGCTTAAAATTAATAACAATAAAGTTTATGCCCTTTCCCCGCTCATCTGACACAGTCTATTTGCCCAGGAACTTCCTGGCAGGGTGGAGGGACCCGAGTATGGATTAAGCATAAAGAAGGCCCAAACCCACAGTGTTTTCAAGCTTCTTCAGCCAAATGGTATGTACCACTGGGAAAAAAGAAAACAAACACAAACCCCTGAGGTTTCAGTGAGACTTTTAGGGTTTTCTTGTGAAAGTGATTTTCTACACATGTTCATGGGGTGACCAAGAAGACTTGCTTTAAATGGGTGTTCAGTCAGCTTTGGTAGGTGAAACTGATATTCCTAATTTCTCATTTGGGTGTTTCTGGCTGAGACATGCAGAGTATGTTAAGTTAGGGAATATACCACCTTCAAAACACAAATAGAAAAACCTTAGAGACCTTCCATCTGCCCCAGTCATGTGTGACCATAGCTGTATTACAAAATTGCAATAATAATACCTTCTCCTGCATCCTGCCACAAAGCTCTGAGATTGCTGAAAAACACATGTGGGCAATGATGGAGGTGCATTCAAAAGGAAGCAGTAAGTTGCCTGTCACCCAGAAACTGCAGCTGCCTTATAGCAGCCTTAATAAATAAATAGACATGTCCCATTCCAAGGAAAAGAACCCCTAATAATCACCAGCAACAATGAAAAACAGTTACTTTTAAACTTTTACTTTATGTAAAAATTATAATTTTAAAATAAAGCTACACTGGTGAAACCACTTCTTTTCATATTCTTAGGTTTTTCTGATGAGGAAACTTCAAAGATACATGGGAGACATCTTTCTCTTATTGCACCCCCTAGGGACAACCAAAGCAAAGGAACTGTTGCATTTACCCAGGATCCCAAATCTTCTCAGCAGTACTATATGGAAAAAAGGCAGAGTTGTGGGTATTCAATCTCTGCCAGGCACTCCTTGGTACAAGAGAGCAGCTGTAGTACTGCACTAATCTGTGCAGGGCCTCAGAGAAATAAATCTCACTATTTAAACTCTCACCAGCCAGAGGTGGTGTGTCCAGCAAGATGCAAACCAGTAACGTATCAGTAAGGCACTGGCTGCTACTAAGATACATTCCTGATAAATGAGTGGCCCTTCTTGAAAATATGGTCAAACCTTTCTTAAAAAATCAATATTTCTTAGCTGGTTGATAAGAAAGTTGGTGGTTTCAGTCCAAGACAAAGACGTGATTCAGAAGCCGTGAATCAAATGGCTATCCGTAAGAGATAACTTTGGTATGATCTTCCCTAGCTCAGCCATGCCAAAGAGCTTCTTAGCTTAATAACGCTGGTGGACACTGGCATCAGCCCAGTGGTTCCCAGCACTTCCTTATTAATGTGAATGCTTTTGACTCAGCACTTCCACAGTTCCATAAATATCGAGGCTGACATAATTTAAGCTGCAAAAAGCATTTATAAACATTAAAACTCAATGGCAAAGCTAACCTGCTGCTTGAGCTAAGCTTTGATTTATGCACTGAAGGTTTCTACTAACCAGGCTACACAATGCCTTCAGCACAAAACTGAAATTTTCATTTGCTTCTTCCTCTGTAATAAAACAATGCCTAGAACCAAGTCATCAACCCCCAGGTTTGAGTTGTTTGGTTTGGGTTGATTTCCAGTCATCCTGCAGTGGATGCAGCATAACTCAATATACTGAAGGTGCATGGAGACATTTAGAATAAGGGCAGCTTTCACAAGGCAACTCTTCTGTGTTGCTGTTAAAATAACAGTCTCCGAGCAAAGCCTGTTTCCAGTCCTGAATGTTTAGGGATGTGAGACAGGACCAGACAAGATGGATTTCCCTGTCACCAAGGATCATGCACACCACCTACTGTGCCCAGAGCATTATATCAGCATTTATTCAAAAGCAATGCCAGATTTATGGCATTGCTGCAACAACTGTGAAGGAAAAGAGTCCCTCAAGATTAACAGTCTAGGTCACCCATGGCGACCTCCCTACTCCATGATCCTGAGTTACAGTGAGTTCACTGTAACCATCTTTTTCTAGTGCAAACTGAAAACTCCATCTAGTTCTTCCAGTGAGTGAAAATGGCCTTGCAGTTAAGAAATATGATATGACAGCTTTTCCTTTTTAACGGAGCTTCTTCACTGAAGACTCAAAACTGTCCATTTAACTCATCTTGCCCAGTGTGACTCAGCAATTTTACTTCTATAGCCTTATCAGCCATGTAAAATAAAAGAAGTATTTCTGTGAGAAAAATGTCTTCTGACATATTTAAAATAAATGTGCAAAAGCTATGTGTGGTACTGAAGACTCAGTTAAATAGACCAGTACAAGTTATAAGCAAGGATAAGCAAGAAGAATGCATTTGGGAACAGAGTAGAGACTCTGGGGAAGGAATAAAGTGGGCAGAAAAAAAACAAAATGAAAGAACTGATGCAGCTCCTATTGCAGATATTTGCTGGTGGACACCTCTGTATGATAAATTTTCCAGCACAGCACTTTCAGTCTCTGCTATAGGCAAGGTAGAGCAGCGCTGTCAGCACTTTGAATACCTTTGAACACCTTCGGTATTACTCTTCAAAATACAGAGGGACAGGAATAGGCTTGCAGCCTTAATGCAGTGTGAAACATGAAAGCTGTAAACTACAATGAAAAGTCCCAAAAGTCAGTGAAGCCACTGCATAGGATGGTTTGTGTTGCTTTGAGAGAGCCTCAAATATCCTGTTTCAAGTTTCTGGCAATAAGCTCTCTTTCTTCACTGTGCTAATCCAACTTCACTACATTAAGAGCTGCAATCATGATGTGAAAACTGCTGCACTGTGGGTGCTTGCTCAGCATCCCAGTCAGTGGCTTTGAGGCTGCTGCCTCACCTTTGGGCTGAGCTGACCTGCATCAGTGCATCAAAGCTGTGAATATGCATCACAGGCCTGGCCTGCCAACACCCATCAATGGGAAGACTATGTTGCCCTCAAGCTGTTTCTCTTCCACATCTTCTGTCTCTTCCTGCAGCATTGTCCCCCACAATCTCCAGAGAGATTCCTAAAACTAGCACTTCAAAATAGAAAGTGCAGGTTTACCCATGTCTGAACCAGGTGGTTGGTGCATAATGAAGATACAGAAGAGCTGGATTTGATTTGTGTTTCATTAAACAACTGTCTGTGACATATTCTGATCTATCCTTCAGCAAGAGACCTGGCACAAGGCTGGGAACTTGGAGGTGTGGGAAGTGGACTGGGCTGAAATAATAGGAGGCGTGTTTCCACAGCATGACTAAAGGGCATGAATGAAAGAATATACCTCAACCTAAGTATGAGCATAGTCCAAAAAGTCTTTATCTATTAGGGAGAAGAGCCTGCTGACAAATGGGAAAGGAATGCACAATCAGGTTTTGTCAGGTTTGACTTCATCAGTCTTTCTGCTGCAAGTTCTGCCTCTCAAATTTGGTACTCAGGGCGGGCCATGAAACAAGAATTTTTGTTTCACAATTCAGAGGGAGGAATAAGAAAGAGGGCTTTTATTTTAAGATTTAAAATCTGTTTTCATTACTTATCAGAACAAAATCACTGTATTTCCAAAACTTTCACATGTAAGGCCCAGAAAGGAAAGAGAATGGAGGCTAAGCAACAAATAGGCCAGTGCCTCGGTGATTCCCCTCTGGAGGGGAAATCCTGGCTCCCAGCTCCCAAGCATTGCCAGACAGGAGAGGGATGGCAGCTTGGACTCCCCCACCAGAAGGCAAGGGATGGCCAGGTTTTCTCCCTGCCCCCCATACTCCTTTAGTTAACTCTCTCTCTCTTACTTCTTTCTTCTTTATCTCTTACTTCTCTTTCTTACTTCTTTCTTACTTTCTTACTTACTGCCCCCATCTCCTTGGAACCTCTCCACTCCACGTAAATAATTACATATGAACAGAGCTACAGAGAATGAGAGTATGCAGTCCAGTGGTTAGGAAGCTCCGGGGAGATAAAAGGGAGCTGCAGATTCAAGTTCTTGCTCCGTCTGATTTGAAGCTGATTTCAATTAAGTATTCATTGGAAGAAAGAAGAATGGCCAGTGCAGCTTGGCAGCCACTCCAAATCAGAGCAAGGACTCGAACCTGGGGATGCACTTCCCAGGGAAACCTCCTAACCACTGGCAGATCGATCAGCTCTCGCACGTGATGCAGGCGTGGGAGGGAGGCTGAAGCACTCAGCCAGTTCTGGGGGAACTGCCTCTTCTGGGGCCTTTGCTCTGAAAGGAAACTCATTGGAAAGCACATATCCAGCCAGTGTGCTAGAATCATCATGTGAAGTGATGTACAAGTGTGTCTGTTCCTCTCACCCCATCATGGAGGCCCCCACACAGACAGTCTCCCACCAGAACTGGAGAAAGCTGAGAAGTTGACATCAGGCATCTCCAGAGTAGGACTCATTTTCTCCTTTCCTGCAATTCCTCTACCTAACTAGGAAGGTTTTCTGCCAATGTTGCAGTTGAAACAGATACATTCTCTCAACAAGTTCCAGAGAAGCATCATTTTCAGGTGGAAAAGTTGGTTTTGGATTGTATGGGATGGATCCAATACTAGTAAAGAATAGCAAAATTATCAATCATAATGTGGGAAATGGAGAAGTACTTGACAAATGTTTCTGGTTTAGATTCAGAAGGAAGCAGGATGATATATTCAGAGTCTCACTTGATAGTTACTGTTCCACTGGCAATTAGTGATGATGTTAAACAGCAGTCATTAATAACAACATTTGTAAACCTGCAGGACTTGATTACAGTCTTGGTGAAGATTGCCAGCTTGGCTGACAGGAGTAGATACAATAAGGAAAAATATTTAGATCTTATAAGGTGTTTAACTCGCTCCCACATAACAATCCATTATTGTTAAATGGCTTAAAAGCTGTCTAATGAATGTATTTCTGGAAGTATTTTAAGCAGAATCACTCTCATTCAGCGAGGTGTTCCATCTGGAGTCTAGAGGGGGTTCTATTCTTTGTGTCAGCTACTCCTGTCACATAACAACAGTGTAGACAAAAACAAAACAACTGTGGTAGAAGTTTGAGACAACACCAAAGGGATGTAGGATGATAAAAGTGATGGGGGAACAATTTTGTTATAAGGATTAATTCCTTGTCATTTCTACTACTTGCATTTTCAGAACCAAATGTGAGTCATACATCTTGCAACAAAAGCTTTATGTCACACTTAAAGCTATAAACAGTGATTCAGATATAATTAACTTTGCAAAAACTTCATGGTCACATAAGATAATCAGCTGAACATGACCCTCCAGAGCAATTCTGATCCTTAGATAAATAAGCAGGGGAGTTTGAAAGAGTCAGTGAATAGCTCTAGTGAGAATATTGCTGAAATACCACATGCAGTTCTGGCATCCAAACTTTACAAAACACATTCAAAATTTGGAAAGGATTCAGAAAAGAGCTACAAGAATGATCTGTGGTCTGGAAATCAGACTGAGACTAAAGAAGTTTAATCTGATTTATCCCAGAGAAGTTTAAGCAGTAATATGATCACAGCTCACAGGCACCCAGATGGTAGAGTAACTATTACAACTATGAGAAAGAAATTTTTAACTGTAGGTGTCATATCTAGTGTAAAAGGCATAATAAAACCCATTAGGTAGAAGCCAAAGCTGGACAAAATTGAAGTTTAGGGCATATATTTTCTCTCAGCTGTGAAGGGCATAAGGATTGAACACAATGAACTGAATTGTCTGTCAATTCACAGACTTTACAGTCACAGTCTTTACAGAAAGGCTAAAAGCTGTCCATTATTATGAACAGAAAAATTCATGAGGTGCTGCAATAAAATTTGTAGCTATGTCATGCAGGAGGTCGGACTAGAGGACGACCATAACCTATCCTGGGTTTAAAAATCTCTGAATGTGTGGCTATAATTGCCTCATTTTTCCTTTCTAATGGAAGATGGTTGCTGGCTTTACTATATAATTTCCTACGTGTCAGCATCTGTCAGTGTTGGACAGCTTGGGTATATAATTATGTAAGAAGAATCTTGTTAAATATCCACAGCTAAAAATAATTTTTCAGGAGCTTTAGTTCTATTATTGTAAGTTCAATAAGGGTCCTGCTGCACACTGCAGAAAGACATTGCTTATCTTCTTGTAATGACATGGAAATTTTGGTTCTCCAGAATATTCACTTGAGTGGAATATGATGATTTTGACTTTCTTTTCCAACTGATAAGGAGGTTCTGTGTTTTTCTTTAAACCAAAAGGAGACTACAAGAACTAGCACAGAAAAAGGCTTTTTTTTATAAAGACCAATATCCCTTCTGAACATTTTATATGGCAAACAGTCGCATCAATAAGTGAGATGAGATTCAAGGAAATTCATAGGTACTGTTATTCACTGTTCATTTCAGCAGTCTTGTACCTCTGTAGGAGATGGCTACAGAAAGGCTGACCAATAAGAACTTACTTAAATTGGATGTTGGTGTAAAATAACTTCCACAAAAAAAATCAACAAAAGAAAACTTACCTGGGCTCAGGGTTCTCTAGAAATTCTGTTCTGGTTCAGGAGTGCTCAGTTCCCAAACACTTCAGCAACTCTCAAATTATTAATGGCTTTCCTTGACTTTCAGTATAGAGCAAATGTGTGCTTGCAGTTGTGGTCAAGTCTTCCTTTGAGTTTTGGGATTCACTGAAGCCAGAAAGGTATCTAAGACAGCAGGGGGAAAGGAGACTTTCCACTGATATTGTGTGCAAGAACTTTCCCCCCCAGTTCCCTTCCCTATGGGTTAATAGTCAAAGCAGAAGCAAAGTGTCAATGGTCTAATCCTCATCTTACAGTAACTTCATGCTTTGATCTCATTAGCAAAAGCCTTGGCCTAACAACAAATGCCATGCTGGCACATCAGTCCCTGGGCAGGACACTGACAGCTTGCGTTTAGTGCTACAGTGGCAACCGGCTGAGGCAGCATCTGCCAGTGATCATGGTGCTCTAAGAGGCACCAGCACCACTTATTCCTCTCTTAAATCCTCCCAGCCCCATATCTAGACTAGGGAAAATCCCACTATCTCTCACTGTATTATAGCCACTACTAAATACTGACTATTCTTTGTAGACTTCTGCCTTTCTTCTATATGATATAGGTGGCATATCCTTCTTCTCATGACACTGAGACTCAGGGGTGAGTCTTCAGCTTGCATTTCAGCTGATTTCCAAGGTTAAGCATGTAGATCTTCATTTGGTTTCACACATATAAACATCTTCAAGTATGTTTTGCCAAGTTTAAGAACAGCACTTTCACATTTTGTTCAGAATTTGTGCCTGACACTTTCTACTAACACAAGATTATATTTGTCCACATGCTCTGTATAGGGTTAAGGTGGACCCAACAGACCTAACTCTCTCTGGTCTAGCAGACTAGACCTCCCTAATATCGAGCAGCATAGCCCAAAGCAAGAAGAGACTGCTATACCATTGACTTAAAATGCATTGCTCCTGAATGGACAGAAATCTGGAATTGCTACTGTGCAAAGATTAATGCTATTTATTGCATCACAGTGGTAATCACACAGGAATTAGTACTTCAGCACACCTGGCATTGTACAGTCTCACACTTGCATTAAGAGTTAAATTGCATGATCCTCTTCCCCTCCTTCCACCTCTCAGTAATGATCCAACATAGTACTGTGAAAGGAAAATATCAGACTTTTCTGTGAAATTTTGAAATACAAAATTATTCTCATGAGATGGAATGAAGTGAAAGCTGAAGATTATGTAGGATAAATTCGACGAGCCATAGCAATATTACCTGCCCAGTAATTTTATTGCCTTCCCTTATCATTCTCTCCTGTTTCAGCATGCCCTACTTGCCCACCTGTTTAAAAAAAAAAAAAAAAAAGTAAAAAAGAGGCTATGTCTTCTTTGCAGAGCTAAGCAGGGCAAAAAGACTGTCTGGGCACGATCAACTTGGATGTTGAAGAGCCAAAATAATAAAACTAGCAGATGCTTAGACAGCAATATCTGTATGGATGTATTGCAAAGGGGGCATTTCTCACTGTCCTGCCCCCCGGTGCTGCACTGACTTTCAGGGCACCAAGGCCACAAGGAACCAGCTGTGCAATCCCACCGTCACCAGCGATGGGTGTCAGCAGCTGGGGAAATGTTCCTGACACCTGGGACAGGCCTCCCAGCCAAGCTTGTGTGGAGACACAGTGCCACATGCAGCACAGCGCCGTGGCTCTGCTCCAGCCCGGGGCCGCCACGCAGCTGGCGGAGCCCCAGCAGCTGGGGAGCCCACACCGCAGACGGAAGTGGGAGACGGGGTCTGGGAGCGGCAGCCTTGTCCTGACAGCCTTTGACTAGACAGGTCTGGTTACAGCAGCTGAAGATCTGATCTGCAACACACAAATTCAGCATGAACAATACAAAAATGGAAAGCATCCTGTACTAGGGGAACATCTGTTTAGGCGGTGAAAACCCCGTGGAGTGCATCATTCTGGGTGAATCAGCACAGCTGAGACTGCTGTTCAGCTGCCTGAGTGGCTGATTTAATTTCTTCCCAGCTTAGCTTTGTGCCATCACTGAGATTTATTATCCGTGGCACTGCACAATTGCAGGAGGTGCGGTTATCAGGAGGTACTTGGCTCCCCAGCTCTGTTACTGGTCTTTGCACTGCATAAATTACAAGGTGTGCACTGCCTAGCAAATAAGCAGACCCTCTGTTTTGCCTTGTGTTCTGAATTGACATTCCTTACTGCATCTCCATGTTGGTACTGATAGCGCTGAACAAGACTGAAATTCTTCACTAGTGTAAATTGACATTGACCTGTCAAAACCAGTGATGCAATGTGGATTTGCACTCGCTAAGCACCTGACCCATCTTCAGAGCCCTCTGGATGAAAACTGTTGGGTTTCAGGAACCTGATGGTCTGATATTCTCTGTAATTAGGCTGACACTGTTAGTTTGGATTGTCTTGGCCCTTCTGCCATCACTGTAAAAGGGAAGAACAAATCTTGTTCTTTGGATGCCTCCTCTGATAAAACAGAACCATGGCCAGCTGACACAAGATGAGTATTAATGGCCTTATCAAGCTTATGAAAATGAGTCCAGGAGAAAGAAAAGACCCAGTCCCTGCAGCCTTTGACATGAGTTCTGGAGGACTCTATTGTATCTACTGCTGTCCTGAGGCTATGCCATCCCAGGGCTGCTCAGGCAAAGTATATAACCACAATTCTATTTTTTTCTCTGTCTAGGCAAGGCAGTGGTTCCCAAACTGGTTTCCCTTCTGACACAAGGCAAACAATTGTGCCAGGTCCATGTACAGGTCACTTGGCTGATATTGCTCTTTGTTATGCATACCAAAAATTTATCAGCAAATTAAAGCAGAAGTGTGCTCATAGAAAATAATTCAGAGGGGGAAAAAAACTGTTTTTTGATACAACTCAGAGCACCTGAACATTCAGTGTATCATCTTTGACTGAAAATGTCCATTTTCTGTTTATTTCTGAGCAAAATAATATTAAAAATACTTCCATATACAGTAGGCACTTCAGAGGTACTGAAATATTGCAGAAACTCCAATTCTTTGTCAAAGCTGAAAGTTATGAAGCAAAATTTTGATAGGCTCCACCTGGGTAAACTGAAAAAAGAAACCTGTGCCATTGCTTTCTTACTCATACCTCAGCAGTAGCCATTTTATGTCCATGGATACAGAACTCAGATATAAGCCAGGATTCAAAGAAGGCATGAATCTAGTCTAGCACATAAATCCCAACACCTTGAAAGACAGACACGAATAAACATTTTTCTCCTTATGGCCTGTTCTATAGTTATGACCCCAGGTCTTTTTAGAGCAGACTACTATAAAAGATGGTCCTCATCTTCAGAAAATACTACTTTCCAATTCTTTAATTAATTAATTCCAACTAGTACCAGTTTATTGGTGTCCTGAGGCATAGAAAACATGGAAATATGCTGCTTTTGAATAGACTGGTCTTTGATTGAATGACACTGAATTCTCCAGAAAATGAAACAGTGCATTTTTTTAACAGCCAGGGGATGACAAAGAAATCAGCTGACCCTAATCTTGACATCCTTTTCCAAGCAGAACTCACTTCTTGGTAATTTTATCTGACTTAGTGTTAAACAAATGCTAAGTTTAAATTGAATAAAAAGACCAGGTTGTCAGCTCATAACAATGAGTTGCTAAGTCTTGGCATACAATAAAATCCAAATTAATGGAAAATGATAAAAAGCCCACAGGACAATCATATATCAAATTGACACACTGCATTGCAAAGTATAGTTCACCTTATCTGTGCTGCTTAACATGGTTTGAGTAATGTGACTACTCAGCCTGGGGGACAGACCTGCAAGCCCTCACATCGCCTCTCTCCTAGCACTTTGCTATTCCTGACAGCAACATGCAGAAGATGAATACTTGCTTGCATCACTACCTTAAGATCAGCACCTGAAGTCCAGAAATGGGACTAAGTTTACCACAGCATTTATTTTCATCTCCTGTAAGGATCTTATCTTCCCCAAGTTTTGCACTGCTGCTCAGCACGGCAAGGCAGGACGTAACAAGTAACTCTGACAACAGTATGAATGTGTTACTGATACACCACTCAATTGTTATCTTATTATGCCTTATTTCCAAAATAAAAACGGACTGGTTACAATTCACAAAATCAGTAGAAGATACTTGAATCACAGTGGGGAGAAAGAAATTATTCTCAGAACTGCAACTTTTAAATGTAACTTTATTAAATTTAGTATTGGAATACTTTTCCCCTTGGTAAAGACCTTTTATCCATTAATGCTGGAAAACAGCCTTTCATGGGATTCATTCCAAATCAAATTTAGGAGAGAAGCAGGGATACTGTGTTCACAGACACATATGTGCAATTAAACGAGTACATGCTCTCATAACAAAGAGCCAACTCAATTACCTCCCAAGTATAAAGCTTACAAAGAAGAAGATGTGAACTTTATTCCAGAAAGTTTACCCAGCAAACATAAGAGAAAGAATGTGGAAGAAATTTATGTGAAAGCAAATACTTCATACCTTATAAAATCCCCACTGGCTGATTGCAAAAACTCTTGGAAATGCCAATTAGTCAGGTGTCTCTTTGTCCTTTTTAATTTTCCTTCCCTTATTAAATCAGTATCTCAGACAACTTAATGGCTCCCCAAAGTCTAGGTCAAGCAGAGAGGCAAGAAGAGGTGGAATGAAAGGCTGTGCTTAATTTTGTGCCATGATCTAACTGTGGGTGAGGAGAGAAGGAATAATTTAGCCTGATTAAATAACTAAATATACAGTGCCTTGAAAGGAAAATTGGCCTTCACTCACACAACTATGGAGATAATCCCTGACCAAAAACCATTACCACTGCTGGTTGCAAAGTTGAGACAAATTCTTTTCAGAGGCCTTTCATTCTTTTCTGCCCTGCACAAAGTGACTTTCATCTCCTCTCTGACAGCACCCTGTGAAGGAGAACGTCAAGACCATGTCTTAGCCTTAACTGCACCCAAAGAACCCCCTACCTTCATGGGACAAACAAGATTCTGCTGCCCCCAAGTTTGTCTCAGCCCTTTACAGCAAGTGAGTGAAATCTGGTCGTGGCACATGGAGGAGAGCAGTCACCATAGATTTTTGTCAGGTTCAGGAGCACTTGGGAATTTGGAATATCATAGTGTGGAATACCATACATGAGAGGGAAAATTGCATTGGTGGAGCAAAAACACTCTGACTGAGGAGAGTAAAAATGAGGAGGACCAATCTTATCTATAGCAAAGTTTGCAAGAACAGAGCCTGAGATGCAAAAGCTGATACAATTCCACCAACCTTGAGAGAGGTATCCACCATTTGCATCAGCTGGAGATCTGGGTAAGGAGGTGTATTCCAAGCTACTACTTTTTGAAATGATGGTGTTGAGTCAAGGTAAGAAGTGAACTATCTGTTGAATGTTCTGTTTTCCTCCCTCTTGATTTGATAGGACTTTAGAGCAACAAGTCGCTTAAATTAAACACTTCAGCTCGATATCTAAAGAGGGGATGAGATAATTACAGCCTAATCCTACTAAATCCTCTCTTCCCATCCCCTCAAGACTGCTTACATTCTTGCTAAGAAAGCAGGCCTTCCCCACCTCAGAGATTCAAATTGTAGGAAAGACTATTTCATAAAAAGCAGTGTAAATATGTAAAATTAACCCCATGCATTTCTGGGAACCCAGATTAGATTTAAATGCTTCTCGGTAACTGAGAAGTTATGATATTAAAATGTTTAGAGGTCCCAGGGAGATCAAGAAGTGGGAGTATGCTAAATAATGAACTTTTATCTTAACACTTGCTATTGACTAAAAGCAGGAGGGAAAGCAGAGGCTGCACTGTGGAAAAATGGCAGAGAACAACACAGGGAGAGGCAAAAAATACACAAAATGTTACCCTTGATTTTGGAGATTAGTCAATAGCTGAGCCAGAGCACAGATCGGGGTAGGGCAGGAGGAGAATTATGACTGCACATATCTTTGCCTGGATAACATGAGGGATGACACCACTAGACACAAGAGAGAATGTTATTCTCATAATGCTCCTCTACTGCAAACAAGTAGAGTCATCTTCAGCTTGGAAATGAATAAAATAAGATGCAAAGTGATCCTACCAGGGTTTTGAAAGGCTAATTAAATTATTTAGAGGGAGATCCACAAAAAACAGCATCAGGTTTTCAAAGAAGACCAGGTGTAGAGCTTTTGCTGTGTTGGTGTCTTCACCTACTGGTAATAGAAATTGTAAGAAGTATTAAGAAAGAATACTTTAATTTCAAATTGATCAGAAACAGTTCTTCCTTCTCCCTAGCTGCTTCACTTTCACAATGAAAATGGATGTTGAGAAGAGGAATTATTTTATTAGGTTGTCTACAATGGTTTTTTCACCAGTGGTTTGGACAACTAACTTCTTACATTATTGAAGTGAAAAATTAGTGCTGGAAATCAAACTGAAAAACCCAAATACTGAACTTAGAAAATGGTAACAATGCAGTTTGAATGACTAGAAATTGCTTTCATGGACATATACAGTTATCAAAGCAGAGTACTCTGTAATGCAAATCCCAGTTTCTCATTACGAACATTAAAAAATGGGGAATTTCCTCCATGTTTGCGTGAGCAATCACATTTTGTTCAAAAGGGAGTACCAAAATAATTCTTGCTGCCGTTTTCATCTCCATGCCTTAAGTCTGACTTGCTTGTTTTCTGAAAAGCAGTGTAGCAAATGAACTTGATCAACAGTTTTCAATGTGCATAGATGAATGTGGCTGGTTCATGTTTAATATAATTCTCTGACCTCTAGCACTAGATTTGGTCTGTACACCTCTTGATACTTCACCTGCTGATGACATGGACCAAAGCAAGGTAAAACAGATTTTAATGAGAAACCATTAAAAGTGTTTGTATTCCACATTTAGCCAAATCAATTAACATTTAAGATCTCATGAGAGGAAAAACTGTTACTTCTTTTCTAATATTTTTGCCTATCACAACTTTAATGCATGTGGCATGATGAAAATGATAGTTATTTCAGTGCTTAGGGAGTTTCAGCTGCCAAAATAAAAACCCACACCTGCACAATCCTGAGAAGGGAAGGCTGCACACCTTGGGGGGATTCACGTCCATGGCAGAGTTTCCTGGATCAGAGCCATTGTTTATTTTATACCCATGGACTGAAAATTCCTGGATTCTTCTGCTTTGCCTTCTATGAGTTGCAGGAGTGGATGAGTCATTTTACCTCATACCTAACATGTCATTTCCCATCATCTATTGAGTATGCAACCACAAGAAGATGAAGCAAAAACACAGCTATTTCTTATCTCACAACTATGTTTATTTTGAGCTAATCAGTCATACTGACATCTGTTTGGCCCTAATCCTGATTTTGTTAATAAGCCATTTGTGTAAATCTGTTCTGTGCAAGACCATGCCTTAGTGCACCCTGAAGACTGATGAATGCATTTTGGAAGCCAGTAATACTTTAGGATAAGTCCACATAGAAACTCCACTAATCTTCCAATAAATGTTGTCTGCAAATGAGCTCATGAACCTCCAGAAGACCAGCTTTATCTCTGGGGTCGAAGTCATACAATGGGCAAGTTTCCAAATATGAAAAAAGCAACCTCCTTACTCCCCACGTTTTTCCCCCAATCTCTGCTGTTGCTTAAAAAAATAAGGTCCACTCTTTTATGTGTGCCCTTGAAAATACTGTGGTTATTTAATTATTCTGTTTCTTGTCTCATGGTAATTCTCCTAGATCCTTTCTACAACAATGGTTCATATTTCTGAAGGCCAGAGCAAGCCAGACTGATCATCTGGTCTGGCCTCTTGCATAACATGCACCACAGCATTTCACTCTCTGATCTCTGAATCAAGCCTTGTACCTTGCGGGAATTCCAGGGGATCTTTTTTTTGACTCCAAGCTTGGAGAATTTACCACATCCTTGGTTATCCATTCCAGACATATGTTGCCTTCATGGTTAGGACATTTGCAATTTGAATTTTTCTGATTTTCCACCTTTCAAGTCTTCTGTCCCACTGTGGTCAAGGCACAGGGCGGTCTCTTTGGTATCCTTCATGCCATGCAAAGCTTCAGGCTGGGACCCAGAAGGCCTCTCCATCTCCTACTCAGATAAACACACCACCTGGATCTGCTCACATCCTCAGCTGTCAGAAGTGGATTTAACACCAAATTCTCTCTGATAACTCCTCTCTGAAATCTCTTCAGGTTCTCAGCCTTTGGTCTGAGGGCATAAACCAGTGCAGCAGGCAGTAGAACTGGGCAGGGTGAGACACTTTTCCTCCTGAGCAATTTTTCTTGGACACAGCCCAGCTCTGTCTCACTGCATGAGCCCCACTGCCACATCTGGCCACTTTGATCACTCACCTGCCTGGCTGTACCTTGTCACTGCTTCCCAGAACACACTGCTTCCTCACCCAATCTGCAGTGTTTATTCCTTGTCTGCCTAATCTCTCATTCCTGCTCTTTCTTAAAAAGCATGTTTTTTTCACCACTGGGCTTCCTGGATAGCACTAGTTATGCCACTCTGACTTTGGCTATGTATTTCCCAGGAAATGACACCTCACCTGGAAGCTTAGTATATTCTCTGTTACAAAAGAAAGCTTATAGTAATGAATTCTTATTTCTGTCTACTTCCTTATGTCCTTATTTCTGTTAATTCCTTATGTCCCTTGAGATACTCTAGCTGGAAAATGGAGTCCAAAGACAGACGTCTCAAAAAGTCCATCCTGACTGCCTCCACAGGCTCCCATAGTCATTGGGATGTGAGCTTCACAGGCATGTTTCACAGGGGAGGCACAGGGATAGCTGTGCCAAAGCTATAGCACTTCAGCAGGGACTGTATTCACAGCCAGACATTTAATTTTCCTTCATCCTGCACTGTCATATAACCGGTGTTCGTAGCAGGCTCCTGTGAATGCACAAATAAGCACATCTGTGAAAACTGGGAGCATTAAAGTCTGGTTTTCTACCATCGTGGACCCACAGTAATCCCACAAAATGTCACAGGGATTCAGCTACTCCTGCACCCTGTCTTCCAGATGAGGAGCACTGGCGGAGTCTCTTGCTCCACATCAGATGTCTGCTTTCCAGATAATCCCAGGACCTTAGCAATGCTGAGGTCTTTATCCTTCAGCTACTTTGGCTGAAATAAGACAACCACTTCAAAAGTTTCTGAGGGGAGGAGGAATGACACACAGGCAGGCAGACACTCATGCAGATGGCCAGTCACAGGCTAAAAAGGGAAGGAGATAAATAATTTGTCTCGTGGGAGTTTGCTCTCAATCACCTTACCAATCTTTTGTTCTGTACTTTATAATCTCTGCTGTGAAGTTTCTGGCTGCTCACCCTTGATGCACACTGAGACAAACCCTACTAGCTTTTTTATCCTTCTGGTAGCCACTTTTCTAGAAAAATTTCTTTTCCTTGTAAATTCATATAACAGGAAACACTGAGAAAAGCTACCAAAAAATTGACTGCTTAGTGTACCCTGGCTCCATCTATTGCTCTCAACAAGTCCCAGGAAAGTACTAAATTTTGACCACTTAATTGTGACCACTTATAAAAGACCACTGAAATCTGTGAGAGTCCTCTGAAGCAGCTCACACCCTGTGCGCCTGCAAACCCAGAAAGCATCCCAAGAGCTTTACTTGGGATCATGCTACATTAAACACAGCCCCAGAGTTGCTGCATCTGAAAATCAGTGCAGAAAGCCCCAGGGTGCCACTGAGGGTACTCCACTCAGTGAGAAGGGACAGCTATGTCAGTCTGGGAAGAGCTTCACCTTGACTTGCCTGCTCCCACATAGCTGCCTGGACAATGGGTTTTCCAGAGTGCGGATCTGGCCAAACATCTCACAGTCACACCAGTCTGGGCTGGGATCACCCCATCTCTTTCTCCCTGAGGCAGAAGTGCTCTGGCAAAACCAGGGTAGCAAGACCCTGTAGCAGGAGCAGAGAAACAACCCCCATCAGGTGCCAGGTTTGCTTTACAGGTATTGTTAGTGCTGTTAAAACACCACCAGCAAAAATAGGCTGCACACCCAGGGTATCACACAAGGCCTCCTCTATCAGCCCAGCACGAATTTGCTGCTCTCATGGGAAAAACCAAAGGGCCCAGGGCAACAGACAGTCTGTTAGCAAGCTACAGAAATAGTGAGTGGCTGATGTCTAGACTCAGGAAAGGAAATTCCTGTCCGTGTTTAGAAGAAGCACACACATACACACACAAATAAAAAACAGGAAGGCATGTGCTGCTGAAGTCTTTGATAGCGGCCCGAGGGAAACGTTGTAATTTAGTAGAAGCAGCAAACCAGGCACCTACTTAGACAGAACCTGTCAGGTCTACTGAGGATGGTGCCCTGCCAGACCAGTCCTAGAGAAACCTGATCCGGTAGTAGCACAGAGCTGCCTCCACAGCAAATGTAGGGGGCAAGGCCTGGGGAGAGACCCCAGACATATTAAACAGCTCAAGATCTCCTACGGGAGAAGCAGAAGGTTGCAGGTTGTCACAATGGCTGAGAGAGATAAATATTTGGAGCTGTTACAGCTTCTATCTTTTGGCCTGGGAGCCCATCCGTGTTCAGATGCATTCATCTCTCTCTGAGAAGGGAACTGGGTGGTATGTGCATACCCATAAGACTCTAGAAAATTCCTGGCCCAGACATATTTATCACATTATAATGACCTGTAGAAGTGGCCAGGTTTTGGTGAGAATTATGTAATGTGGTTCCAACCACAGACTATCACAATGACCACAATCTCTTATACAAAAAAAAAAAAAAAAAAAGAGAAGGGTCAAGGGCTGCAAATCATACTGACCTGGTGCTCTAATTAATAGCAATACAAAGTGGAGTTTTCTTTGCCTTTTTCTTTTCCACCTAAGATATTTGCTACTAGACTGGAGGGCACCCTGCTCCATTTAGCAAAGACCAGAACAGATTCACAAAGACTTGCCAGGCCTCAGACGTTATGTGATCTGAATGCAATTTCTCCACCCAGTCAACAAACACCCTATGTTTATTAATTTCATAGGAGGCTAGTGGGGATGCAGGGGGGGAGGAGGGAGGAAGGAAAGGAAGGAGGAGGGAGAGGAGGAAATGCTTTTTGACCAAGCAGAATGCCAGAGTTCAGAGAATTGTTACGAGCACAGTATGCTGAAACTAGAGCTGGGCAGTCTCTTTACTTTGCAGGAAAACTTGCCTTAGAACTGGAAAACAAGATTTCTGTTCCACCGGGCTGGCACACAGCATACAACACAGGCAGGAAGTGAAGAAGGTTTTACCAATGAGAGGTCAGGGGAATGTAAACAAAAGTGGTTTTCTTTTACAAAATAAGAGAGTTGGGACTATAACTCTGCTCCTTCACATCACTAGGTTATTCTGCTGGTACACTCAAGCCACAGCAAACCCTTCTGGTTGCCTGGACCACTGTGGCAGGCCCCTCCCACAGACAAGCTCCTTGCAGGAGAGGGCAGCTCTGAGCAAAGCTGGTGTCCATTGGGACCCTGGACACACAAAGTATGGCCAGCACTCTCAGAATGCCACCTCAGCAGTGCCCACAGCTCTTGGGCAATTTAGGGAGTGTCTGAGTGGATCCTAGAGAAAAATAAAGGTCAGGAGATAAAGACTGCAACCCTAATAGTAATTCATCGTCTCCACATCCTTTTTCTCCACTTGCCTCAAATAAAAGAGTATTTATGAGCAGACCGGAGGCTGCTTAGCTTGAATCAGTGAGTTCTGCGCATCCAAGCATCCTTGCCGTAAGGATTTCTCTTGTACCTGGTGTCTCACCCTCTTCCAAGATCCACAGCTGACCCTCATTACAAACTTTTGACAGGGGCTGTGAATAAATGTTTGCTCCTTAAATCTCCTTCCTTGGCCAAAGGATTGCTTATCACACAGCTCTCCTTCCTTACCTTGCATCCTGATAACTGCCTTCTTGGTCCACATTTGAAAATTCCCTAAGGAACCAGCAGTGTTCCCATCTACACAGAAGAGACTGTGAAGATATGAATGCACTTCATCCACCTATATACATGTTAATGCAAGTTGTACTTAGTTCAGTCTATCCCACCATTTGCTCTCACATAAAAGAGGCTTTTAGCTTTTGTTTGAGACAAGTATTAGGTTTAGAGTGTGAGCTACTGAGTGAAAACATCATAGCCTACATTATGCAGGAGAAGAGGTGAATAGATCTTCTTAATTCTCTCTTTTCACCTTATATTTGCTATATCCTGCACATCTGGTTACATCTTTGTGGGACAAAAGAGAGAGATTTCATGTAGCTCAGCTAGCAAAAAATCCTCAGTAGCTTTTGTCCTGATAAAAACACCATCACATTATATGTGCATTACACAGAAGGTAATCAGTTGTCTGTAAATGATAGTTGATACAGGACAGTGTTCCCCTCCAGGCTTTTTCTCACTGAGATTCCAATTGGAAAGCTAATGCCATGGTTGCACTCTTCATTGATGAAGAGTTACACAAAAGGGACTTCAAATACCATGAACCATAAACCACCTCCTTGGAACCTATTCCTAGGAGCAGATGGCTTACACTGTTTGCCAAAATTTTGTCCAGCATGGAGAGCATTCAGTGGATGCTATAAATTAATATGAGACTTTTTTTTTCCCGCACCCAAGGAGTTTGCTATGAATTTCTACACTGAACAGATTTCCTCTCAGTTGTAAGACAGATGAGGTCACCCGAATTACAGTAAATACTGAACCCAGGAAAACTGAATTTTGCCTTGGTCCATCATGCTTTTTACTTGTCAATTCTGCTCATGTAGATGGCAGTGACTACTGAACAATTTCAAGACTGTGCAGTCACAGACTAATTGAAAGCTTATAGAAATCTGGCAGAAGCCTCTTCCTGATGCCTTGGGCCCCTATCACACCCTATTTATATGCACACTCTTTGGAGGATTCAAAGTCAGCTAGAAGGAAGAAAGCAAGAATGCACCTGGATAAAAAAACACATAATCTGTTTATTTTCTTCCTTCTGTCCTTGCATCATATGCATTTCTTAATAGGTAAAAATTTTTGCAGTCCCTTAAATTCCACACTCTGTTCCTTAACTTTTTTTAACTATATGGTGCAGCCAGGTGGTGAACCAATAACATTTTTCACCTCCGTTGACACAATTAAACACTATGATTTTCAACCACCAAGAAAAGTTGGCTGGTTGAGTAAGGGCAGTTTGACAACTGAGATATTTATGTACAGCCAAAATGAGATAGTGCCCTATATTTTAAACAGTTCAAGTCAGAGGAGAAAAATGTAAAATTGGTTCCTAGATAATAATGCCTAATCTTTTTTTTTATGGCACATTGCTGTGCAATTAAGGTTGGCTCATGAAAGCTGTGCGTGAGCACACTCAAATTGCTGAATAACCTCATAGATGGCAGGAAGGAAAATAAATACTCTACTGTTTATACTTTCTGAAGTAAAGTCTTCAAGATAAACAGTGTGTCAGGCTGACAGGTGTGACTTCTTTAGCCTTTGCCTGATGAATTTTTCATTCGCAGCTGAGACTGATAGCCCGAAACTGTTGATGGAAAAACCCCACTGTTCAGATTTTGATGAGAATATGAATGTCTGGGTTTTAGAAGGGTCTGACTTCTGTGCAAAGATTTACAGGCACTCTGTTGTGAAAGTATGGGGGGAGGATGGTACTGCAGCTATTCAGGACTGGCATCTCACTCAAGGTATGCAATATAAGAGCACGTCATTTTCTAGTAAGATCATCAGATTCTTGTCCACCGTGATACCTGGAAAGCAGAAAGGTTCTTCAGAGGCTTCTTCTTAATTCTTCATAAAAATCCCAAAGAGTCATACTACCACACCGTTCTTGATTTCGGCAGGTTCTGCATTTGCCAGTGTCTAGTTCTTTGTGGAATTGCTGCTAGTAAGCAAATGACAGGAGTGCTAATAGCATCTTCCTCTGGATGGTTGTGTTTGCCCAGGATTTTAGCTTAGGTCAGCCTGGGTCCAAGCAGGACTGAAGCATGGATCGAGAGACATGTAATTGTATTGAACACAATTAGGAGAAAGAGATGAGCAGGGATCATCTGTACAAGCAATTTCATATTGTCAAAGAAAGACTGCAATCTCCAGGCTAACCAAATGTGAAAAAAAGGTTTGCTGAGCCCATGCCAGTACATGGAAATTCCAAGAACAACAAGCTAATCCAATAAGATCCAATAAGACATTGAGATTGAGAAGTAGAGAGACAAATTGTGTTCATACTCCATGAAAATACAGTGCAATTGTAAGTCCTATAAACTCTCCAAGATTATTTTTCCTGTCCAAGAAAATCACTTCTGTCTCATATGGCTTGAATTTAAACCAACTAGCTCAAATCCTCACCCTTAACTCAATCACTGAGAAAATAAAGAGAAAGTAGGATCGATGTTCAAAGTGAAGCAGCACACGGAGCTGGGCACAGGGATGGTGGTGCCAGGCAGACCCAGACACTGCCCCACCACTCCCACATGGGACTGGGCCCAGATGGGGTTTGCTACGTTTGTAAAGCTCTAACAGCAGGAACCAAAGGGGCACCCCCTTCCCTGCCTGGGATTCCCGAAGGGCTGTCACACTTCAGAGGACTTATCAGTGGCCAGCGGCCCCATGCAGGTGCACGACAGCTCCAAGATGTCACTTCTGTATTGACAAGCATCTGCAAGTGTTTGGGAAGAGGAGGAAGGATATGTGTAACCCTTCACTGCTTCTCTTACACAAAATATTCTACTGCATTAGCAGTCTTTCCAGCTGCTTCAGGCATAGATAATTTCAAGTTTTTCAGAGTAATTATCTGCCCTTTTCCTCCCTCTCAAACAGCTGATTTATAAGGTGATGGCAAGACTGTACTCCATCAAGTCACCTAGAAGTGAAGGAGAGATGAAAACTGACTCAAAATTTTTATCATTTTTTAGGTAGTAAGTTACAAATATTGCTGAGGAAAGGCAAAAAGATTGGAAAGCTCTGAGCATGCCTTAAATGTAAAACAATGGGAAAATCAGGGCTAGGCTATGACTAAATTGCACGGGAGTCTAGACCACACACACACAAAAATGCATAAGTCAGTTCAGAGCTCAAGACCAAGCGTGGTTTTTTTCATCCCCACAGATAACTGGGAGGATCAATTCTCCCCTAGAAGTTCATTTTCACTTATAAGAGTTACTTTGTAAAAAATCTTTCCCTGAGTATTCAGTACCTACCATGCTTACTCCAGCAACCATATGTGCATTAATTTTTGCTGTTGTTAGCACTAAACAGCCAATGGAGTCACAACAGTCAATTCCAAAATGCAAAGAAAAGGGGTTTGCAAACAAGAAAAGACTGTGACCAGTAGACTCCTTGCTGTCAGTGGCAATGCTCTGCCAACACGACTGGCAGTGACAGCAGTGAGCATAGGGAATGAAACAGAAATCCTCTACCCTTCTCCATTTACCACATTTAATCCAGGCTTGGCAATGCCCTGTAAACACAGAACTCCACATTGCTATTTTTTTTTCCAAAAGACCTGCTGTTCTGTCCACAACACAGCACAACTGACATATAGCACTTCTAGAAGGGTAAACATTTTCTCTTTTTCTTTTTTTAAAGACTGTGCTCTCTTTTTTTCTTGCTATCTGGACTTTTCCTAAAGCTTAAACTGCACAATATCTCCTTTGATGTGTTTGCTTATTTTCTTTTAAAAAATCAATTAAAAATGACCAGGAGGAAAGAGATGGTGTGTCTCTACAAGGCTATTTGTGTCAGATATCCTATGTTATAAATGTACATGAGTGGAATAGTCAAATGTAAAGGCTGAGTTCAGTTTAGAGGCCCATGCCAAAAGGAAATGGAATCACCATGATAGTTTGAGAAAACATTAGGTATAAAGAGATGCAGAGGCAGGAGGAGCAGAGCGACATCCTTGTTTTGCTTTGCAGAGCCAGGGAGCACCCAGCTGAGCAGGGTGGGGGGAGATGAGCTCCCAGCTGGGCACAAGGCAGAGCAGAGCATGGCTGGCGGCCCTGCAGTTTCCTGCAGCCAGGAGGGTGTTCCTAGAACGTCTGAAAGGAAAACTTGGCAAGTAATATGGGATCTGGATGAAAAGGGAGAAAGACTGAGGATTAAAAATTATCACTTTCCAGAAATAAAAACAAAAACCAACTACCAATTTCTCCCTTGCATAACCGAAGACATGGGGATACCAATATATACCAGCAGTATGATAAACTCACTCACTCACTTCCCCATTCATGTTAGCTTGCACTATTTCCTTCTTCACTATTTATCAGAAGGAAAAGGGAGGAGTTTTGTTTACAGAGTGATATAAATAACAAAGCCTGAAGCAAGGAGCATGATGCCCCAGCTCTGTACCAATGACAAAAGCAGCCAGCTGTCAGGCACACTCCCATATCTGCTGGCAGCACAGCAATCCAACACTGTGCTACCCAAGGCAGCCACTCACTGCTGGTGCAGGCACAGAACACGACCTTTTCCTCCATAAATAACAGTACTCCATCCAAGTGTCATTATTAAATTCTTTCATGTGTGATGCAAGCCATTCCCAGGAATAAATAGTCTGTTGTGTGATTATGCAGGGTGGTTTTATTGGGAGACAGTTAAAGAAAACACTGCCCACACCAGATTAGTCGTGGACAAATCAGAGAAAACTATGAAATAGCATACACATTTTTTAAGTGTTGCATTAAACACACTTCAAAATCCCAACATCTGACTATTTGCATTCTTTTATCTGTTGCTGCGTAATCCCCAGCCTTAGGTTCCAGCAACTGAAAACACTTGAGACTCAGACAAAATGGTGTCAGCCTCCCCAAAATCCCACCAAGTGCCCAGTTGGAGCTGACGGGGTGAGCATGTCCAGTCAATGCTGACTCTAATCTCATTAGGAACAGCCAAGGACTGCTGCCTCATAACACACAAAAGCAGGAGTTTGCCAAAGAACTGGTTTGCAGTCCAAACCAATACTCAGACAAAAACAATCTCAAAATAGAAACAATGTCCTAATTATATCTCCCCTGAATATTAATAGAATATTACAGTCATTAAAAATAGAACTTTCAAAAAACGAAGATCTTTCCAAGGGCTTCAGCCACTGGCCTCTCCCTCCCACACATTCGTAGCATTCATTGCCTTTACTCATCTGTTGTCATCCTCAAGCTGTGAGAGGTCACACATTGACCCTGCCAGACCAGAAGAGGTACAGGGAGGTCTCCACCCACACACAGGAGGAATGTCAGATTAGATCTCTTATTTGAGGGGGTGGAGGGAGTCTGAGCTTCCTCAGAAAGAGGCTCAAATCACATTGGGATGGCCACCTACGTTTTTCTACTAATTCCTGTACTTTAGGGAAATTTAGGCAGCATTGAGCAACTCTGCTGCTCACCATGTAATGCATGGTCCATATGTCACTCTCTCTTTTGTCCATACTGGCTTTAGCTGTCTGGGCAGGGAAGGGAATTCTTTGTTTAAATCAAAAATATTTCAGGGTCCTCTACATGTTATTCAAATAGAAAAATATTTCTGGTTTGCCTTCGTGTGATGACACTAAGGTAATTCAGTTCTCCTTGCTGCCTGTACTAGCACAAACGAGAAAGAAGAGTAGTATGAAAGAGCTGCCCCATGGTAGGGGACAGTTTTCCTTTCACTTTGAGTCCTCTCACTTCCTTTGACACCTTTGTTGAACCCACAAGTCTCTTATGGGAGTGAAGGAAAGAGAATAACACTGAGTAACCAATACTGCCACCATGGCAGTGCATTACTGGAAGGCGTTTGGACACTGTCACCTATAAAGTGTACACAGGAGAGAACAGCAAATGGGGGAATCCTCCCCATGATCCTGATTATAGAGGAATTATCCAAATGGTATTTGAAGTAGTGTCAGTATTTTGACTGAGAAGGAAGCCTGATGAAAGAAGGAGTAATGTTATACTCGGAGGGACAGTGCAGGTAAGAGCACACGGAATTCAGAGGCTTCGGACAGACATTCAAGAGTCTGCTGCAGGGTCTCTCTAGCTCATTGGTTCATAAACTCTAATGGCCCAGGGAATATTTTACAGCACTCCTGCCCTCTCCCTGATATGGCTTGAAAGCAGTACAGTATTTTGATCTCTAAGCTGTGCCAGCAGAAACATCTGCTGAAGAAAAATTAAGAAAAGACCAGCTGTGTGAAGGATAAACAACACAAACTTTATCATGTCTGTTTTTTCCTCCACTAATATTTTGTTTATTCACAGAACAACTTTATTTTATTGGGAATTCTGGTGTTCAGCTGGTCTCAGTCTACACAAAGAGTCTTCTCCCAATGGCATGATGCCGATCTGTGTCAGCTATGGATCGAGCCCTACATGTAGGAGACATACTGTATTTCCTGTTTTCTGGCCCTTGATCTCTGGGTTATTATCCATCCGAGGTTTGCCAGAGGTGTCTGCTTGCTGCATAACAGCTTCAAAGGCAGGCTGGGCAACTGCTTGATGGAGGATGCTCAACACATATGTTCCTGGTCCTTGTATTGGCTTTCGTGTGTGCCTTTCACCCTCTCAGCTGATCATCACTGTGATGATAAATCTTGCCTGGGACACTCTGTGAAATTCCACAGAGGCATCTGAGCTTGTTCGTGCAGCAGCACAGTGCTGAGAGGGCAGTGGCTGACAAACAAGAAGCACTTCTCCCCTCAGGTGGCCTGCTCTTCCTTGTCAGTCACACACTGTGGGGAGAAGTAGCTGAAAACCAGCTGTCCTGCCAAAAAGGACACAGGAGTTTCTTGTGGGCAATGTGACTGCTTTATTTATTTATTTTACTTATTTACCACACTCTAGTCACAAGCTTGATTTTCCTTAATCTTACAAATCGCCTGCCAAGGACACAGAGCATCTGGCTTTCTTCAGCAAATAAATTGTTTGCCATGTGTCTGCTGTCCAAAAAGACAGGCTGCCCCCAAGTTGCAGTCCTGAAAAGGATTCTGTCAACATGTTTTATCAACTAATAATAATAAAAAACTCCTGTGTTTTTCTTGCAGCTATTTATAAAATGTCTCCAGAAGCCAGACCGTGAATCAGCCTCCTTATCCAACTTTTGTTTCTACCCATGCAAATGCTCTTGGGTTTGTTATTGGAGGGTTGTTCAAAAACAGCTGGGCTGCTGGCATTCAAGCTATTCCTTTATTTAAAGGGTTTTGTTCTGAGTACAAAGGCCCAGATTCAGAGATCATTCATGGACTTAAAGTCAAGCATATTCTTGATTACTTTGCTGCACTGAGGCCTAAAGCATTTGCATTGAAGCAAAACTACACACAAGCAGCCTTCCAAACAAGCACACACAAACATCTGTGACAGGCTGGATGCTGGCAGGCCTGGTGCTGTGGTAGCTGAAAAGGGGCTGTAAATTCCCCTCACCCCGGTGAGCTGGAGTGAGTCAAAGTAGCTAAATAAGTTGGGACAAAGACTGTGTATGCACAGCTTTCACTTGGAAGGTGGCTGTGGCAGAATGTGGAGGGAATCCCATCCTCAGAGATTTTCCACTGAGGCTGGCTGCACAGCTCACACTCAGGCAGAGAGCACGGGGAAGGAATTTTAGCCTAGTGTGGTTTTCAGCCATGAATGCTGCTCCTGGTGCTAAAAAGCCAGGAGCAAACCAGCACAGTCATCACCTCCATTCTCTGTCCTCTCACCCAGCAGGGCTGCATTGGTCCGGGTTGGTAAGTGCTCACTCACCCACAAGTGAAGGACCCCATTGCATTTATCAGGACCCCATTGCATTTATCAGGACCATTGCAGGGAACTGCTCATGGGTTTGCTGTGAGCTAACTGGGTGTACTGGAGTGTAACAAGTACTATTGCTAATTCTCATTAAACGCTGTACGAGGATCTGACTCAACCCACACTGAAATCAAGGCAAAGACTCCCACAGATTTAAGTAGGTACTAGGTCAAAGTCTCAAACTTGTAAAATCTTCAGGGCAGGGACCACAGCTTTGTTACAATCCATAGTGTGCAATTAATGTGCTCTCTAAATAATAAGAATTTGGAGGTAATTTGATGGCACTTGGGGAGAAGTTTCCAAAACTTTCGAAAGAGCCTTGTTATCCTAGCATACTAATGTATCCTACCAGAGCTGTGTTAATCTTTTAAAATATCTTTGTACAAAGACTGTAAAATCCTAGTTGTTTACATGGGTTGCAATTGTTCTGCAAAAGCTATTCATATCAGATCAATAGCTCAACTTGGAAAAAAAAGTAAAATAAAAAGCTTATCCATCTGTTATTAATTCCTTTGCACATAATTAATGGTTTGCTGCTAACCTCCACTGCACAAAATCTTTGAAATCTTTTCTGCTTCTCTTTGCATGCTTTTCCTCCAACATGAGATGCAACTCAAAAAGTTATCTTCAAGTTCAGAAGTCAACAAGCTATCCATCACTTCCAGGGCTTTGCAGAGGAAAGCAAATAAATGCAGGAATGAAGGACAATGGAATCTCTAAAATACACCCCGTTTCCTTTGACTAACCAACGGATAGACATGAACCGGCTCTTGCAGTTCACACTCGAGCAGGATTGTAAAAGCTTTTGACAGTTAAATGAGGTGGGGTGGAGATTTTTTACGTAAAGATACTGATTTAGGACTGTTTCTTCCCGGTGAGTGAGGTGTTAGCTCTGCCAGCTTTGAGTGAGACACAGACTGGCCCCTTCAGTCTTACCTGGGAAATGCACAGGGAAGTCACAGGTCTGTCTGACTGCTTTGTGTTAGTGGCAGACTTCTCCTTTTCATCTCTGCAAGACCCTCAAATTGCAATTTATTGGTTAAATCATCCACAAGAACAAAACCTAGAATTCACCCTGAAATCTTACATTTAAGGAAACTAATGGGCAAACCCCTGGCCTGCCATATATCCATTGCTTGACGTCAAGGCGGGGATACATTTTACTGGAACTGCTTATCCCATGATCTCTGCCGGGATACCACATCTCGTAAGTGCTTCCTCTGAGATACACTATCAGCTTGCCAAACAGGCTCTTTGAGTGCTCTCATCAGTTGTTGGTACAGATAACTGAAAATGACAAGAAAGGCAAAGCACAACAGATTATCAGTCGAGTGGGAGATGCTGGTCTCGCTGACAGTCAAAAGAAGTCTGCAGTAACTCAGCTGGTCTCTGTCAAATTGTCCTCCACAAACGTCACCGAGTTCAGGCACCGTCCCGGGAAAGGGCAGGGTGCTCATTTTTGCAGCTTTGTAGGTCTAACTGTGCGCTGGTAGTTGTGAGCAAAAGTAGTCACAAGTCATTTTCTCTCTCAGCAGGCCTCTGAGAACCTTGCAGGATTAGAGGACAGGCTGCTGTGTGTAAGCTGCTCTGCTAGAGAAGGCACACATCCATGTTCAGATGGATGAGAGCAGTATAAATCTGCTTAAAACATCAAAAATTGGGAAGACGGAATAATCTTTACTGAGGTCTCATATATGAGAGGTCCCCATCATAAGATTCATCTGAGTATAATTCTGTCAAGGTTTCAGTGTTTTTCAGACACTTTGTCAAAAGGAAAACTTTTCTCAACTGCCTAATTGTTTTTCACTGGAGCAGTTGCAGTCATAAACTCATGTGAAGCTGAAACAAGGAGGTATGTGCCCCCCCAAAGCCCTCATTAAAGTTCTGCACTTGTCACTTCACCAGAGGCAACCAAAAGTTGTTGTTTTCACTCCCTATTTCTCCATTTAGTTATGCTGAAAACAAAGAACTTTTGCTGAAATGGAAAGTTTTAAAAAATGTACTGAAAAGCTGTAGTCTGACCTGCACTGTAAAACTTAAGAAATTCCACAGGTCACTTCTGCAGTCATCCCACCTCTAGAGCAGCCTCCCAGCCAGCAAAGCTGCACCAAGTGAAGATGAAGCCCTGTCTGAGGGAGTGTTAGAAGTGTTCCACACACTAATTGCAAGGATCACTTACATTGCCATAAATTCCATATATTCAGAGTTTAAAGATATCTTAAGAAACACCTTAAGAAACCTTAAGAAACATCTTAAGAAAGTGGAACAAAATTGGACAACTCAGTCATGAAAGATCCACCTGAATCTCTCACAAGAATGAAGCACAGTCAACCTCCAGTATCACATGAGATATTCTTCTGGAAGTAATTTTAAATACTTCCTGTCCTCATTCTTCTTTATGGACATTATTGTTGATCCAGTCTAATTCTTCCTTGATTAGAGGGAGATTAGTGTTCTTCAATATTTTTACCAAGTTTTCACTAGTAAGCCAATGACTTTGACCATCAAAGTCTCTAGAAGATATTTTTCTATGAGAAGAGATATCATCACACAGATGATTTCTCCTATCTTCATTCTTGCTCAAGACATCACATTACATCCTCACTATCTCAGCAGTTCCTTACCCTGAACCATGACAGATCTACTGATAGAGCTGTCCTGATCACTGTACCACAACAAGTTTCAGCAGACGTCTGCATCACCTCATTTTAAATTGTAACAATCTCTTAACCCTAATGGGAATTCTCCTAAATCTCTGCTCTGTTGACTAACCTTCTGCCTCTCTGTCACCCCTTCAGACTGCTGTCTGCTCCTATCAGTGTCTCAGTTAGAGCTATCCTTTCATGTTTTAATCCCTGTAACATCCCTATTAAGGTCATCCCTGAGTAGCAGACTGTAGAACAAGGACAGCAGAACCTTCCACCCTTCTCTCCAAGCAGGGCTGCATAATTGTCCTCAGTGCAACAGAAGACTGTTCTCTGCAAGGAATCCCATGATTAGAGGTTAGTTTGGGGGAGGCCTGTGTGAAGTTAGCTGCAAATATTCCCCCTGTGATACCTTCAAGTAGGGTAGGAATCAAAATTTCTTCTCCATAAAATTAAGGACATACAAATGAGAATAGAACATGTTCTTTCTTTCATCACACTGAGACCTTGAGTGGATGAGGCACTGGAGGTATTTTTGTAGGTGTGGTGCTTAGGTTTAGTGGTGGACTTGGCCATCTTAAATTTATCATTGGGTTCAATGATCTTAAAGGCCTTTTCCAACTTCAGTGATTCTAGGACTCTGTGAGTGGCTGCAGTCATCAAATGAGGAGGTGGAAGGAGCTTGCAGCACAACCATCTCCCTGTGCCTCCAGTCACATCCTCCTCTTTACCTAAAAACTGTTATCAGAAAGATGAAGGGTGTCAGCTTTATTCCCACAGGAGGTATAGGGGCCTTTTGTGTTAAACAGGAGACAGAGCCCAGGAAAGTTCAAGCAAGAGGGAGGTGGATTGAAAAGGGTTGTGCTGAGGTGAATGACTTGTTTATTGCCCCATAGCAAGTTTGTGCCAGGATGCAGAACAGGATCTCCTCACTTGAACCCCAGCCCTCACCTTCATTGTCAGTCTATTGCTACTCACTCTGATATCTGGGGTGTTTTCACAATGTGTATAGTTAGACTGAGCTGATTGTCCAGAGAAAAAAACTTGCACTAGCAGATCTGAGCTTGGCTTTTATCCACATGTAGAGAAGGTTCTTTGCTGTTCATCATTCAGCTGGTTGTGAGCATGTTTCCTTAAAGAAAATAAATACAAATATTAACTGTCAGACAAGGATAGATTTTCCCAGTTTGGAGAGCTATAAATAACCCTTCCCAAAATATAAAAGCACTGTGACACTGAAGTGTTTGGACATGCTAAACAAAAGGTTAAGTACATGACTTTGGAAGGAAGAACCTGTCTTTCCAAAGGTATAATGATGGGCCTGGGGGGACAATGGTAAGAGCTGACTCCCAAGTACAATACAGCACTCAGTGATTTATGAGCTTCCCAAAAGACTTCAAATATCCAGCGTTTGTCATGAGGCCCAGTGAGACACAGGAATCACTTAATGTACTGTAATAAGCATATATTCACCAAAGCAAGCATTGTAGTTACCATCTGCATTTCTTAATGGCATCTTAGTGAGTGGGGTGTCTCCTGGTCACCAGTTTGTCTGCATCTTTCTGGATTTGGTCCATTTAATATCTGTGTTTAAGACAGTGAACTAGAAAGATAATTTGCAACCAGTCTTCCAGAAGCAAGGACAGTCATTACATCTTGAAATACCCTGCCGTTTCAATCGCATAGTCCGTTATGTGTGCACAAGTTTGACAGAATAATTGCAACTTTTTTCTCATACATTGCTGTAACATTTTTCTTCTTAAAGGTTGCAATATAAATACCCGCCCTTAACAAAGCTGTCCAAGCTTGCTAGCAACTGTTGTTGCCAGTCCTTGTTCAGAAAGAGCACTACAAGGACACACAGTCTCGCAGAGCTCTGGCGGGAAATCCCCTGTTGAAAAAGGGGCCGTGTTTCCATGCAGGACTGTTTATGCCCTGATGTAAGAGACATGATACACACAAACAGCCTGGCAGATGGAAGTGCGCCTCTTTATTCTGTTTATTAATATATTTTTGTGTACCCTTTTGTACCCTGTAAATGGAGCAAGCTTTAAAGCATTTGTATTTTGGGAGATGGCTTGAGTTTCTGGCCATGGCCCTGGATTCGCAATCAAGAATTTTTTAACAATACATAAAAACCAAAGAAAAAACCAACCAGCACGTATATGATCTTGTAGGTACACACTGCATCAGAATGGCTCCCCAAGGTCTCCACTCAGGCTGCAGATTGGTAATAACTGACTCATTTGAAAGAGCACAGCTCCGCAAATACAGCATTCCTCTAATGGATATTTGGTGTGCATTTCACAGAGCTTTTAAAACACCATCTGAGAAAACAGGCATACCAATGAATTCCAGCCAGAGCATGAGAGGGATGGTCCAGATAACCTCTCAGGCCCATGATGTTTGGAGGTGGAATCACTGTGATCTTTAAGTGAGTCATCAGCAGGGGAGTAGCCAGGCTCCTTGTGCTGTCCCTTGCTGTGAAGAGCAGGAAGCTGCAGGGTTCTTTTCCTCTGGTGGATAAGCTTGCAACAGAGAATAAGGCCCCACAGATGCTGACTTTCCTGCTTCTGGTCCACCTAAGCTTAATCTCTTCTTTACTCTGTTCTTTCTCCATCTCACCTCCTGCCCCCATATTGCCTGCACCTCCCTCCTTGCAATATCCCAGTCCCCAACACCAGTCACACCCTCCCTTCTCTCCCTTCACCTAACTGATTTGCCTTTGCCTTCTCTTCCTCTCCTCCTACTTCCTCTCCAAAGGTGAGTCCTTTACTCTCTCTGCAATTGTGTGAATTACTTTCTTCCTTGATTTAGGCTCCATGAGGCTTTGACAGTGGTGAGACATTTCTGTTGAATGACACCTGTGTAGCCAGCAGCAACAGAGAAGGAGGGCCACTGATCCCAAACTGTGCACTTCTCACCAGCTCCTGAAACCACAGGACAGACTTCTGCCCTACACCTCTCACCTTCCCTCTTCAAACATAAAAATCAAACTCTGTATGCAACTGACAGTAGTGACTGCAGGAGAATGACTACTTGGCCTCTCCTATCATACGATTCATCTGAGTATAATCCTGTCAAGGTTTTAGTGGTTTTCAGACACTTTGTCATACAGGCACAGCAGTGTAAGGCAGCCACTAGCATTATTAAGCACTCTCCTTTCTCTGGCCAGGGAACAGAGGCTTCAGACTGGGTCAAACACTGTTGCACATGCAAAAGATAGAGCCCTGCAAGCTCTCCTCTTCATTTTTTAAGTCTAATGTAAACAGTCCATGGCACCTGGAGGCTGGTGGGATGACCCAGGAGTCAAGAGGAGGAATTTAGGTCAGTTTACAGCTCTTATTTTCTGTTTGTTTTCAAGCCACTGCTTTCAACTTAAATGACCACTGTTCTGGGTCAAACAATAACATGTAAAAGATACAGCAAACCCAACACTTGATTACGCCTGGAGAGCTGAATGTAAGCAAGTTGCTAAGCCTCTCCCCTCCAATCATCTCTTCTGTCAGACTGAAGGATCCCAACCTTGACAATTCAGATAATTTGAAGTAGTGAGGGAAAAGGAGCAAAACCACCAGTTATTGCAACCCCCCAACTTTCAATCTTCCTTAAACTTCACGAAGAGCCAGTACAAGAGTGCAAACTCAGCTTTAAAATATCCTCTGCAGATTCTGCCACATGTGTGCAGGCTAAAGAAAATTGTGAAGGAGATGGCAAAGGAAACGACAAGTCTGAGGAAATGACAGCATCCCTTTTGCAGATAGCACTATTGCCTCCTTATCATCATTAATTTAACATCCTGGTAGAAGCTGCCTGGACTGCGTGTTAATGAGGTCTGTCCCTGTCAGACGACATGAAAAAATGACCATGGTCTGACCCCTGGAGGTCACCAATAATCCCGCAGCTCTTCTCAAAACAATACCATGTTAAACCTCGTGTCATGGGCAAATTGGCTTTATCTACCAAAATTTAAAATATCAAACAGCAGCCAGCATTTTAACAAGTTTGCCCCTCCCAGACCTTGACGGTCAGGGCCACTGTTAACAAGTGATCAATTAGCCTGCTTAAAAGCACTGATAACAACATTTTTGTGTCAGGGTGAGGGCTGACTGCCAGTACCTAATCTCCCCCTTCCTCACACAATAATTTCTGAAAACTAAACAGCTCGAAGGCTGTATGACAACAGTGTTAAACCCTCTTGCTGGGTTTCTTTTCAAGCTGCCCTCGGAGAAATTAAATTGAATTTTAAGACAAGTAAGGCTGAGGAGTGGGGTCAGACCCCCCTGGTGCTGTTGACCTTGTTCAAGAACCAAGTCCTTCCCGCCTGCGACACACATTCCCCTGAGGACTCTGCTGATCACCAACCTTCGTGAGGTTTGGGTTCAGAAAACACAAATGGAAATTACCCTTTGATGCAAAAGACTGAATGAATGGCTAATACTGCTCTGGCAGCTGGGTGTGGTTTGCAGATCCCAGCCTTGCTGTGATTAGATTGTTTATTCTTCCCATTGCTGATCTTCCCACTCCTATCAGACACTGCCTTTGCTATCAGTCTCAGGGCTTCAATCAACACAGCTTGTGGGTTCACTTTCCTTTACATCATCTTCATCTTGGCCCTCATTTCATCTTCATAAGGCAGAGAACTGAAGCCAAATTTTGTCCTGAGGCAGGTATCCACTCCCTGCCCAGAGCCTGGTCTGGAGCCCCTGGGACTCTATGAGCTCACAGAGCCACGTGAGTGCTGGAACCCCAGCTACAAGGCTGGGACCTTGGTTTTGCCTTGTACTGTAGAATGCTTTGCACTATTCCTGTCCTTACAACGCAGCAGAAAATTTCTTAATCACTCAGAAACATCTGGGACCTATTATTTAAGCTTTTATAGAAGAAAAACTGTGTATTCTCTTTAAGACTTTTTGTCTAAACATGCAGGTTGCCATGCAGAAAGACAAAGCACCAGCAGATCTGTAGAGGACATAATCTGATGTGATTCTTTACCTATGTGACGATCTCATGAAAACAAAGGGCAAACTAGCTGGCACAGCTGGGGCCACCATGTGGTTTTGCCTGAAGCCCTGGGCCTTGCAGTGTCCAAGGACAGACTGAGCAGCCAGCAGTGGAGCCAGGTGCTTGCTTTTGCTCTTTGCTTGGAGAGGAATAATCACAGTACCAGACCTGTGCCTGACAGTGCAAGGGCCACCTCTCCCAGGGTGCTCCAACCCTCTTACAGTGGTCTGTGCAACATGGGAACAGAAAACAGTTATTTCTCTGTTCTCTATTCCTCTTCTGCCTCTAGCTACAGGAAACTTGGCCACCCATGGATGCTGCTGCCTCCTTTTTGTGCATCCCTGCACCTGGAGCAGCTGATGCAGGCAGCAATTGTGCTTCTTGCATATACTCCATGCCTTCAGGCTTGTGTAGCCCACCATCTGTCCTAAAAACAAACAAGGCCCTTGAAGTTTCTCAGAAACCCCACTTTTAACAGAAGTTCTTCACTGAAATCAACAAAACAGAATGCTGAGTCTCAGTTTTACTTTCCACTTTATGCCTCCCTTATGCCCTGGAGAAGGGCTGTATGAAACTCAATATATAAAATCTCACCCTCTGGATGTCAGCCTCAGAAACATAGTATTTTCTAATAAAATACAGTTAACCAGGCCAGTTCAGGCAGATACTCACCTGGGGGAGAGGCCTGAATCCATGATGTTGTTGCCAGCTAGAGTACTGGATGGTGCCTTAATGCACCAAAAAATCATTTTTATGAGCGTTTCTTTGCAGTACAGCTGCATCTGGTCTCCACATTTCCACTAATTTCTGCCATTTCTGAGTAATTTAAAATAGCTCCTGTTACCTCACTTTCTCCCCTCCTGCCCATTGCATTTTTGTAGTCACTGATGTCACCACAACTCTTTTCTTCAGTCACAGCAGAAACAGTCTCTCACTCCCACTTTGGTTTCTCAGTTTCCAGTCTTGTCACCTCATTCTTTCTCTGTTCCTGAAAATTTACACTAGCTTGGGCTAAGCAAGTTTCTTTTGCTCCTATTTCTTACCACCTCTGGTTTTGAAGGTCTGGACTCTACACTGTCCACCTCTCCTTGTCCTTCTTGGTGTACCTCTGAGGAGGTGCTGTTGTCTTTCTCAAGGCATGGTTATTTATTCTTCAATTTTTATACAAGAGGATATAATGATTCATTCTCAAATATTACCTATTTTGGACTTCAGAAATGTTATTGTGTTATTGGATGCAAAATCAGCTCCTGAACTGTTGGCAAGATTATTTAAGTAATGTTCAGAAATACATCTAATAGACATTTCCTACCCCATGTAAATGCTGCCTTTGCCCTTACAGCCATTTCCTACCCCATGTAAATGCTGCCTTTGCCCTTACCTTGAAAGAAAATAGGTGTAATGTTACAGCTGTGCAAGAGACACTCATGCCAGGAGCCACACAGCTCCAGCTTCTGCCCTTTGTCAACTAAGGCTATTCCAGTGGGTGTTCCTGGTCCCACTGTCCAGCCACCAAACAAAGGGCTGATACTGGAGGCCATTTCCTTTCCAGCCAGCCCTGACTTGGGGGTGGGATTCACACCAGCCATCTTCTCACCTGCCTGTGCCCAGGGAGAAGTCAGAGATGGGATGAGTCCACCTCCAAACTGGAGGCCACGGTTTGCTATAGAGCTAATTAGTAAAAGCCTCACTTCTCTGAGGCCTCAGCAAGACAGCTTGAAAGTGGACATAAGAGCCATCAGGTTGGAATTAGGTCACTGTGAAAGCAGGACTTTCCCATGGACAGCACATACAACTGCCAAACACAACATGAGTTCTGCCTCGGTGATCTCACTGCTGAATAATTCAGTGAATCCTTTCAGTTAACATCAAAAGGCTTGAGGAATCTTCAAGGAGGGCACTGTCTCACCACAACCCTGTAATAGAGTTATCACAGGTGTGAGGGCTCGGGGAGCATGGGGAAGACTAAACTGACAATTCTTTCATGTGGGAACATTAGAAATTAATCTGCAGGTCCAAGGTCACCCAGTCATCTCTTTGGAGACCTTCCTCAGAATTGCTCTCCACACTCCATCAGAAAGTCCTACAGACAGTTAAGCTGGCCTGTGCAGTCCCTCTGATAAATCACACAAGAAGTTAGAAAACAAATATTGGCTTCTCCTTTCTAAATTATTTTTCTCCATTTTGTTTAAATCTTAGAAGTTATTTGATTGTTTCTTTTAGTTTCCTTTTTGGCAGCCCTTGACAGTCATACAAACAGCTGCACAGAAATTGCAAAATAAAACCTCCCCCTTCTCTTTTATTTTCTGGTAAGTTATGTTGGGAAAATAAATATGAATGGCACAGATGTTCCATTTTTCTCTCTTCATAAAACAGTTTATGACATCTTGCAAATGCTGGAAAAATATTTCTTTTAAGAAAGATTTCGCTTTCTCAAGCACACTGTGTTTCAGAGAAGTTTTAAGGACAGTTACAGAGCAAAGCCTGTTTTTTGGATGTCTTTTCCTTGTTTAATAACATCAGAGAAATAAACTGAATGTCTTCTAATTAATTTTACTGGTACTTGTTTTGATTAGAAAAACTATTAAAGTTTTCAGTGTCATTGATCAGCTGCTACAAATTTGTACATTTCTGTAGTCCGCAACTAATAGCCTCAAGGAAGAGAGTTTCAAAGTAAATGATACACCAGCTGCAGTGGAAGATGTTTAGCATGGAAAGTAAAACATCACCCCCAAATGTACAGAACAAATAAAGAAGGTGACTTTTTCTAATTATATAAACCACAGAAAACTGTGGTGGCTGAATAAAGCACTACAATCAAATGTGTAAGTCACACTGTACCAAAATGCCTGCGAGCAGAGAAAGCAGTAAGAGAACAAGATAAGGTACCATTCGTCATGCATTTCCTCTGCTGTCAACTCACTCTGTCACTCTCATCAGAAGTAATTGGACCTTTCTCTCAATCACAACCACGTGGGCTGGAGAGGACCTTGAGAGGTCAGCTAGCCCATCCCTCTGCCCCAAGGCAGCATCAGCTATGCTTACTGTCACTCCTGACAGAGGCTTGTCTAACAGCTCAAAAATCCTCCAGACAGGATTCCACAACACCCCCGGGCAACCTATTCCCCTGTCATGGTCTCTTGGCCTTTGGAGAGTTTTGTCTGGTGTCTAATCTGAGTCATGCCTGTCACGATTAAAATTCTTGGCTGCAAGGGCACAGAGAATAGATGACTCCTGCTGTCTTTCTATCGCCCACCAAAAAGTGCTCTTCCATACAAACTGTGTCCCCAACCTACAAGTTTCCTTGGAAATTCTCTTTCCCCAGAATATTTCCCATCTTCTACAATCAAAATTTTGGCACAGTGAAAGTGAACATCCTGATGTCCACTGTTCTCTCCATAAGGTTACAAATTTAAAAAAAGAAAATGAGAAAGCAAATGGATGGCCACTTTATCTCAGGGCAATTCTTGATTAACAGTAATTTCAGAGTGGCCCCATCCCTTTTAAACCCTCCTTTGCCCCACAGCTGTGGTGCAGCCAATATGCTCATTTTGCTTTTCAGACACCCAGTAAACAAGAACTTACCCTCAGGTCTCAGAAAGACGGTAAGGATGAAACAACACCTTGTTTGAATGGTGCTGATAATTACCATTCCCGTAGATTAACTCCATGCTGTGGTTATGTTGCAATTAGGTTTACAGTTTTCCACAAAAAAAAATATTTTGTGGAGGAAAAACTCTCTCCAGCTAAGTTATTGAGAAATGTTCCACACTGACCTTTTTTCTTTCTCTTTGCAATAAGTTAATAGGTTTTATAAAGTAAATAGACAGCCCCCCTCCTTTTACCAAAGAAAACCACAAGATTTTGACAGCAAGAATATGAAGTAGCCTGTACTGCTCATAGGAAGCATTCACAGTGTGAGTTCATGCCCATGCACTTCCATCTTGGCAGTGAGCATTTTTTCTAGTTTAGATCCAATCTGAATCATCTCTGATGCCATTCTGGTACTCACAGGTTATGAAAAAACTATTTCTCACCTGGTAATTATAAATGAGAGTAATCGTCATCAGTAGTGCTGAATCCACCAGATTGGAAGTTAAAATAGAGTTCACTGTTGCTACACCAATAGCTGAGGAAAAAAGAGACAAATCCTTAAAGGTGATTGTTAAGCGAATGATAATGATTTTAGGGTGAATTGGGCAATTCAGTGTTAAAACATTATATGGGCAGAGCACAAGATGACCATAATTCTGGCTTCCATATGAAAAACTGAGAAAGAAAACAAAGGCAGGAAGAACTATCATGGGGGGGAAAAAACCCAAACAAACAAACAAAACTTTTGAAATAAAACAACCCACTCCCAGCTTCGAAATCCAGCTTGTACTTTTAGCCAAGCTCAAATTGTAAAACTAGTAGATCCTGATACTCCACACAGAAGTTCTTTATTTTTCAGTTCAAACTCTGTAAAAACATATTATGAGGCTGAAAAGAAAGGTTCACTAGATCAAGACTTCCATGAGATTTAAATGCTACCATCTGCAGTATGAATTGGGGTCACCCACTGTCATGATTCACTAGCAAACAAGGAAAGAAGGAAAGGAAAATGTAATCAAGCAACCATAGCACAGGCCATGAATCAGGTCTCATTATTTGGCTCTGCCAAAGGCTTCCTGTGGGAGCACTTCCCTACCCTCAGCTCCTTCCATCTGCAAAATAGGAGCAATACCTTATGCTATGAGTCTTATATCAGACACTTGTGAAGCAGTAAGGCTCCCCAGTGCAGCACTGTAAATGGCCATTTACTAATTGTCAGTCCTATTCTAAAATAGAAATAATTCAACTTCTGCTGACATTTGTTCTACCTCCAAATAGGTCTTGCTCAATCACAAGCTATATATCCAGAATAATTCTTGCCTTTTGAAAAATAAGCTTCTTTGTGACCCCTTTGTGACCCTTTGTGAGTATGTAGTACTGCAATTTGTAAGGAACCAAAGGCCTCTGATGGAGCCCCATAAAATGAACACAATAGGGGCAACTAATTGATTTGCACCCAAATTCTGAGTCATCCACAAGATGATTCTGTTTGTCAGCCTGACTGTAGAACCCACAAACTCACTTATGACTCTTGCAGAACCACTGCTGTTCAAAATATTTGTATCAGAAGACAAGATCAGATGAAATTAAACAAGTGAGTTGTTTTGTTCAAGTCTAGTGCTCAAACTAAAACCTAGATCAAAACAGATGAAAACAAAAGATAAGGTTTTCATCAACTCTGAGCAAATAAACCACCAAAGCAATCAGAGCATGAAGTAATTACAAACCTGTGTGAAAAACCCACCAACTTTTAGGTACATTGAAAACATAAAAATTCTTTGACATAAAAATTCTATTTGACATAAAAATTCTATTACATCTCAATCGGCATTTAGACATAGCAACAAAGGAGGACTTAGGCCTGTAAAATGCATCCCTAATACCACAGATCAATCACTGCCTACCAGGAAGATGGCTAAACTTTAACAGTCCCACAGATTCTGAGCTAAGACTTTCCCAGGAGTTCATACATGCACTTGGGTGTCACAACACAAGACTGAGTTCCACTCCATCTGCTGCACACCTAAAGATGCTGTTCTGTTTATTGAAAGGATAAGCTTGAGCAGTTTTGGAACTCCTAACATAAGCAAGACGTCTGAACTCCTCACAAAATGCAATAACAAATTATTTTTTTAACAACGAGTGCAGTTTTCCATTCCATCTCACGTGTAAAATTCAATAAAAGCTACAATGTTCCTGAATAGAGGGTTACTTCATCAACATGTCCTGTGAACATTATGATGATATATGTTCCTGCCATCCTTCTTTCCCAAATTACCTACACTAGTCCCCATCTGTGAAAGTATGGACATCCAATTAAGGAACAGGAGAGAAGGGGAAAAGTAAAGAGAAGAGACAAAGGTGTGAATCACACGTTTCCATGAACAGAAGAATAGTATATACCACAAATTCCGACCCCCAATACAAATTTTCAATAGGACAATGGTTCTGCTCTTGAGGCTAAGAGCATGGTCTAATGTGGAAATAACTGAGCTTCGTATCAAACAACATTTTTATTGAAAATTCCACTTATGTTTTCACTTTCCTAAGTGATATTACACAGGAAATGCCGGTAGCTGCATGGATCTTTGAATGCGAGGGTAGATGAAATAGGTGAGAGTGTACATTTCAACAGACCAGACTTAAAATAACATATATTATGACTTTTATGAAAAGCATGATAATAGTACTTATTTTGCACTGATTTTTTTTTCCTTTCATTTTTGGGGCATGCAGCTTTGTCCTGCTCTCCCTTTTTTCCCATTCCTCACTTGATGTTGCCAGGCTGGGTCCCACACTGCTCATTACAAGGAGTGAACAGAATGTCCTTTACCTTTCGGGGTGAATTAAGCAACATTCACAAAATTATTTCTCACTTGTGTGAGGTTTAGTTTAAAATTCATTGGCTCCCATGTCCCCAAAATCATTGAGTAATTTGAAATTAAAAACTTCAAGTTATTTTTCATGAGTTAGAACAATAGCTTTTATATCTGTTGGCCCATATAACTGACAGGGTACTGGCAACAGGCAATTTGCAGCATGAGTTGCCAATGCCTGTGTGCATATTTCTAAGAATAACTCAGTGTCCAAGAATTTGGCCTGTTATATCACAAGCCAGGACTAGCTGACAGCTGTTTTAAATTACAGTGGACTGAATGATATTAGCTTTATTGTAGTTGGACTGATGCTTTGCTTTCTCTTAATCGTCCTAATGTTCTGATTTGTCCTTTAGCCAGCGGTTGCACAGCATTTATTTATAACACTCAAGGTTTAAGTCACAAATGACAGATTGGTTGGATTGTCTTGTACACATGGAACATGATCAAAGTAAAGGACTACACAGTCAGGGAAATTTAAGCTTCTTTGCAAGGGACAGCCTATAGATCCAAGGCTAGGATTTTCCTTGCAAAGCAGAAAAGACTGGCTCTCAAACAGACCTGTTCTAATTTTCCTAGAAGGAAGGCATTTATTCCAAGTCCTGCATGCTTTTGTGAGCTACATATTCACATCCCACTTCAATTTCTTCTTGGGGAATAAGACAAAAGGTTAGACATGAGCCTGCAAACTGCTGTGCACTTCAATTAATTACAGAGTTTGGAACTAATTTATTTTATCAAGCACTAATATCTACTCAGGGCCAAACCTTGTTCACATCATAGACAATAGTTAATTTTCTAAAGACTTTTCTGGGAACAGAGTACGACTATTAAATTTTCTTGCATGCGAACCCTTAACAGTTCATTAGAAGTTTCCTACTCTTTCAGGGTAAAATAAACAGATGCAGATTTTGTTTGGTTCAGTTGTCCAAATAACAAAAGAAATCATTTACAAGCAACACCAAAAAGCTGAATATTCTGATTCAAGGTGCAGGACAGAAATTGTCTACTCTGCTTGGCACTGGGAAGCCTGAGAAGTGTTCCTATGTCCAGTTTTAGGCACTACACTTGAAGATGCAGATAAATTTTGGAGTGCACAGGAAGGCACCAAAAGTCATTAGTCTAAATATAATTCATAAAAAGAAATGAGAACTGTGGGAAGGGGATGGCAGAATAGAATACTATGTGTTAACAGCTTTCAACTATGTGAAATACTGTGGAATGACAGGAAGGATAAGCCCATTCCCCATTTCCAACAATACTAAACTAAGATGCATCAGGCTTAAACTGCAGCAACAAAATCAGATAAGACTCTTGGCATCTCTCATAGAAAGGTAGCAAAGCATTGAACTGCCTGCCAGAAAAAGTGGGGAGTATTTTTCTGCACAGGTTTTTGAGAAGAGCATGGTCATGCCACAGATGGAGAGATGAGTAAAGAGACCTCACAAGGGCACTCACAACTCTATCTTCTAAGATCATGTGATCTGTAGGATTTTTTATTACTCCTTTAATTTATTTGAATTTAATAGCCTGGATAATAGCCTTCACTATTTGTCATTACTATTTCTACTTGAATATACTTGGAGTCAATGCTGTATGACATTGAAAGTATGCTGTCCAAATGCTTTCTTAGTTCTGCTGAAGCAACTCCATATCAGTGGTAAGACCTCACTGACATGCAGAAAAAATTTATAATACATAGAACAAACAAAGTACCACATTTACAAACTGATCCCAAAGAACTTCATTAATGGGAAGTTGTGTCAGACCCTTCTACGTCAATGGTTGGAAGGCTAAGACCTTTGTTTTGTTTTACTTTGTATTTCAGCCTACAAAAGAAAAATTAAAGGAAGCACAAGACAGAAACCAACGTCTGAAAATGACAATATCTCTTTATTTTAAGGATATTGCATTGGTCAAGCATTGGTACAGTGAAGGTAGACTTGAGTCTTGCTTTTAGCACTAGGGTCTACCTGTCTTGTTACATATAGAGAAGCTCATGTAACATTGTGCCCTATGAAGACTCTACTTAATTATACATTCTCAATTTAATTTAGGAAGGTCAACTCTCAGCTAGTTGTGGAACAACTAATCTTTTCTCCTAATCAGCAAAATTGTGAAAGAAGAAGAGAACTGCTTTTTAAAAAAGAATCTATATCTGTTCAAGACTCTCTGGATCCTTCGTGATCTCTGTGATAAATGTGCATGAGAGAAAGAAAATTTCCATGTTCATATGGTAAAGTTTCCTGAACATTGGTGGCTCTGTGGTCTCTTGCATTACAAACCTAACACTGCACAGAACATAACATATTTTGTAAAGAGCCAAGACATAGTCAGTAAAGCCTGCTAATTTTGTAAAAACAGCAATAAATAGTGAAAATAAGCAAAGCTGTCATATGGTCCAGTGATAAATAGTAGTGATAGCATCAGTGCTGCAGCTGTGGCCTCCTTCAAAACCACTCTATCCACAGGTAAAACAGAACAGAACACTCTTTCCACCAGTGTTCCTTCTTTCACACCCACACAAACACACTTACACACACCACACACACACACCCACACATATAACTTCTTTTAAAATTTACTTTTGTAAAAAAAAAAAAAGTTCTCACTATCTGCTTTATTCTTTTGGCTGAACTCCCACGTCCACACACTTAAGTCATTAACGTATTAATTCCTTTGTTCCACTGTCTCATGGGGATCCCCTCTAATTGAGTATGTAGGGATTGCAAGGGATTAACAGAACAGAGAGTAAAACATCCAAATCTCTCATGATTCCAGAAGTGGATAATTTCTCTTTGTCTTTCCAGCTATTCCTCACAGAGTTGTTCATTAAAATAACCACACTAAACCATTCTTCCATCTAAAGATAGGTAAGCTTTTGGAAAGGGGTTTATTTTTAATCAGTGTTAACAATCTCTTATGGTCTATGGAGCATGCTCAGTATGAAAGGGATAAATCTTCAGACTAAAGTATAAAAATCTGCTAACCATTACATGGATTTTGAGGGTGTACCTCCAGCTTGCTACTTTGAACACTTGCCCCTTTGCCTGTCTTGAACTGGCTGAGGAATTTCCAGATCTGATGTATCATTAGAAAGAAAGTACTGGATTGCACACTAATGGTACTGTTTGAAATTTAAACGTACTGGGCTTTCTCAACATGAAAAAGGAAGTATTTGCAAGGAATGCTTGGAATGTATTCAGCCAGAAAATATATTTAATTATATTGAAACTGAATCCTAACCTTATTATAGATGACTACCCTTGCTGATAGCTAAGGACAAAGAAGGATTTAAGGAAGGAATTGCAAAAATATGGTCTAGTGGCATAAGCACTAAACAAGGTTAAGGGACAAAGGTGCTAAACTTACCATACTTAAGCCACATTAATCTTTCCATTAGTACATAAAACAAATCACAACTTTCCATCTCAAGTCATTATGTTGATGGGGTATCTTTGATCTGAAAAAACAGCAATGATCCCAATGGGAAGCAAGAAGTGTTTTTGATTTTTATCTGTAAAGTCTAAAATTCCTTAGGTGAAATTCAGTATGAAATGCATCCATGCAATGATGAAGGTGAGTGAATATGTCAACATCTGTGCTTTATTAAAGCTGGACTATTTTTACTAGGCACTGAACCAGAGAGACCAAATACCCTGATAAAGCCAGAAACTCCAGGAAGGGTTCTTTGAAGGTATTTCTTGCTGTCATGTAGCTGAAAAATACATCTTAATGTTATTTTCCTACATGTTTAATATAACCAGTTTGGCCCACTGCACATGGTGATCCAAAACTGTCATCTTCTAAAAATGTACAGGGAATGAGACAGATTTCTCTTGCTCACCATGGGTATCAAATGCATCATGAAAATGTGTTTTCTGATTCCCTGAGTAATGGCACTTCTAATAAAATACAGCTAAATGTGGCTAGGTCCAGAAACCTAAAATAAATAATCAGAAGCATACCTCATTAGGATTAATTACTAGGATCTCAGACTTCCACAGATGTGATTTTTTTGATGAACGAATACTGTAAAGTGAACATTTTTAAACTCAAAATTCAAAGGAACTATACTGATCCTGTCAGGATCTTGAGTCAGGATCAGGAACTTGAGTTCCTGTTTAGCACAATGTTCTGCCTAGTTAGCCAATGCTGGAGTTAAGCTGACCCAGCAGAAAGGCAATCAACGCTGCTCTGGAGACACCAGCCATGGTGATTTCACAAAGAGAAACTCCAGCATAAGAGTAGGAGGGAAATGGAAAGTAGAGGGTGTGGAGGCTGCTGGTTTAAACTCTGTGTTAGTGATGGAATCATTCCTTAATCTAGGTGAGCTTCAAATTAGGTCATACTCTCAATGCAGATGCTCTGTTTCAAGAAAGAATGACTCTAAATGCATCTTTGTGCACAGACAGTAACCAGAGCTTTTCTTCATGGCTGGGGAAACATAAATAAATTATTATTGCATTAATAATTTATTAATAATTTGTTAATTTGTGCATTTTTACCTCAGTTCAATTTCTATATATTCATATATGGAAAAATTCAACTTCCATTAAGTTGGCAAGAGACCAAAAAATGAGATGCCATACGAAATATAAAACATGATAAAAACTGCTGGAGACATCCTCTCTAAGCTATGCAAAGAAGAGATCCATTGCAAAAAAAAAAAATCATCTGTCTCGTTGATGTTAATTCAATTACTATTCATGGTATACTTCTGTGTATTTCCACAGAATTTCTCATGTCTCTTTGAAACTTGCTTATTAGCTATGCCTAGAGAACTATAGCAGACTTGCAAATTCTGTGAGACAGAAAATAATTTAAAACAAAGGCATTAGAAACCCAAAAGTAAATTACAAACTAATTACAGAAGAACTTTAACACTGCATAATTGGATATGGATGTTACCGTCTGTAAAGAGGTAAAGAGAAGGAAGATTAATTCAGTCTTTCACAGTTCAAAGAACTTTTGTCCTATTTCTAGCAAATCGCTCTGATGATAATACAAAAATATAAAACCAAAACCACAAATTGGTATCAATGTCAGTATAATACTGACTCTGGAAGTTCAAAGGAAATCCGTGACACATCAAGCCAGCTTAAGGCCACTGCATTTAATTGTAAGAACCAAAGTTTTCTTTAGCCAGCACGGAGAAATTATGATCATCTGTGGGTCCCTGATATTTTTTCCCCTTGGATTCCCCATTTGAAATACACAGGAATGTAGAAGGTAAAACAAGAAATCAATCCATCATAGTCTTTAGTGCCAAACCTCAACCTCACAGATTCTCTTCATGCACTTAGGCTACTTGCTGCTTGGATATATATTCATTCCACAGAGGTCCCATGCAGATTCCAATCCTCCACATCAGTTCAACAAAGATCTGCTCCACTCTCCACTTTCAGAAATAGGTGGATGTGTTCTCACTGAAACCATTGGGTCCCTGCAACTGGAAATTCCCTTGGGCTGTAGAGTTCAAAGCTAGACACAGACAATACCAAAGTTCAGGATGACATATACAACTAAGGAATTGCTATTCTAGAAACCCCTCATCTCTAGTTTGCTATCAGTACAATCACAGCAGATTTTTTTTCTTTTCCCCCTAGTATTCAAACTTTGCAGAATGTCATGTGTCCTAATATTCCCTTTCCTTTCTCCTTGAACTCTGGGAATTCATCTCCTTATCGAAGAACCCATTCCAAAGCTCACTCAGGGCAACAGAATTCTTGAAGACAGATTCAAGAAGCAAAAGCAGTTACAGTGCATGTAGGAGTTGTATTATCTCTTTTCAGTGTGTTTTCCAGTGTGAGATAATGCTTGCTTTCCTTGCTGCCAACATGTAACTATCTTCTATTTCTTCTAACATACCTACTAAGACCTTGTGCATTCCAGCGATATTTTAAGCCAGAAGCTCTTGAAGCACAGGTCATGACACACTGCCCAAGGGTCATAAGTCTATTTCCCTTCCCTGTCTCTGTTCTCCCTCTGAAACAGACTTGCTTAGTCACTTGCCAGTAGTCCTGGGATCGCAGCAGCACTCTATAAATCACTGTGCCCATTCCTGTGTTTACTCTGAAGCCGCGTGGGAATCAGCCTGGAGGGCTGTGGGACACATCCAAGAAGGTCACATAGAACACAAGCAACTGTGGAGTCACCGCGGGGAGTGAGGATGAGGACACCTCATCACAGCGATTAGCAAGATAGATGACACCACACAGCTCATGATCCAGTTCAGTTTTTAAGTGTCCAAGGATCTCTGAAGGACACAGATGGAGGGAGACGTATCAAAACTCACTGGTAACAAGCTTCACAAAAGCATTTTCTGTGTGGATCTGCCCCTTAGTGGCACAAGGACACAAACCTCCTTGCAAGTCCCTAAGAACTGTGCTCCCTGGTTATTTTTGTATGTTGTGGACAAAGGAGAACAAAAAGAGGTCTTTGGAAAACTCTGTCTTCCCTTTTGATCCTCAGATTGTCAAGTGACCTAATGATGAAATCCCTTGTATCTGCCTTAATTGTGCAGTTAGCAAGAAATTCTCCTTGCACCAGAGCTGTATGTGTCCAGTTCCTCTGGTGTGCTTGGCTGATGACTCCCTGTACACAGGCAACTTCTTGAGATGAATCATGGCATCTTAAAAAATGCTCTTGCATTGCACCACACTGGTATGTGACGTGTAGATGCCAACCAGCAGTAAGTTGGATGTCAAACGAGTGGGAAATAAAAAGCCTGATTTCTGCTAAAATGAAATAATATGAATGGAGGAAACAAAGTATGTTTTGCTTGAAATGAAGTCCCATCTGTGTGCCTGACACTGAAAATAGCTATTTTCAGCAGGAAAGCCATTTTCACTTTTCCTTAGGGCTCTAGGTACTTGAATGCAACTTCCTTAACCTTTCGGTACAGACTTATAGCAGAAAAAAGACAGTTTCAGATGATCCCTTTTTAGGCTGGTGTGGAAGACAATATGATTTAGGACAGAGGGATATTACTGCAGTCTTCTGGCTGTGTCACCTGATAGCAGTACAGACTTCTTTTTGGGTATGGGTTATGCCTGACATGCTTGTATGGAAACAACTCAGAAGTTAAAGCCTTTCAACAGAGAGAGGCAATAGTCTAATGTCCCTTCCTATAAACTTTACCTTATTTATACCCTTGGATCATCTTGGCTCAAACATTGATACTACAACATCAAAATATTTAAATATTTCAAAATATAGCTGAAACACTGCTGTCCTGGTTTGAATTTTCCTGAAAATGCCTCTACCTGGAGATAGGCTTATCTAGTTCATATTTCAAGATGCATTAAAGCTATTGAGGAAAGTTATGCAAAGCCAGATCCTGCTTTATGAAATGTGTATCCAGGGCACAACTCCTCTTTTATGACAAAATTTTCAGAAACATTTTAGATTTAATTCCAAGAAAATAATGTAAACACTGCTCTAAGGTGATCACTTGGTGCTGCAAACTTATTGGATACTTATTTAGCTGGTTTTGTAATTAAATCTTAGGATCAATAGCAGCAGTGGATTCACTTGCTCTGGTTGTGAAATGAGTGTTTTGAAAAATAATTTCTATTAAGAAAAATATGGTAAACCTGAAACTTTCAATGCCATTAGCAGAGTAGAAGTGGAGCTGGGCATGTGCTAAAAAAGCAGCTAATGTAATGCTGTGTTGACTGCCAAGTCAAGGCAAGGCTACTGATTGCTGGCAACAACTCAGCAAGCCAGGAGTTATCTTTATGCCTTTTGGCTTGTCAGGAGGATTACATTTAAAGTGCTTCTAGAGCTGAGAAATGTGTAAAAATGGTGTCTCCGCTTCAGGAAATCATACTGAAGAAGAGCAGCTGATCTCAGTGTACAAAAGCACTTAAAAACTAAGAAAGAGAATTAATTTATTTTCATTGATGATCCTGTATCTGATTGTAAACATAGCAGTCCTCCAGCTCCTATAAGTATTAGGTTGTATTTATGTTGGTTTTAATTAGTTTGGACAATTAGTTGACAATTTTTTACAAAATTCCTTATATATATATATGCAAAAGGCTTTTGTTGCCTGGATTTATTTATTGAGTTCCACAGGCTTTGCTGGATCAGCCAAAGTAGGACTAGGGCTATTAAACACTGGAGGAGAGAAGAGTTGGAGAGGGAAGCATCTTTTGTACAATGAGAAGCT
>VXBC01009940.1:164537-217215 GCA_013399945.1 Ploceus nigricollis | reverse complement strand
CACCTCTTCTCCCTATTCTGTCTCTATTGAAATAATAGATTTTTTTGGTAAGTTATTAAAATCTGTCCCCATTAAATTCTAGACTCCCCTGGCAACCCTCTCTGGCCACACAGAAGCCATCTCCTCTGTGCTGTGGTCAGATGCTGAAGAAATTTGCAGTGCGTCATGGGACCACACCATTAAACTCTGGGATGCTGAGACTGGAGATCTCAAATCAACTTTGGTGAGATCATTATGCTCTGGCTGTAGGTTCAGCTGAAGTCCAGCTCAGAGAAAAAGCAAAAGCTGTGCAAAACAGTAGCTCCTGTCTTAAGAGTTATTATTTTCTTTACTGACAGACAGGAAACAAAGTGTTTAATTCTGTCTCCTACTCACCCCTGTGTCGACGTCTTGCATCAGGGAGCACTGACAGACATATCAGACTATGGGATCCTCGCAGCAAAGGTGAGCTTAAACATGCATGGTCTCAAAGATGTTCTTCAAAATCAGAATTTTGTCCTGTCAAGAGATATCTCACAAACTTTTCTGGTCCCTCTGCTTGAAACCAGCCATGTGGGGGCTTTTATTAAATACAGAACTTACATCTATTTTCTGTATTCTCATGCAAGACTTGTTTTAATGTCTTACCTAATAATTTAGAAATTATTCTCTTTTTTTAAGCTTAGTAATGAATGTTCAACTGTGCAGTTGCAGAATGGATTTTTTTTGTAAGGTTCAGACTGAGGCTGGTCTGATAACCATTAAAGTGAAACAGTAGTCACTTGGACATGGTACCATATTTCATAAACAGATGGAATTACAGATATTATGACTGAGCCTATCAGACTTATTTTCATAGACACATTTCATAGAATGGTCTGGGTTGGAAGGGACCTTAAAGATGGTCTAGTTCCAACCCTCCTGCTCTGGGCAGGGACTCCTTCCGCCAGAGCAGATTGTTCAGAGCCCCACCCAGCCTGGCCTTGAACACATCTCTTTTTGTAGGCTCTGATCAGGTACTGGAAGGCCACAAATAGTAAATAACATTTATTTGTTTAGCTCCTGTAAATCTAATGCAAAGTTCACTAGCATATTGCATGTTGTTAATAAAAGCAATTTTTTTTGTTTGCTTTAAAAAAAAATCTTTGAAAAGGAAGTTTGGTGACAAGAAAATATATTTTGAGTGGTTTGAGATTGGTTTCTTTTTTGTTTGGTTTAGTTTGTTTCTTTAGGTTTTTTTTCTTCCCCAAAACTGTGTGGCTTACATTTTTGTTCACTTAACACTTAACTTGAACTGCAATTTCACTGGATTTTGTACACATCTTCAAAGTGCTGGTTTCAGCATCTGCTAATGTCTGTGTTTTTTCCTCTTTCTATTCAGATGGCTCCTTGGTTCTCCTGTCTCTGACTTCTCACACAGGCTGGGTGACATCTGTGAAGTGGTCACCTACCCACGAGCATCAGCTGATCTCTGGTTCTCTGGACAACATTGTGAAGCTTTGGGACACAAGGAGGTAAAATAAACCTGTGTTTGTTGCTGTTCAAAGGCATGTAAGCTTACAGGGTGAGCTACCTCTCATGAAATAGCAAAAGCAGTCAGAGACATTCAGTGGAAACACCTGTGGCATTTGTGAAAACCCTCTAGGTCTTGGAAGACAACCATATAAAAAAAGGGAGAAAAATACTTGTAGTCTACCACAGGGCTGGAAAACATATGCTATTGAGCAGCATCTACACATGGAAGAAGGAAGCTATAATAAATTCTTCCTTACAGCTGATTGAATTTCAGTCTCAAAGTTGTTTGCAAGCAGATGAAAAATGTTGCTGCTTTCCTCTTTGGGGATGTAGGAGAGATAATACTGATGTGATTGGCTCTGGGAAAAGCAGAGGAAGCATCACAGATGGTCAGTGTCTGTACTCTCTCAACATGTTTATAACTGCTCGATCACATCTGTTTGATAGCATTGGGATAGCATTTCTCCCTGGGACCAGTTGTTGTCTGTGATTGCTCATATAACTTCAAACCTGTTTTTCACTAGTTGCAAAGCTCCTCTGTATGACTTGGCTGCTCACGAAGACAAGGTTTTGTGTGTGGACTGGACAGAAGCAGGGGTAAGAATCTGAAGAGCAAGTTACTTGATTTATATGCATGGTGTTTAAGAAGAGAGCTGAAAGCAGTCATGGGCTGTTACCTCCTTATGCTTAGAGCTAGAAGAGAACAGGCAGTTGTAGTTGTGCTGTGTTTGATGTGTGGGTGGTGATGTCCCAGGCACTGCAGCATGTCCCCACATTCTGCAAAGGGGAAGGAAGGGTGGGAGCAGAAGCTCTGTGGCTTTAACTGAGCATTATAGTGATATTCCAAACAAGGAGAGACAAGAACAGCCCTGCCCTTACCCACAAAACACATGTTCCAAGGTAGTCTTCTGCCATTGGGACTAAAGCATGAAGTAAAGCTGGGGCGTGGCCATCAGTATCTGTAAAAGGAGAAACTGTATAATCCTCTGTAGCGGTACACACATATTTAAAATTACCAAAAAAACCCATTCTGTGAATGTTCAAGATTCTCAGTGTGGCTCCTGTTCACTGTAAAAGTCAGGAAAAGCTTTAGTAGCTTTCCAACACAAGTTTCACTTCTAATTTTAAGAGGAGAGTAAGAAACAAAGTTGCTTCTGCACTTTGATTCCGGGATTTAGTCATGCATTAACAGTTCATTATTCACTACTCTATTTTATAAAGGAAAGAAAAAAAAAAAATTGAGTCCTTAACTTCTGTGTACTTATTTTGCTTAGTTCTGATATTAATCACAGTTTCCTTCTCTCATCAGTTGTTACTGAGTGGAGGAGCAGACAACAAACTGTATTGCTACAGATACCCAGCTACAGCCTCTGATGTTGGGGCATGAAGGTCAACAGCCAGAAGACTTTTTTTTAAAAACAAAGATTTTTGCAGCAGTTGTTCTCTATTAGCATCTCTACACAATCAATTTCCGAAGAAAGGAGGAGCTTGTTGCTCAGAGAGCTGTTCCTGGTTTTGTATTGGTAACCTATATTCATATTTGTCACAGAAAAATAGCAAAGCCCCAAATGGGATTCATGTGGAACAAAGCAAAGGTAATTTCCTCCCTTTTTGATGTCTTTGAATTAACATCTTTTAAATTACTATTTGTATAGCCCTTTTAATAAGAAGTAAACTGTTTGCTGATACTTACAGAAAAACTACTCACTGACTAAATTATTTTTTGAGTTTACCTGCTTTATGTTGGGAAAAAAATAAAGCTTTTATCAAGAGTTCATTGGTTTAGTGTGGCATTTCAGATAAAAAAGAGATTTCAGCTCTCCTCTCAGTCTGGCTGTTGGCAGTTCTTATGATCTGGTCCTTAATTAAGAACCCAGGCTTCTTTCTAGGATGAATACTTGGTATGTGTGCAGTATAAATAGCACGATATACAGGAACTTGACAGATTTACTGGCAGATGAAATATTCCATATTTTAGTAGCTCATAAATTAGGGTTGTAGATTATAAGAATGCCAGCCTTGCACCACAGTACTTGTGTTGTAGTACCACTAATGTGGTGTCTTGGACCTAAAGATGTGTTGAAACAATGGTGCATCACACAGAGAAGGCACAAGTAGAAGTAATTTGTTCTTAAAAAGAACAGATAGAAAAAGTTGCGATAGCTTTTAGGTTGATAGAGGATAAGCACTATTCGAACTTGCTCAATTTCTCTGCTAGTTGTTTTGCTTTGAGTTCAGCATTCAAATGAGAAAGCTTTGCTGCAGCTTGTTAGATTACATACATGTGATGTTCAACCAGCACACTGTTAAACTGTGTGGAGACCACACCTGAATATCCTCACCAATGTCTTGGCTTTCAATCAGTGTAACAGCTGTACAGCACTAACTGTCAAATGCTTAAATTAATAATTTTTCTTTGAAGAGTGAGAAGTCTGACCTCCAGGTTTATAATATAGACATATATATATATTATATATAGACTATATATATATACTACATATATAGTTCTGAGTAAGGAGTTTTAAGAAATATCAAAGAGCAAAACTGGTGAAAATGGCTAAGGACAGGGAAAGGATCTCTGATCCCTTTGCTCTGCAAGTGAAGTACTGCAACTAACATATATATATCTATATATATCTATTCCTATGTCTAAAGACTCATGAGAGCAAGGTAAGTAAGCTTAATATGGCTTTATTGCCTTCCCAGAAAGATTTACAAAACACTTTTTAAAAAAGATCATGTTACCTGAAGTGTCAGCTTATCTTAGACTAGTATTATTTACACTCAAGCAAACCCAGTGGCATTAGTTGTTTTAGTTTCAGTGAATCCATCACATCTACTCTCACCTGTAAAAAAATACACAGAATGTATCTAAAAAGGTAGGTTTTGATAGACCACAGTGAAAAGCAGGAGCATTTTTATGCCCTCCTCTGGTCTGGAAAAGTACTGTGGCAAAGGAAGAGACAAAGAAGGAACTAAGTAAACCATATTAACATGAAGTGATACCAGTGTAAGTACAATGTATTTTTTGAATATATCTGTATTACCACTGTCCATAAATTATCCTAAAACCAATACTTTTTACATTTGGCTGACAGTTCTTTGGATGACCTGTAATCTTAAATAAAATGTTTTAGTAAGACTTTCCTTTGGAACATGCAGTCCTTCCATTTAAAATAATCATGTGAAATTACAATGGTCAACATGAGTTGATTTTAAATTTGCAGAAGAGTCAAGGTGCTGATGGTGACACTACTCACTAAAAATACTTTTTCCTCCCCTAAAAACCACTTCTGCATATTCCTAGTGCCCTAGTAGCATAATACAAAACAGTAAAGAATTTTTACGTACTAATTGCCAATTTTGCTTAAACATAAAAGTGATTCTGCAAGTGAGGGGAATAAATACAATAATCAGCTTGAATCAACACTGACTTTTTTTTTTTATCGATGGGAGGTGAGGGTTGGTTTATTTTTGAGAGGCTGTGCAATATACGTTGTTCTATTTCTATCTTTTCATTCTGCACTGACACCTGGCATAAACTGTCCACCAGCACACAAGTGCTGCCTCTAAACACAGTTCAAACACCACCATGCACTGACACACATTAAAAGCATTAGCTCAAGACAAGGTTTCACCTGCTTGGTCCCTGGCTTAGTGTCACATTTGCATTTTCTGTTCATGTGTTTCCTTTTACCCAGCTGGTTCTTTCAGCTTTCTTCTTGCTTTGAGAATTTCATCTTTGCTTCTGGATGGCTGCCATCCCTTCCCTACAGCCAGCCCTGGCAGAGCACTGGTTTTTCTCTCTTGTTGGCATTTGGTTAATTTTTTTAATCTCAGTCTTCTCTCAGCTGGGAGATTGAATTAAAAACAAGGGAAGGGGGAAGGAAACATTAAGTAAAGTAAATATTCCAGTGATACACAACCTGAACGGGTGTGTGTGGATAATGTGGATGTATGAGTTTGGGCCAACAATGCAGATCTCCAGCCAGCACTGCTCTGCCTGTCCCTTTCAACCTACAGTCCAGAGCCCGGGGTGAGGTTTGTCCTTAGTGAAGATAAACTTCCTGAAGTTTTGATTGGTTTTGTACAGGCTGATAAATTTCGAGGATAAACTCAACATTCTCCTCTAGATTTTAGCATGCATACCTTAGGAAACAGATCTAACTACATATGCTTAAAGTGACTTCTGCAATTTAAACAGAAGTGTTTCACCGAGATCAGAAGGAAGCACAAAGATAAAGGAATACACTTCTCATGAAAACTCCTAAGATGTGAGGTTTTCTCCTGAATTTTCTGACATTTCTGCAACAGAAAGCACAAGATAGGCACATGCACAAATTCCCCCAAAGAAAAACACACTTTTGTTACACTTCTATGTTGATTTAAGTCTTATTAAATGTGGATCTAACTTGAAGAATTGCAGAATTTTTAAAGGTTTTCTCATTATTGAATTAATGGAGGGTACAAATATCTCCAAAATTGTGTGATGATAAATATGATTCTTAAAAAAAAGCAAACAACCCCTCCAAACAACAACAAACAAAAGTCCCAAACAAGCAGTAGATGTGATTTAGGCTGATCTGTTCCATGACCTCTGAAATTTCAGCATGTGCTCTTTTCCCTTGCTGTGTGGAAGGCAAGTTTTTATCAGAATGAAGCTTAATGAGAACTAGGTCAACACACTTCAGATTTCTACTCTCGATCAGGATGGGGCTGCCAAGCTGGCCCTGGCACACCACAGTACAGGGGTAAATGCAGTTTATGGATTAACACCCTGCTTGAATTTGAGAAGTACAAGGCTACAGTGACCTGCACAGATACTTTGGCTAACAACAAATTGTAGTAACTTACGCTGCAATTTATATGCCAAAAAAAGTCCCATCAAGTTTGAACCAACAATTTTGTTTGATGTAAGTGCATTGGCAGAGATCTCAAATTACAGGCAAAACTTGGGTTGAAATTCGTTGTCATGAAAACCAATTTAAATTGCCCTGTAAATTGCATGAAATAAGTGGCTTTTCAGCTGCCAGTGAGAAGCTGGCTAAGTCTGGTCTAGGAAAGACAGCTGCTCAGTCTGGATGAGTCTATCAAGCCATCCAAATCAAGACATGTACTGTAGGGAATGCTGAAAACATAACTCAAACCACAAAAATGTAAATTTCTGTAGCAATTTCAATATTCATACTTGAAACTTCAAAATGTTGATTTTCCATGTCTTTGCAATCTATTCCATTGGAAAACTAGCAGCCTGTGACCAACAGGGGATCTCAGTAGAAAAACACTGTGGAACTAAATAAACATTGAAATAAATGCTCTGTGATTAGTACTTAGCTTTCAGCCTATAATGTATAATTTAAGCAAAGAAATTTCTTTAAAAGTTTGAAATCACCTCTGAATGCAAACCAGAATTCACAAAAAGCTCTATGGAGAAACATGGTAAGTTAGGTATAGCAAAACATCCCAATAATCTATATTGCTTATCCAAAAGTCCCCCCATCACACTTCCTACTGTCTATGGTCTATAAATTTAGAATAGGGAAGTACTGATCTTCAGTCAGACCACAGCTGTTCTAAACTGCATGTGAAAGACAGCTGAAATCCCTTGGAAGAGCCTTCAGGAAATGCTCAGTGAATTCATTCCTCTCCTTTAACTCTCTCTCTATCCCAGTTCTTGAAAACTATTCAAGTCTGTTATAGACACATGCACAAACCAGAAATCTCTCATGGATTTCTGCTCCCAAGACAGGTCAAAAAAATAGCAGACAAAGCACAGAAGAAATACTGGGAATTGATTCATTCACCAAAGAATGAAGATGATTATGTGGTAACCTCTGACGCAGAGCTGGATGCCAAATTAGTGATAAACCTATGGACCATGAGGGGAGTCAGTATGAATTAATAGTTGGAATATGAATACATGAAAATGGCTCATTTTCCCAGCCAATAACAAGTACTAGTTACTTTCAACAGGGCACCCTCAGTTGCCTGTATCATTTGAAGAGCCCAAAAAATGGTATCAAGTGTTAGAATGACATCGTTGTTTTCTGAAGCTGTTCAGCACCGGAGAGGAAGGCAATCTTAAGCTATTTTCCCCTCTCAGTGGTGTCACCACCATATCTGAGCACACATCTCTGCACACACATTTGGTGGAACAGCTCACCAGGTTTGAGTCTGCTTCAGTAACCACAGTCTTACCACAGAGTCTGGCAGCCAGGCTGAGAATTCTTTGTTATGTGGACTTGTTTGGGGATCAGGGGGATGACAACACCAAATAAGTTACGCTCTCCTTTTTTAAAATACTTGCAGCATTGAAGGCTACCAGGTAACATAAATTCCTTATTTGTGTTATTCCAAGCTTTAGGCACACTGCTGATTGAGCAGTGGATGTGGACACCCAGAGCCATCTGCTGAAAACACAGACTGAACCAAACTCTGAAAGGTGTGGCAAGGGTGTGCATTAGTGGGAAGTGTTGTTCATACTATGATGCTTGGGATTCACAACAAACTTGTTTTCTAATGTCCCCTGTTAAAAGCCACTAATTCATTTTCTAATTTAAAGAGCACAAATTTCCATCTCTCTCCCATTCTCTTCCTCTCAGGTTTTGCATAAACTTTAGCCCAAGCGTGCAAAGGTTTGTGCAAATTTGCAAAAACTTTTTGATCTTAAAAAAAAAAAAAGAAAGTCAAAATTTGACAATTTCCCTGAGTTCTACTGGAGAGATCTTACCTCTGACGTCTCAGATTGGTAGTTTGTTATTTTGGTGGATTCTGAGCATAGGGTGAGGTGTTAGAATTTACTGGCAGTAGGTTTTTAATACTTAGAGTAGAAATCAAGAATACTTTTGATGTTACACAAAAGATCTTGTTTCCATCTTACATCAACATGCAAATGGTCCTCTTGATATAAGCATAGGATATGAAAGAATAATGGATTTAACAATCATAATGTTTTGCCTTTAGGTTTAAGAGTATACAGAGACCTTCAATGGATATTCTCTGTTTCTTCTCAGGAAACAGTACTTATCCCCTGCAGCTGCAATGCTAAACAAAATGTTTCCTATATCTAAACAGCACAAATTTAAACAGATCCTGGTTTCAGCTAACCTGTTCTAATTCCAGAGCATGTCAGTTAATACAGTGAAGCCTACCCAAATCAATGGCATTAATACAGATTTACAGATGCTTACATGCAGCCTACCTGCATGCAATTTACAATAATTAGATCTTATATCTTAACGTAGCTGAAAACTGAATCAGAACCAGTCTCCAAAAAATCAAATACTCCATGTCAGTGAAGCCTTTTCTGACAGGAAATAAATAAGATTTGTCTTCATAGTAACTGAGCTTTGGACAGAAAGGCGAGGGGGGGGAGATGATGGTTTTTCTCCCCTTCTAATCCAATCTATTTAAACAGAGGAATCAAAACAACAGCTGTTTAGTACAGTACTGTGCCACAGAATCCAGCATGAACTCACCGAAGACAAGAAGATGAGGAGACTACAGTTTCCTTATTTCAGCTTTCCAGTCTCTAGGCTGCTGTGATTCAAAGGTGCAAGCCCAAATGGTCCTGTTAAAAGCAGCCATGACTTTTGCCAGGAGAGCAGTTTCCAAGCTGTGCACCATCCCACCACGCACCACTCTGAACCTCTGCAGTATCTACAGGTATTGCTTGCTACATGTAAACAGAGGATTATGAGACAAATCTGACCACATCCTTGTTGAAAATAATAATATTATACTACATAGCAGAGAAGTCTGTCTTAATGAAAGAAATCTCTATTTCTAATATTTTCTCAGCCTGCTGCAGTATAGTGCAGCAACTGAAAAATATTTTCACTTTTGGGATGTCTGAATTGTAATCTCTGATATCTTGGCCGACATATGTGAAGGTAATAATTTTGCTTAGCTAGCTCAAGTATAGCTTTTTTTTTTTTCCTACCATCCTTCTGTATTTATTTTTTATAATTTGTGGTACAACAGTATGTAGGGCTGCTATTTAAAAAAAGTTGGAGAGAAACAAACTTTTTTCATTTCTCTCTGCAGCAGTATCTTGGCATTTACTCTTATTTTGCTAGCCACTCCCTGTTTTATAAGCAAAGTATCTAGTTTCTTATTCCTCACAGGATCAAGAAAGTAAAATCTTCCTCTTTTTAAATAGACCTGTAGGCAAACACTCCAATATAGCAGACACTCTGGGCTCCCAATGCCATGTCACCATATTTCTCTTCCTACACACATTTCTAAGTCCCTTGTGACAGCAGGGCCACGGCAGCAGGCAGCATTTACCTTTGACACACCTTTTTGTCAGTGCCATTTACTCTGGATGCCTGTGCTGTTAGTTCCCCTCACCCTGAGAGGAGCTCCCGAGCACAGAAGAGCAGGGGTGAGTTACAAGGAAGCACTGCTGATGCTCTGATGCAGCCCTGGCTGCTGACCTCAGTCCTACACCACAGCAGGGCCCTGGGAGGAACCACTGCCCACAGTCAGACACCCGCACACCTGTGGCTGAAGCCACCACCCATTCCCCAGGAGCTAATCCTCCCTCCTGTCTGCACTCATAATTACTCTTGGTGAAAGGCACAAGGAGCTTGGATCATCACCCTTCTATGACTTTGGTCTTGGTTGCACTTCATAAACTGTCTACAAGTAGCACTCAGCACTCATCAGTAGTTAAGTTCCACTCTTGTTTCTGTTCTTCATGTTGCTGGGAAGCTTGATTGAGACAAAAGAATGCTTCTATATTTTAAATTTTCTACTTTTACATTCATACTGCTCATTTACATGCCTATATAATTAATAGTTGAACTGATTATGTCCACAAAATAATAAATCAACAATTTCCTTCTAAAGAGTGTTACTTTTTAATGTTCTTCCATTCAAATGGCCTGTACAGATATCTACTACTGAGCAGTAGAATACTGATGGGGACTTTATGGTACAATATATATCAAATAGCTTCTCCTAGTTTCAGGTTGTTCTTTCTTTTCTCCTTTTTAGCATTCTTGTTATTTAAATAAGTACTGAATATGTAACATGAGGATATACAATATCTATATCTCTCTAGATATATATTTTTATCGTATATAACATCAGGGTACATTAAACATTTATGGTCTCCTGAGGGAGTCACTGCTTGGGATTGACCACAGAGATTAGGTTTAAGATTTCATTAAAAAATACATTAATGCTGCATTTTCACAACCAAAAGAATAAAAAGTCCTCTGTTAAATATTTAATCTAATTATACTTTGCAGGGCCTATTACCAAAGCTGTGATTGTAATGAAGAAAAAATTTTTTAATGCTTGAAAACTTCAATAGCACATTATACTGAAAAACAGTAATTATGGATTAAAAAAGATTTTGTGTCTTTCCAATTAAAAAATTAAATGCCAGCATAATAATAATGCCATTGCTCATGTGCTAGTCTTTATTAATCATACAGTGTAAAATGACAACTAACGTGGAAAGATTGTGGAAAAGAAATTCCCCCTCCATTGCACCTTTATCTCTTAATCCTTTAAAAAAAAGAATCACCACCAAAACCACCTTGGGATAGTGAAATCAACATTCTACAGATATTTAAAAAATATTAATGGGAAATGGGTTAGAAACTAATATTTAAAGTTACTTTACAACTGCATAGCCTTTTAAACTGCTGTTTTCAATGAGCATTTCAAAAATGTTAATCAAAATTATCTAAAATGCTTAATAATATACACATAAAATCATATACACAAGTGGTTTCTCATTTATTTTGAACATTTTGCATTTTGTGTTATTTTGGGAATTATTTAGACATTATAATTTTTTTCTAAGCTTCTGTAAGTCTCAAGAAAAAGAACAGAAAATTTACCTTATAAAGTTCCTGGAAACATTACTGGGAACATCTTCTTAAATCCCTGTGTTCAGTTAGAGACATTTTAGTAGAAACCCAGCAAACCCCCCCATGTTTAATAATACAGTAAAATATTTACATTTCTCTTCCTTTGCAGCTTGCCTATATATCCCTTAAACATTTTTTCTTCCCAATGCCTATCATGTCACCACTGCTCCATATGAATTCTGACATGTACAGTAGTGGTGAATTTTTTTATTCACTCTTCCCCCACCCCCAGGTACCCCACATCTAACTGCAAATGTTGTCAAAATCTGCACCTTAGCAGTTTGGAACAATGTCCTGGTTCTGCCACCCTCAGAGTTCTCATGATAAAAATTGTTAATAAATTGGAATTGCCACACATTTTATTTTTCAATTACTTTTTTTAATAGCCATATCTGAGGAAGAAAATAAGGTAGAGCTCTTATGAATGTCTCAGGCAGATTACAATGTAAGTGGATCTGGAAAGAAAGGACAGATGTCAAGGGCAAGGCTTTCAATTTCATATTTTTTAGTAGTCCCCATTCATTCAGTTGAATGCACTGCTGTTAATTCACATGAAGGTATCATTGCAAGTACAGGGTGCAGAGGTGTTTGGAGGGGCACATGGCAAAAGCAGAAGCCATTTCATACTTGAAAAGAAAACCACTTTGCTAAACTCTGATGTCTGTCAAGTACAAGGTGCTGAAGATCTGGTGATAAATGAGAGCCCTGCCCCTCTCTTCCCCTGCTCTGGCTGTGTGCCTGCCCTGTGTCTTTCCCACACATCCTTCTCCGGCCACACAAGCACCTCAGACCTATTGCTAATAACAACCCCCCAGAGATGCACCAAAGGCCAAACTCCAGCCCAACAGGCTGGCACTCAGCAAAGCCCTGTGCAGCTCCGTGGGAGGGAGCTCACTGTTCCAGGGCCCAGGCAACAACAGCAACAGCTGTGGGTCACACTCCAGCTGTTCTTGGACATCTTCATCAACAGATTGAAGGGAAGGGAAGTTCAATGCAACTGCTGGGCAGATGAGACACACCTTGCTATCAAAAACAGATCCTTCCCCCACTTGTCTACTCTGAATTGGCAAGAGCAGAGGAGTCATTATTACTGGATAATGTATTTATATTCAGAATGCTGGGAATTTCAGTTTAAAGAATTGGTAAAGCTGGTTTTTGCAGTGTTTTGATGCAAAGCTGTCCACAAGCAGGCAAACAGGTTCCTGTTATTGCTGTAAATTCCAAGCTGCATGTATGGAACATGCATCTCTAGTACTTTTACGCTTTTGGGGCATAGAATGGCAGAAAATCAACTTTATGTATGATCTTCTAGCTTTAGCATTTATTATTGTTCTTGCCATGTGGTAAAAAGGCAATGAGGGGCAGCCTGTGAAAGCTGAAAAACATGAAGACTAAAATCTTAATTTTTACTATTTTGTAGTTACAGTCAGTCCATTTCTCCCACATTTCCTCAAAACATTCTGCTCACTTGTGCTCTTGCATATTTTTATATTTTTACTCCTTTTACATTCACATTGGCCCTTTTCTCACCTTTGGCAGGAGCTGTCAACATTCTGCCATAGAACTACAAGATTCGATGTCCTCTGGCACAGAATAGAGAGAAGCAAGGCTGTGAATGAAAGATGAATCCTACAAGCTGTATTCCTGACAAGAGCAAGCAAAATGGAGAACTCCAAAATGTAAACATTCACTCATCCATACAAGTACCATCTACAGTGCAGGAAGTATTGGTTGCCAACAAGTTCACCATGATTTAAGTGGATGCAAAGACATGTCATCAGTAGCTAAAGTACATACTGAGGTATTTATTGCATCTCAAGAGTGAGCTCAGCAAACAAAACAGAACTAAACAAATCCCCTCCACAGCTGGAGAACAACCCCCTGTTGTTCTCTATATTTGTTATTAAAACTGAAGAATGTGCTTATCACCATGAACAAGTCACCATAAAAGAAACCTTGCAACAACTTTCTTACCCATTTAGTCAATTGCCTTCCAAAAGCTTCTCCCTCCATCTTCTGTCCTTCCAGCAGTTACTCTTTTAAGTGTTTTTTCTGAGCAAGCAAAAGGGTGAAGGAGAACTTCTTTCTCTTTTCTGCCCGAAACACTCTCCTCCAGGATGACAGTGTAATTATATGCAAAGTGCACAGTTGAGTGTGGAAGATGTAACAGGGACTTGGTAACTGAAAAGATTGTGTTGCTACGGGAACAGGGGCAAAGGGGTCCGAGTGGAAAATTTTGTACAGAATTAGAGAACTATAAATACTGTGGTTAGTGTAATAAACTGGCCTTGCTTGCATTGCATGGTCCGTGTCTCTCAACCCCTGCAGTCAAGATTCTGCAAAATAAAATGGATTTAAGCCCAAACTGCACATCTACTGCTAGGTTAATGTAAAAGATTACCTTCACTCCTCAGTTTTCACTTTTAGGAAGTGGAGAGGTTATAATTACTATCCAGTGTTTATACATTTTTCTCCAATAGATGGTCAGTGTCTGAGGAATACATGATTACATCATATAAGCACAAAAAACCTCATAACAATAGAAATCTGTAGGACTGAGACTTATTCTCAGTTGTTTTAAATTCACAGATTCTCTAATCAGAAACAGTTGCAGGTAGTATACTGTACAGTAGGGGCCAAAGACTGATCTTCTTTTGTCTTTGCATGTTCCACCTTCCACAGGTTTAGATGCAGATGGAAGGAAGGGCTACCAAATCTGAGTTTGAGAAGCTGAAGGGGTGCAGGCTAGAACCTGCTTTAAGGCAGTCACTGTACCTGTTGTCACATTTCCTGTCACTCTATCAGGTATCTGCTCTATCCAGACCCCTCCTGCTCACCTGCCCTTGCCAATTCCTCACTATTTGAGTGTGCACCTTCCCATGGTAGGTATGGACCTGATGCCTTTGTCTGCCTGCCTGCAGGAATGACCTCTCCTGAACTGCAGACTTGCACAGTTTATTCATCTTTTTCAATGAAAGAGAGCAAATGTAACTTAAGTATTTATAAATTTTTTTCAACTAAAAAAATAAAATATGAAGAATTCTGCAGAGCCTTCTGGGAAGCAACACAGGGAAAAGCTAAGCCATAATTCCTTGTCTTTCTCCAAGTGAATAGTTTCTGTACTCATTCACCCCTGAATATTCCAACTATCCTTCTACCCAAAAACTACCTGCACAAGTACCTGGACATGAGAGCTGCATGCTCAGTAGTGAGTTTGTCAATTTTAGAATATGTGAAGCTTTAGGAAGAAGTGGCTGTAAGATCGGATTGTATTTTTCAAGCTTGGGATGAAGCTTTTTTTTAAAGTTAATTGAATAGGAAGCCAACTGTTTGAGATCCACATACTGTAGAACCAGACAGTTAAACAAAATGCAAATAACAACCAGCTTTAAACTAGTTCAACGAATTCTTCACCTGTGATTCTGTAAACTAGCTCAGCTCATGTCCAAAGCCCTTGAACAGCCTGTGGACTCCCATCTGTATCATTCTGTTGCAAGGAGGTAAATTTCTTTTATACTAAGAGAAGCTTTCTTACAGATAGAAAGTTTCAGAAAAGGAGACTGATGAATTCAGCACACTCAAGGTCATTCCCCATGGTCATTTGCCAATGTATACAGAAAAGCAGAACATTTCTTCTCCTTCACCCTCACTTTTTCCTCTTTTAAATCTCGCTGGCCATATTGTTTATTATAATTCCATCTATAAAAGTATTTTTATGGAATTAAGAAATCTGATTAAATTAGTACATGGCTGTACAGCATTGTAACTTAGAAAATGGAATCTTCTTAAGTGTGACCAAAATTTTGGCATACCATCATCTTCCTGAGGAAATACAAACAGTCCTAGTGTTATGAAGTACAACCAGAATTTCTGTAACAGTTACTAAACACATTATTGAAAGTATTTTTACAAGCAGAAACTTGAGAGAACATCATCATTACACATCATGCACTGGAAGAATCAATAAATTGGAGAGATGGAACAAGAGGTCATTGTGTTCTTTCTTTCTCAAGAAAGATTTTTTCCTAGCCATTACAAAACTCTCCCTTAAGCAAACCCAGTGAAGAATGTGGAGAGGAGGAAGATGACATTTCCAGAAATATCAGTAAGCAACAAGCACAAAAAATAAACTACACTCTAGAAGAATCATAAACATTCTGTATGTGTTTCATTAGAAAGGAAATGACTGCTTCCCAGAATTCTTGAAAAAAAGCCCTCAACTAAAAAAAGACTAGTTTCTAATCTTCTTCAACTTGCAGTCTTTCATGTTCTAAACACACATTTTACAGTGTGTCTAATATTTTACCCGGCTAACTGAATTACCAGGAACAGGAAAGTTAACACTTAGATTATTAAACCCTTGAAACACCTAAGAGAGTTTTCCTGCAGATTGAATGTTAGAGTTTAAAGGTCCAGGACCATGGTAATGGGGTCACCAATGATTGCTCTTTATCTTGGGCCACCTCACCCACATGCCAAGCAGGTCCCTCTGTACACAGGGCTCACATCTCCCCCGCCCTCAGAACTTATTGTTCGTCCTCTGTAAGTGCAACCCCAACTCTCAGTCTGTCCTTGAAGCATATCAGAGGTGACCACCCCAGCACTGGTGATGCAGCACTCGGGTAGAGTTGGCACAGACGAGAAATTGGCTCCATTTTCACCTGATCCCCCTTTGGGAGGAAGGCAAAGAAAACAGTTTTGTTTTTATTCAGATTTCAATAGCAGCTGTCGGAAAGCTGCTCAGCAGTTTGGAATGTCAGAAATAGTCCCTTTGGAGCTGGATTAGAGGGAGACAGGGACAGCCAAGAGCACTGAGAAGATAGCTGTGTAACCATAGAGTAAAACTTACTGCATATTCACAGACAGAAAGAATCCACTCTCTGTCACATGCAGCTCACCCTCAAATCTTGCAAGCAAGGCCTAAACTAAACCTATTCCTTAGGCTTGTCTAATCTACTTTCATTAAATAACTGTATAAGATGTATTGGAACAAGAACTCTAAAAATAAATCTGCCAGTCTTATTGGAGGGGAAGCTACAATGCCTGCCAGCCAACAAAAATAAAGATTTTTCATTCTACTCACAGTTCAGGAAAAATATTCATGTTTGCCGAATAAAAAAACAAAAGACAAAACTGATGCGAATGGAAAATATTTTCATGCTGAAAGAGGATATTACAAACAAATGTGTCTTTATCCTTTTTAAAAGAACTTTCTAAAATACAACACCCAATTTTTGCAAGAATGATGTAACCTTTAAACAATACTACTCCAAATACTTTGTCATCTAACTTTTGTATAATTATTTAACAAATTATGATGGAGCTGACCCACCCACGCCTACATATTTGAGAATTTCTTCTGGCCTCCTGGCTTTAATTTTCAGTCCTTTTGGCAGTATTGAAAAAACTGAAAAAGAGCTGAAAATCTCAGGCCTACTTTTATTTTAGAAGTTATTCCAGAAGTTCAGAACACAGAAGTTCAATGAAGAAACAATGTGCAGATAAGCAAGCCTGATGATTCTCAGATTTAAGCCCAGAAAATGGTTAAAAAAAAAACCAAACAAAAAAAACCCAAGAAAAATTGCCTATAACACCTGTACTCAACACTACTTTTTGACATTTCTTACTGTTATTCTTCAGAAGAGAGGGTAGGTGTAACAGCTTTTCCATGAGATCAGCCTAAATATGTACCCTAGGGCTGATCTAGACAGCACCTGGAAGTACCTGCAGAAGCATCACTGGTTTGGGGTCACTTGGGGTCTGTTCAGCTGGAGAAGAGGAGGCTGAGGAGAGACCTCACTGCAGTCACAGCTTCCTTGTGAAGGGAAGAGCAGGGGCAGGCACTGATCTCTTCTTTCTGGTGGCCAGTGACAGGACCAGAGGGAATGTCCTGAAGTTGGATCAGGGGAGGTTTTAGATTGGATATTTGAAAAAGATTCTTCACCCAGAAGGTGGTTGGGTGCTGGAATGGGCTCCCCAGGGAAGTGGTCCCAGCACCAAGCCTGACAGAGTTCAGGAAGCGTTTGGACAATGCTGTCAGGCACAGGGTGTGACTCTTGGGGATGGTGCTGTGCAGGGCCAGGAGTTGAACTCAGTGATCCCTGTGGTCCCTTCCAACTCAGCTTATTCTGTGATTCTATATCAACTATCATTCCTCTCCTCTAGCTGAGATGGTTTGAAAAACCCAACCACTCTGTACTGAAACATGATAACAACAACATTAATATTTTCCACACAAAGCTCTGCAAGAGGAAAAGGAGGAGGGAGTGTTTCAGCCTGAAAACCAGGAGTCACCCAGCCTAAGACAGTAGTACACATTTTCAAATGCTTCCCAGTCAGAGGCACATGCATGATAATCTCCTACCAAAGAGGGGAACAGCTGGCTAATTAATACATTAGCCACACGCAATGTTAGGATGAATCAATCCAGCTACAGCTTCAAAAGTCCCAACACATCTACAGAGAGGAAAAGCTTTGCTCTGCCCTCTTATAGTGACCAAGACACTTCTATGCCACCTGCAGAATCAGTTAGCCCAAAGCATGAAAAAATTTCTGCAGATCCTGGACTTCCAAATGAGAACATGCACTCATTTAAGAAACGCCAGTTGAAATCTAGCAGCAACCAAATGAAAACTTCACTTATAGAAATTAATTTTTCATCTTAAAAGTAGGTTATGATAGAGTTATCTGAATAAGTTTACACATAAAGACATTATATCCCACTGTCCTACTTTACACATTCCTAAGTTTTGCAGGAGAGAAGACAACTAGAAAGCTGAAGCAAGTAAAATTCTGTTGTGTTTTGGCAACTAGAAAATAAAAAGAATTCAATTAGTCAATTCTCAATATATCAGGTTAATATTCTGGGAATCTGGATCCCTTACTAAGTCCTGATTTGTTCAGCATTGAAGAGATCAGCCAGAAAAGTGAAAATACATTAAGTACTGGGTTTAGAATTTCATTGTTTGAATGCATACTCTTCAAACGTACATTTTAAAATACTCAGCCAAGTTGCTTTTGCTCGACAAAGAAAACAAGGATCAGAAATAGGCTTGGACTGAGTAGATCAAACTGAATTCTTGTAGACTTTCCAGTAAATCCCCTAAAAAAATTTTGTTTTAAAATTTAGGTGCAATTGTCTTGTATGCAATAAATACAGTTCTAGTGTTCCTCAAATCAGTATTAGTACTTCAGCCAAAAAAAAAGTAAGAACTGTCATCTCTAATTCTTACAATAATCATAGGTCTTGTAAAGCATACTTTATAATGTAAAATATGTAGTGTTCAGCACTACAATAAAATCAGAAAGGGATAATAGTTGATGCAGTTAATAATATCTACTGGAGCATTATTTCCTTAAGCTGCTCAAAGGAAAGACAAAATTTAAACAACTGGAATAAGTACTAATTTATAATAACTGAGTCACCACAGGGTAGCCTGTGCCTTGTACTGAATCTAATTGCTCATATTTTACAGCAGCTTAATCTTGTAGTTGACATCCAATTCACTACTTACCAAAAAGTTTTTAGCAAAAGTGATAATATCTGAATTAGCAATAGAAAAATGATCAACATATGACCTTTTGTCCTATGGATCTTTTAGGCTCCCACAAACTCATTTTTCTCTCTTTGAGAGGTCAACCACATTTGGCATTTCCCAGTGCAAGCACTACACTACAATGTTAGCCAGCAGTACCACACTCTTGGCTCAGGGAGAGAATTTGTTCTTTACTTTGCATGCTCTAAGCCCACTACTGCCAGAAAATGTGCCAGTAAGAGAAGGGGAAAAAAGTAACATAAACATTCCTGTCAAACAGCATTTGACACTGGCTGTACCCAGTCTCATGAAATGGAACTTAGGCTGAAGGATGGAGAAAACTTTCAAGCAGACTGCGTTCTACTGGATTATTAAATACTTTTTGTAAGAAACACCAAGTCTGTACTTTATTAGGATCCCAGTTCTAGGTGATCTGAAACATTATTTGAGTTGCATTCAGTGTGTGAAGTAGCTCAGTCTACCACTTCATTGCATGGACCAATCAATTCAAGTTAGGCCAGCACTTCTAGTTCGTTGAGACAAGAACATACTTCAGTTACTTTTTGTTCATCTACAGATATATCCTGAGGTCAGTTTAAATATTATTTAAAAAGGTCTTATTGTATTTAACAACAAACATTATATTTTTTTCTAGCTGTCTAGAATAGTATCATAACTGTATCAACATAGTTCAGTATTTCTGCAGATCTGGATCTCATCTCAAATCCAGATGCCACTGGATATTCAGTGAACTGCTTAATGTTTAGATAGTTACTCTATGGGTAGATATTGACAGTATTTTATTACAGTAGTCTTTAAAACAGACTCATTTCATTTTACTATTACAAAAGGATTTAACATCCTGCTAAAGACACATACCATCATCTGGTGTAATGGTGAACACTTAAGTTCCAAGAAGAACAGCATTAAAAGGATCCTACCATGAGTTTTAAGAGAAAAATCGGTCTCTAACACCTTGGGTTTGGGACATTTTGGAGCTGTTTGAAAGCCTATTAAGCTGGTATGGTTCAATGCAGATAAGATTTGATTTGTGATGCATCAGAGAGGATAAAAAGGGGGGGAACTAGATCTAGCTAATTACTTTTTATCCCATGGCCTTCTAAAAATAAAATCCCTGGGGTTACGAAGCAAATAGTAGTTCCAGGAAAATACTCCAGGGCATACAAAGGATTCTTTTTAATTGTTCTATCTTCAAGGAAATCACGTGCTTATGACTCACACCTGAGACAGCAAAACTGTATTTGGGACATAAAAGTGGATGTGACGATGGTATCATTTCCCAACCCTGAGAAAGACAGGAATTTTGGTTTTTCATAGAACCATGTAACAGCTTTGGTTGGAAGGGACCTTAAAGATCATCTTGTTCCAACCCCCCTGCAGTGGGCAGGGACACCTTTCATGACACAAGGCTGCTCAAAGCCCCATCCAATCAGACTTCCAGGGATGGGGCATCCACAGCTTCTCTGGGCACTTCGAAAGCTTTGGAATTGTTCTGCTGTCTGCAATGTCACAGGACCTTCTTTGGCAACAAAGGTGAGACTGAGCACAGGTTCTGCATTGTTTCTCCTGCAGTTAGAATACAGATGCAGTATGCCAAAAACAAGGCATGGTTGAAACCTTGATATTGCCAAAGAAACACATGAAACACTCATCCAGACTAGGCCAGGATGCAGTCCTTTTATGAATTTGCCCATGAAATGCCTCTGCCTTAACTTGCAATTAACTTCTTGCAGCACCAAAACCAGCATCAACCCTCTGTGGGTTCCAGTAAGGCTAAGACCATGGAGAATTACACTGCAGGACAGAGTTTGAAGATTTTTTTTTTTAGTTTATGCAGACTCTAGCTGCTCTCGCATCTCTGATCCTGTCATTTCTGACTGCACAGCAGTGGGTTTTAAAAGCTGTTTTGACTGGGGTTGTGGCTCTACAAAGAGATTTATGGAAGATCTGGAAGTGCTGTGGAAGAAAAGAACAGATATGTAGGCAATACAGCTTTAAACAAGCAATGTAACTGAACACACATTTGTGAAACTATGCTTCTTAGGTGGCTGCATCTGATGCTGTCCAGAGATAGCAGCGCAAGATCAGAATCAACCTCTGACTCCTGAGCTCCGGGACCTGCTGCTTCCCATGGGTTTGCCTTACTGTGTGGATGGATATGGCATATGGGTGATTTGGGACGGCAGCTGTCACACACCTGCAGGATAATGCTGCCATCCATCCTACCCTTGGAGCAAGGACAGCTCCCTGCAGCTCTATTGTAAGAAATTTTTGGAACTTAGCAAACATCTCCCTAAAACCTGAAGATAACTTTATGGGCTGAAGACATTGCTTACAACTTGAATCAAAAGTCATCACAAAAGATAATTTTCTTAGTGGGGAAAGGAAATTGTTCCACTGAAAATGTAGGAACACGCTATAAAACAACCTCTTAATGAGGAATTAAATATCTACAATTCACAAAAGGTTGAGAATGTCTAAAAAAACCAACCAGAACAACCCTAGACCAAATTCCTGCTCTATTTAAACAGGAAATAGAAACAAAAACTTCATCTCAAGAGAGAAGTAACTCATAATTATCTATCTGACTGCTCAGCCTAGTTTGTGGCATCCCAGCTGATGCTAACTGTATTCACTACAGAAAATACAGGTAATCTTGCAAAACTGCAAATCATAAACCAAATTTTGCTATAGCACTTCATCTATTCTACACAGCACCTGACAACATCTTGCAGCTGAGCAGCGCTTTTATGAACCCTGTATATAGAAAAATATTTTTCAGACAACTAAAATCTTGCAAAAGCCACACAAAAGATTTGGGCTAGGCCAGGATGTACCTTCTTTGTTAATTTGTCCAGTACAAGATGTTGTAGGTCAAGTTCTCTCCTAACTTGTAATTAACTTCAGAAATTTGGAAAGATGAAGGGCAAAAAGAACACATTCTTACCTGCTGCCTGCCTGACACACACAGCCAGATTAATTCTGGCAGTGCTCTCTGTTCAGCTACTTGCAGTGGACACCCACTGGGAGAAAAGAGAGAAATCTCCCTAACAGCCATTTCCATCAACAGTGAAATTAATGTTTACAGTGGTCAGCTACACATCTGTAGTTGGAAAAGGCATCCACAACAAACCATGCAAACAGTTTCTTAATCAACAGCTTAATCATAGCAGTTACATCCCCATGCTCCTAAGTGTAGGAATTAATGAACAGTGTTCTACTTTGCTTGCAGTAATGAGGTTTTAATCTACTATTGAATCTTTTCTTTACTACAAGCAATGTCACCACAGTGTGAAATTGCTATTGACCAGAGACATGCTCCTACGTCAATATAAGCATCAGTTACAGGGCCATGGTCCAGGTTACGTGAAACAAGAGTTCTGTAAACAGACAGTGCAGGAGGAGATGAATCAGGCTTGTTTGGCAGGAGTAAGACTTGAAAAAAGGTACATGCAGTGGTGATGAATCCAGTCTATTTCAAGTGTGGGAGAGTTTCACCTAAATTATCTCCTCCATCTATTCTAACTTATGTCTGCACTACACAGCACTTAACCAGGACATGTCTGGCAATGAACAGTGCTTCTGTAAATGCTGTATACAGAGGAAATAGTGTTAGACAGTAGCACTTCAAAAGTTTTGAAGTCTTGGTGGGATGACTCTCTTACACATTTTCCAAATGCTGAGTGGAAAGCCAGGAAAAGGACAGCAAGCAAATATGATAAAATACAAGATGCCTTGGCTTACAACTTCTATAGTAATTTGCTATGCAGTCAGATCTAACCCCAAGAAAAAACTGAGATACCTGAGAAATCCTCCTAGCAGTCTCCTGCCTGATTATCTCTTACANAGCAGCTATTTAACTGAGGAACATAACTGCTTATAATGAAAACAGTGAATCAAGAATTGGAAGCCACCACAGAGATGCTCTTTTCATTCTCTTTGTCTTCACAGATGATCTTCATCAACATCTTAATGTCCCTGGCAGCTTTCCTATATGCAACACAAGGGGTGAAGGTATTTTGAACACCAGACGTATTTACAGTAAAATCATTCTTACATGCACAAAAACAAATACTAGATTTGTAATCGGTGGTGAAGAAATAGTTTCATGGAGAATGAGGTCACAGTCTATTTAATAAAGAATCAGATCCTGTTCATCTGGAGACAGGCAAACATCCACAGACAACTGAACAGGTAAAAAAAGACTAAAATCTGAGAAAGCACCAAATACTCCAGACTTCATTAGCTGGGAATTACTCTTTTACATTTCAGCCAAGCAGTTTCCTATTTGGATGCAAATTGACCCATGGTCTCTGGCTGTGAAATGGACAATATTGGGAACTTGATGTTGATGTCATATTTATTGTCCCAAACTTTTCCACCACTGGAAAATCACAAGCTAGCCCTGTCTTGAGGGACACACACTAGTAATCCTTCAATTCTTCAAGATTCCAAGAAATCTACCTCTCCATTCTGAAATGAAATATAGCTGACAATGACTTTCCAGAAGGGGAATTGCTCCAAGCCTTTTAGACAAATTAGACCAAAATTTAATATAAGAGCTAGCAAAAAAATCCAAACCCAATAATTTACCTAGTCGACCACTTCTAGTTTAAAGAAGTTTTGGCTCCAAATTCTGCTCACAAAGAAAGATGCTTGTTTTGAGTAAACAGACAGATGTAGAACAGGCTGATTGTTGAAATAGTCTCATAAGTGCCTCCTCAGGTAGGTTTCAGCATTTGCATTCTACTGAACAGCAGAATGAACCCATCAGCAGGAATCCAGGGCTTTTCCTCAGTCCTGTTATCATAATTTCACTCCCAGGAGAAGACATGCTGAATCCTTCTGTTTCCAAAATCCAGGACATTATGCATCTTCCCCTAATGGTGGAATTGTAGTGTCCTCAGGAACTGACCAAACTTACTGAAGATGAAGACAGGGAAAGGCAGAATTTTCAGGACTGTTCTCCAAGATGCACTGGAGGAATGAGAGTATGAATTAAACAAAGATTTCCATTCTGATGGATTTTTTCCAATAGGGTTTAAAAAGTGCTTATTTTATTTGTAGTACATGCCCACTACCCTCAGGGCAAATGCTCAGGCAAATCTCCAGACTGTGCAAACACAAAAACCCCTTGCTACTAAAAATACATCCAAGATTAGCCCATAGTTTGAAGTGACAACTTTTTATTTTAGGCAAAAACAAAACAAAAAAAAAGGCCAAAAACATTCCACTATTGCAGTTTGTAAAATTTTCACTGTTTTCAGTAGAAACAGTTCACAAGTCAGAACGCAATATTCAAATAACATTGTGCAAAATTGTACTGGCATAACTACACATAGCAAAAAGACTAGTGTAAATCAAGAATTCCATCGAAATTAGTTGAGCTGCTCCAGTTTTACAACAGTGTACATCACCTCAGAATAGGCCCTTTTTTACAGAACATCCCTGGAATTCCTCTTGCTTACAAAAATTGCTTTACATGCAACAAGTAACCTATCAGTACAACATAAGCAAGAACATCTTCACAAGTTATCACAGTGTAACAGAGGAAAACATGTCAGCCAATTTCATACAAAGGCAAATCTAATGGCAGTTTTGAACATCCCTTGACTGCTACCCTCAAAAATTGCACATTTCAATATAAGAAATAATTTAGAATGAAGCCAAGCTATGTTCTTAACTATCAGTACATTGACAATTAGGATGGATGATGGGGTTTGTTTTCTTTCTTTAGCTTAGCAGATTTTCCAAAGAGAGTTGTTCCAAAAGTTTGTGTAATAAATGTTAATTTGCAGTGTTATCAGGCCAAGTCCTCTTCTGCTACAGACCTGTCAACACTACAGAAGTCTCTGTAGTCAAATACAAATCCCAATGAAGAACTATTAAACAAAGATCATACCTTAAGTATTTACTGATGACATGCAATGAAACCAAGCAAGCAGTAACGGGACTCCATTTGGAGCATTCAGAAAGAGACCACTGTAGTTCAGCTGGGGTACAGGACTGGAACTTCATAGAACACTTGTGAGTAGTTAACATTCTCCCCCCACTTGCAAAGTAACAGTTTCTAAATAAGGCGTCTAAGTCACTCTTTGTATAACAGAACGCTAAGAGCGGAACTGATTTTCAGAGATGCTGAATGCTCACAAACTCACATCACGAAAATACACAGGTACATCTTGCAGTGATTGGTAACTTTGTTTTCCTGTATACCCATATTCAGAAACACAATTCTAAAAGAACTCTTTGATCACAGTAAAACCAATTGTTTTCCCCAGTGCTTTTCACCTCCCTAGGCTATGAAGGGCTTACCTTCTATTGCCTTTCCTAAGAACAAACATTTTTGGTTTAACATATATCAACCCGGCTTGGGTCTAAGTCATCTGATGAGGGACGCACACCTGAACTATGGAATTATATTGAGAAAGCAGAGTCCTGATGTTCTCGAGTGTTTGGGTGCTTTTATTTCCTTTTTGTAGGTTATATTAATCTCATGAGGAAAAGTAAGAACAATACACAAGCTTTGCTCTGGAGATGCATGTAAGTGTGCATCAGTTCTGGAAGAGAACAGCTCTGCACATCTGTACATAGGAAAAAAATAATAAAAGGTTCTCAAAAATACCAGCTCTGCCTCCAACCACACAAATTAAAGCAGCAGACTTGTGTGCATGCACACAGTAAGTCAAATGGAAATCAAGATACCCAAGAAGTCACCCTGCAGGAATGATCTCTCTAACTGCAAGTCTCTGGTGACTTCCTAGGCATCCTCCTTTGCCCTCTCACCTTGATGGAGGAGCTGTCAAGTACTCAGCAAGGAAACATTTAGCAAGGAAATACGGACATCGCTGGCACTGAGTTTCTGTGAAGACATCAGTCAGTATTCCAAAGATGGCAGGGAGAGAGAACAGATAATACTTCAGCAAGGAATTACCGCGGTACCACTGAATTCTCTTAACACGCAAGAAGAAGTTTGGCCTGAGGCAGAGGAAAGGTTAATGGATATGACTTTGTTTCCTTCTTCCCAAAAAGCTCAGCCTCAGTGTTTTTCAACAGTCTCAGACTCTGAATTCCAGGAAATTGTATTTTAGAACAAATCAAAAAATAGCCCTGAGACTAAACATACTTTATAAGAGCTGCTATTGCTTTACGTAAATCAAACACAGCAATCATTTACTGCCTCAGTAAGCAATATTTAATTTTCACTCCCTTTTTTGCTCACTTGGGATACATACCTGAAACCAAGAATTTCTTTCCAAGATATATGTACTTAAGCACCGTCTGTTACTTTTCCAAGTACTTAAATGCTACAGGATTGTGGCACCAAGCAAGGAAAAAATAGCTGATGCAGGTCAAACTTTACCAATAGAGCCCTCTCTTCCCCTGTGCCTTGAGTTTTTGAAAAAACAATTCTAATAATCACAGCTGTGACCATGGACTTTGTTACAATGAACTCCTTCCTTGTGATTTAAGTAGAATTTACAACTGGAGTAACAGCATTTAGTATATCTCAAAATCAACTGCCAGTGTTATTGAACACAACCACCAGCCATTAAGTGTGACTAGAAGTATAGCACACCAAGAAAACAAGAATATCAAATGCATCAAGTTGTGCATAAAAATAGACCTTTACTTTTTCTTAAGCTACAAAGTAGGCAATCAGGGAACTGACTAGGTCTATGCATAGTTAGGATTTTAAGTAAGCCAAAAGAATTTGAACTCTTTCAGTAAAACTGTGCTTGTGTAATGCACAGGTCAGCTCCCTCCAAAAGTCAACATCCCACTCTATACATAAAAGAATTTTTAAAAGCTCCATGCACTCTCAAAGCTATTTGCAAATCAATTTAAATACTTCAGCTAACAGCTATGGTATGGCACAAGACAGCACATAAAAAATTTAAGGCTAATTTTTGTCTGCACACATGAAAGCTGGTCTCAGAACAAGAGCTGTCTTATTTTCTTAACTCTGAGTCTTTAGTGTGGATTCATAATAAACTTGAGCTGCCATAGCAATAGTAGAGTTATCCTGCATATAAAAAAGACTGAATGTTGTCCTGAATGCAGTTCTTTTATAAAAAGCAAACACTTGACACATTTACATTTGGTTTTTATCAGAGCAGCTCACTAATTTGTACAGTACATTGTCCAATAACATACAAGGTAAACTACCAGAGAGATACTCGAGTCCTACAACAACAGGTGCAAAGGAAAGTCCTACGGTAAGAAAGCCCACTGCTGTTTGGGAGAGTCACAATGTGATGAAAACAAACATCAGAGTGCATTTTGGTGAAGTCAGTTAAGTGTCAAGGCTGTAATAAAGGCTATTTGTTAACTTTAGCCCTTCTTAATGGTTCTTAACCACTCAGTTAAGATCTCCTAATAAAGCACTAGGCAGTTTGGCAACAATGAAGTTCTTTACATGCTACTGTTACAGAAATAGAAAACAGACTTAAAAGCACTTCCTTCGCCTAACTATGATCTGGATTCAGTCGCACCAGGTTTAAATAAACCTATCTAAAGCAGTAAAGTTTAGACTTCAAATTGCACTGTAGTGTTTCAGAAGAAACAAATTAATATCCATGAAGCCTAGAAAAGAACTATCAGCTGGCAAAATTACACAAGTTTGATGCACAAAGCTGCTTATTTTTAAAGCTCTGTTCCTCAACAACTCCAGGTGACTGACCATGTCAGCGCAAATCAAAACTGTTACTTCAAAACAATCCTGTCCATTTTCATGGGAAGCTAGTAAGCCAAATTATGCCTGTCTGCTAATTTAACAGGTGAAATACTTTCATACCTCCTGGTACAGTTTTAATTTAATGATTTTTTTGCAAAATGTTTTAAAAATACTATAAATAGAGAACTTGCAAATTCTAGCATGATTTACACTTACTTGCTGAATGAAGTACACTGCAATCATAATTACTAATACAGGGCTTAAAGGAACAGCAAATATGCATCAAAATTATGATTATTATCTGCACATATATGCTGGGGTTTTTTCCCTAAATCAAAATGTTTGCAAGCAAATTCATTCATATTAAGCACTGAACAAAACTGTTATATTTGCAGTATCATCTTTAAATAGTTGCCATTATGAGGACACCTGAGAATACAACTGATCCATGGAAACTATGTCAATGGAAGTTGTGTATATGCAAGCAGTGAGACCTGTTTGTGTGTAACAGACCAATATTCAGACCCAGAGACTGCCCACAATGACACTTACTTTGAAATTACTGAATCTAACTCCGTTAGAGGTACAAGATCAATGTGTTTTATAAGTGACTATGACACTGCTATTCAGGTCATTGGTTTTCTGTGTATCTATAATTGTATTAACTCAAACCCAAGTAATGCACTCCAGGAACACATGAGAAACCTCAATGAAGTTCCTGAACAGTTTCTGTTTGCAGTTGCCTTTCCCCCGCCCCCTCCCCGCAATTTTTGCCTTTCATTGTAATTTCAAATCAACCATTAACTGCCACATTATCAGGACAAACCAAGTAAGAAAAAAATCCTCTGTTTTACATGCCAGCCTAAGCTGCTAGTCAAAAAGAGAGAACATTGCTGCTGCTGTAAACTTCTGCATAACAGATACCATGCCTGACAAACCATCACCTTCAACGGACACACAAACACCATTATGACAAAAGGGAGGAAACCATGCACAGGTATTTCAGTATTATGTGGCCAGGGTCTATAATACAGTGATGAGTCATGTCAGAGCAAATTTGTACCAAGAGTGATTAATGATTCAGGCTGACTCATAAGGATCTAAGCAAGCCTGTAAGAGCCAAATATTTTCTGGAAGAAAGAATACTGAGTAAGAGGATAATATGTTTTTTCCCTACATCTGCACAAAAATTCTATAGACAAATAGAACAATAGCAGGGCAAGTGCTTTAAAATGCAATTTTCCAGCCAATAAACCAACACTAGTAGGAATTCTGTGAAGGAAGGAATTTTAAGAATGTGACTTACCAGAAGCACAAATTTTTGATATCAAAAAAATGTACACTATATACTAACACTGTTTTTGCATACTCTTCTGTTTTAAAAGTTTCAAACGTATTAACTTGTCTTGCTTTGTTTAGGTCTGAGGCTGTTCAGCAAGGTCACATAATGTGAGACTGCTGCAATAGTTCAGCAATCCTTTGGTCCCATTAGCTGTAAGCCAGCCAAGTATAAAAGAACCNGGGGAGGGGGATCACCACCAGGAAACACCATCTGCTACAAACCAGAAAGGCAAAATTTTGTTACAAAATACACATTTTCATACAAAAGACATCTTGCAAAACCATCTGATTGCCCCTCCCTCTGCAGATCACAATGGTAAATGGGATCAGCTGGCTGGTCTTGAGACTTGTTTTAATGCGGAAAAAAAAGTCAGAGGACACACACCATCACAACAACTGGTCCTTTAAATGGGAAAGGATTATGATAGTCTTTGTTTTCACCAGTGTTTAAAAAAAGCAGAAGAGAAACAGAACCAGAGTCTTCAAAAGCAGAAAGTACAACAGCATATCAGCTGCTGCATCCTCCTGAACTTCTCAATGTGCTACCAAACTGTCAATTATACAAACAGTTTGATTTTGGCAGTGCCATAAATTGTTAAAACAATGTGTGTGTGTGATCAGAAAGGTCCGGTCAACTGGTTCCATTTTTTTTCCCAGTAGTTGCCCAGAAAAATGTCAAGACAATCTAAATTATTCTTCAGCTTCCTCAATACATCCTGACTGCTGGAGCAGAGAGGTCTGTGGTATTACTGTACTTGTTCCACGAGAGATCCTGTCTTGATCTGTGTTTGTAGTCAAGGAGGCCATAGAAATGGGCTGTAACAAGCCAGGCGTCATGCTGGAGGAGACAGTCAGGCTGTGTGTAGTACCCTTAAGTGTGAGATCCTGTGTGGGAAGAAGTGGCTTGAGGATGCTGACAAGACAGAAAGCAGAGCCACTTTTCGGAATGAAATTCACTTTGTTCTTGTCAGGGCAATAGAAGGCTGGAATTTCATGCAATGGCTTTGGCCTAGAAATAAAATACACACAATAGTTTTATGGAACAATCAAATTCTGCCAATGGCAGGGATGTATTGCTGAACACATCATCAGAAACAAGTCGAGGTTTCAATTCGAAGTATTTCAGCTACTCAATAATGCCTTAATGACACTCACAGCACACAGCAAGTGACAAGATGGTTTAAACCACTTGTTTAAACGTGCTGCAAAGCAACAGCATGTTCTTAGGGCAGGCTGTTTCCAGCCAACCTCAGGCTTGATCGCAAACCCTATCCATGAATTAGCACATTCATTATATGAGAAAGTATTTTCAATCATGTTCTCCAGAAACTTTCACAACCCAACCGTTCTGCCCCACATACAGACACTATTTATACAGCAAACCCTGTGAAAGAAAGCTGGCATAGCAATGATCCTAATACTGCATATCTCAAAGGGGTTCATAATCATCCAGGGTTCCCCTTTTCTATACTTCTGCCTTCTTTGCATGTTCACATGAGTGTGCCCTGACTCTCCACAGAAGATGACCCCAATCTTACTAAAGAACTCAATGCAGAGAGTAAAATGTAGTTTTCCTGATCAAGTACCTATAATCTGGGAAGGAAGTGTGGAACATAAATTTAGATCCTGACTTGCAGTTTTGCCATCTCAGCACAGAACTCAGCCCAAGATTTGCTTTAAGAAAAACAAAGCTGGAATGGAAACCATGGATAGTTTAGGAATGCCTTCTGTGTTCTAACGCTGCAATGTAAATCTACTTACAGTAGCCAAAGTCTACTCCAAGACAGAACTATAGAAATCTGCTTTAAAGTCTTTCTTTACTCCTTGAAAATAGCCACCAGAAATTTTTATTCACTTTTTGTTGTTGCCAGCATTGTCCTTTAGCCTATAACCTCTTCCTCCCTTCCTTGTACTTGTAAAAGAGCCATGTTCACTTCTGTCTTTGTTTTACTAAGCCAAGCAAGCCAATCTTCCAGTATACTTTTGTAGAGATACTTTATTCTGAAAAGTAATCCTGTTCATAAAATAGGGTACATTTCCATGCTAGCCAACTCTCCCCAATGTCCAGAAAATTCAACCCCACTTGTACATTTTCTTTCCAAATGAAAATGCTCTATAGGATTTTCAAATAGAAATTATGTTAAACAAAGGTTGAGCTTTAAATAGCTACACTCATGTATTCCACATATACATGGAATTCAAGTAACAGATGTGAAAAGATGTTTCTTTCATGAGACTGCAGTGTCTGAGGAGTGCTATAGCTAGGTAGAAACTTCTGTAGAAGCCTGTTTCATTCTACAGCAGAACAGTCCTACAATTACAAAGAGAGGACTTCCTAAAAGAAATGCAAATACAAGTCAAACTGCAATGGAGTATGTTCCTGTAGCAAGTGAATACTAACTATCCCTCTGTCAGCGACATAGTTTACACACGCTAAAATACAGACCGGTAACTTCAGTTACTGCAACCCTTCCCACATTGCTATGGGACAGGCTGTAGAGACCTCTCAAAATCCATTTGCACAGGTCAGCCAAGCTGTTTTATTTTTAACTAACATTTATAGTAGATGGCATTCTTGAAATTATAAGGGAGTTGTAACCAATCTATACTCCTTGTGTGACAAGACGGAATTTTTAACTGTAGGTTAAGATTCTAGCATACAAGTGACATAAGGGTAAAAAAACTCCTCTGAAATAATAATAAAACAACCTCCCAGAATATTCTCAAATGACAAAAGTTGGCTTTTTCAGAATAATCAAAGCATCAAATACTCAGGGTCAAGTTCACTCCTCTGTCACTAGAAGTTTCACAACTACATTGATTTAGCTGAAAAGAATATGGTCTTCAGAGTCTAGATTATTGGATGTGCCTGTCAAGCTGTGACATATATTAGCTGATGATACAGTCTGTTATTACCTCTCCCCCCACCTGATTATTTGAGCTCTTCTCCCACTATCTGCCAGGTAAGAGACCCGTCTCAAATTATGCTGGTTTATAAAAAACATCACTCAAGATTTTAACACTGAATTCCAGCAGTAAAATATATACAGATATGCCAATATATAGTCACACTAAAAAACAGATCAGGTTGTTAGCATGGCTTTAGCAACAAGACAAATAACTTCTGACACAAAATCAATAAAGCAACAATTAATCTGATTATTAGATGTTATTTCTTATGTAGCAAAAATCAACTTACAAGTTTTCCTCAAAGACTTTCACCTTTTCGCAGCCCTCAGGAGGTTCACGCTTGAACATGTAGCTGTTGTTGGGTTTTGGCGAGGTAGCGTATTTTGGCAAGGGAGAATTATTCCCATTTTCTGCAGGAACAGAGTTTCTCATTATGTAAATGTGACACGCTATAAAAAACCACAAGAGCTACCTTTAAATGCCCCCCAAATTTAAAGCCACTTCATTACCAATGTTATGAAATTCAAAAGCATTTTCATTTGCCTTCAAAGCCTTCATTTGCAAATAAGCTTTCTTATCTCAATTCCTTTCCTTCTTTCTGTTTCTCCTTATAACATTTTCAGGCTCCTCTGCAATCTCTGATCACTCCTGGACATTTCCAATTTTTAACTGCAAACCTAAATTTATGGTTCTGTACTGTCACTATCTACCCAAAAGAAATGGGCAGAAGTCACATTCTTTTAAAAAACCTTTTAAATTCTTTTAAAAAACAGGTTTATGTTGAATTATAAAATTCTCCTAGGATCTCTCAAAAGATTCCAGATAAAAAAAGAATAATTAAATAAACTCTAAACACTTAAACTTTTATGGGTATGTGTATAAAATGCTATAAGATTGCAGATTTTGGCCAAGATCATAAAAAATACCCAACAAAAGCAACAGGACTACTGTGCTGTTTCACCTGATACTGCATATTCTTGCTTCTTCAACCTGCTTAAAATACTCAAATAATCTATTATTTAAAAGAAAAGCTTTTTGGGAAGCACATTCCTCAGTCACATCTATCCAGCTTTAATTAATATGCACGCACACACACGGAGCATTTGGAGCAATTTGGAAAAAACCTGATCACGTACAAAAAACCATACAAAAACTCTACATTCTATCATTTCTCCATGGATGCAGGGAACAAACGCTCTCTTTTACCATTGTAGTTATGCACATCGCCTAAGTTCAGCATTGTTGAACTTTTAAAGTGACACAGTACCTTTATCTCTGGAATCACCAAGCAGATCATCTGCAGAACACGGACCTTCCTCACTGCCTTCGTTACAGATGGTAAGAAATGAGGTTGGAGACACCGACTGGGAGCGGCTGCTGTTGTTACTGCCCTTGTCTGCTCCACCGGGTGTTTGGGTATCAATGCTGCGAGTGCTGCTGCTGCGCTGCACCAACGGCGGCGGGGCACGGTGCCCATCTGGAATATCTTGAGGCTGTTAAAATTAAAGGTATCACACAGCTGCTCTTGTCTGGATAGAAATGTCTTTAAGGTCTGAGGGTTTTTTTGGGTTTCATAAAACCATTTGAGGTAGAAAATTTAATTCATTACATGCAACTCCAAAAGAAACTAAAATGTCAGGTTCAGAAACTAAGGACAACAATTTCTCAGATTTCACATCATCACAGAATTCCTGAGGCTGGAAACCTCTTGAGATTATCAAGTTTAACATCTCTGCTCAAGCAGACTCAGGTAGAACAGTGTATCCAGGACTCCGTCCAGTCAAGTTTTTAATATCTCCACAGACAATGATTCCACAAGTTCTCCGGGCAACTTGCTCTGGGTTTTACACACCCTCATACATTTAAAAAAAAAAAAAAAACCAAAACAACAAAAACCTAACATTTTTAAATTTATGCCCACTGCCCCTTTCCCCATCACTGGGCACTACTGAGAAGAGACCAGCTCCCTCCATTTCTGCACATGAGATATTTATACACATTGATAAGATCCCTAGAGCTGTCTCTCCTCAAGGTTGAACACTCCCATCTCTCTCAGCTTCTCTTCATATCAAAGACATTCTGGTTCCTTAATGATCTTCATAGTCTGTATTTCTGGTACCTTATTACTAAATTCACCTCTAAAAACCATTAAAATAAAACAAACATTAAAAATGGGCAAATTATGGTTCACCTAGGATGGGGATAGTTCAGCATGGGCAAAAAAAGAGTTACTACAAAAACTCTCAAAACAGACACTTTGCTTTTCCCCGTTTTACTGAGAGTTTTTATTTAGAGGAAAAGGTTCAGATTCGAGCTTTAACTCTTTCATTCCTTTTGCTTTCCAAGAGACTTTTCAACTAACCTTATTAAAGAAAATAATAAATACAAATATAAATAAAATTAATTCCAGACAAATTTAATTTAAAAATGGTACAAAATAAAGTTTATGACTTGATCTCAAAGCAAAACGAAGATAATTATATAGAGCAAACATGGTGGCAGATACATACAACAAGTTGCTCCTCTTTGTCTCCTGTCTCCTTAATTATTATCTCAATCTCTTGATTCAATCCTTCTACACTGTTTCGGAACCGTGACCCCGTTGATTTGGTAATAGGTATCACAGGAACGAGAGCACTCTTTGGGATGGGAGCCTAAAGAACCAGAGACAATAAGAAAACAATGCAGATTTATTTACAAAACAAAGTTACTATTTTTACCCAAAAGTGAGCCTTGAAACAGAACACATCTACACTTCAGTATCAAGGATTCACACGAAACCATAGTGATTGTGTTCAAATGGATGCTTGAACTGAAGGCAGACATCCTGAATTTTGTTTCAAATCCAACTTCTAGCAGGAAAAGCTATATAACCTAGTCTCAAAACCTCCCTTGATATGGTCTGCCTCTAGCTTAACACAGCTTTACAAGTGAAAATGAAACAGTAAACATTTAAATGTAAGTAATTTTGAAGCCTTTAAAATACATTCACATTCCTTCTAAGGTGAGCTATACCACAATGTCATCACTCATTGTTGGATGGTAACCACATTAAAATGATATTTTAATAGAAATTTGTGGCCACCTGCAATAACATGACACATACAGAAGGAAAATTATTCCTCAAATGCAAGATTGCACTACGTTAAAAATTAAGACCAACATATTAACTGTATTAAGACAGAATAAAACATTGATAAAACAACTTAGGGAGACTTCCACAGAAAGAATAAAGTCCCAAGCCCAAATGTTAATACTTAGTTGCTTCAGAAGGAAGACTAACAGTTTAAAAATCCAGTGTTTCAAAATATGCACAAAAACTTCATTCTCAGAAAATACGTTACTGAAATTTCCCAAAGCTCCCTTTGGCACACCATAACTTCTTAAGATTTCCCAGTCTTTCCATTAGCATCTGCCCTCCTGTTAAAAAAGTCTCCCTACCAGAATATTAGAAGATTCTGTACTAATTAAGCAGTGGTGTACTACAGGTAATGTAATACTTTCTACAAATATTTAGTTCAACTCAAAGAACAGCACAACACACTTAAGTCACAGTAGAATTCCCATGTAAAATTCCTGGACTCTATGGCCTAGTGTGCCATGATTGAGAGCAGCTCCTCTAATGACTGAAGGACCAGCATTACCTGGTTTTCAAAGTGTATTTTTGTGAGGGGGTTTTATTTTAATTTTTCCTTTAAGTAACAAGACTACATAGACAGACACCAAAGCATTTTAATTTCCTGTGTACATTCTCAAAAACCACACAAAACTTGTCTGGCAGAAAATCTACCTCAGAAAAATTAATGTAAACAAGATATTTAAGAACAGATCCTAATGGAGACTTCTTGTCACAATCACAAATCTCTACAGCAGCAGAACTCATGAACTATATTGGTTTTCCTGAAACATTAGGTTAGCCATTAAAAAACCAAAAAACAAACATCTTAAAAAAGACTTGCACAAGAGCTACAAAAGCTTCTGCTCAGGAAATGCTCATCACTCTGTTTCTGTCAACAAAAATGAAACATTCTCATAGTGGCCAAATTTGTAAAGAGTTTCTAAAGTCTTGCCTCAAGATGAAAAAACCACTGGAGAAGAGCACAAAAAAGTCTGAGGAAGCAAACCTGCTAATTCTGTTCCAAAGAAGGCCTTGGATCAACAATCCAGTAAACTAATACAGGTTGATATTCAGTCACAATATAGAGATATCAGCACAAATTCAGGCACTGAAGTGTATTTATGCACTCAGTTATTCAATATACACATTCTTAGGACAAACTGAGCTTGTTAAAAAGTAGAACACAAGTACACTTTAAGATTTCAGCAGCCATTAGCAAAATGTGGGAATTCTTCACCTTTAAATCTGATTGCCTACCACAAAAATTCTTAGGTTCATGTTACTATTTGAAGAGCTCAAAGTAGATTCAGTAGAGTTCAATATAGTTCAGTACAACATGTTTCACTTCCAAGAAAAATAATATTCTGTACCTGACTGAGGATGATTTCTTAGCCCAGGGTGCTAGAGGGTGGAAAAGGAAGGAGGTATTGTGACATGGGTGGAACAATCAGCCTCCAAACAAGAAACTTTTTATTTAAAATACTGCCTTCACAGAGGTCTGCATGGACATGTAGGAATAGGCTACCAACTTTTGACTACTCATCTGAATACCTGGGAATGTTCACAACAAGGCAAGGTGCCAACCACGGGATAATAATTACTGTGCTCACACAGTAACACATTGGCACAGAGTTTTCAGTTCTGAAACTTACAGGTATGGCATAAACTCACGAGGTAGGAAAAAGGGGTGATGACAAATCTAAATTGTTCACAGGCATTTCAGGAAAAACACTCTAAGCTCTTCCAGTTAAAGTAAAAAAACTTTAAACAGAATCCCAGGACTTGTGATGCTTTTACATCAAGCCACCTCTAGGCTGAATGTATCATGGCAATTCTACTCTAAAAATGAAATGTTCCACCTTGTGGGGTGATAAGAATGACACCAAAAAAACCCAAGCACCCAACACTGTGAACTGCATGCAGCTGATCTCAGTATCAATCAATTCGTCAGACACTGGGGACTGAGGGTTCTCAGGAAAATAAAAGGAGCAGGGGCCTTGATGGTTCAGAGTGACAAGTAAAAATGTAGTATCAGCCAAGTGCACTGAGGAAAAAAACATTATGTTGGAAAAAAATAGTCCATTTATTCTTCCATCTGGTTTCAGTTCCGGCCTCAATTCTAGTTTCTCTGTTATACCAACACTGAGAATATAGAAAGATCCCATTGTTTTGACTCCTCTTCACAGATTTAGTACCATGCAATTAACTCAAAATGTTCTCAGAAGCATCCTGAGATCACCTGAGTAGGCTATGATCTTTTTGCAGACTCCTCTTCCAGTTAAAGAGAGACAGAAAGGAACATTTCTGGCACAATGGAAAGACCACACAAACAAAAAAACAATCATTTGTTCTGAAAAAAAAACATAGTCAACAGCAAGGACTTGATCAAGGTCCCCCCCCAACTATTTCCTGTTTGTGAGCAGAGGGTCAGGAACAGCTAACAAGCTTATTCTATGGAGATTGTGTGGATTTCTTTCTTCACACAAAAATCATATTAGAAAGACGCACAAATAACCAATTAGAAGCTTAGCTGGCAAGAACCACTAAAAATTTTGCTATAATGCAAGAATTGTGGTAAAGTTTAAGTAGGGAAGAAAAGAAGAAATGAGGGAAGAAAATAGGAAATAAATCCACCGAAATTTCTTCTTTTAACTAGAAGAGAATTCCATTTTCCAAATGTCAAACAGAGTTTACCTGGTCTCTGTGAAGGAACTACTGACACAATTTCCTAACACTTTTTCTCACCTTGTCAGGAATCCAACTCCTTGAGCTCAGAAATCTTTACATGACCCTTTAGAGTCAACAAACACAAAAGTTTCCTTCAAGCTAGGAATGTGAAAGAAAATTTCTGAATATTCTAATTACTGAATTTTGGTTTCCACACAGTCCTTCCCACAAATCCTGAAGGAACAGAGCTGCTGCCAGAAATTCTAGTTTAGCAGTTCTCAAAAAAAGAATGAGAAAACCCAGGAACTTTGCCCTTGATGACTACAGCTACAGATTTTCACTCTGAATCAAAAAACAGCTGCTAAATGCCATTAATCTAAACTCTTCACTTATTCTTTGAATCCTTCTTTAACTTCTTCCCTTCGCAAGTAGCTTGACACAGCTGGCACAAAATTCACCAAGAAAAACAATGTTTTGTTTTTTAACACAGTACTGGAAAAGCTGCTTTGCTTCAATTTATATTTTATAGTTTGTTTCACAAGCCCAAAAACTAATTATCCATTGCACAATATTTTATTCACGTTCTATAAAATTTGGCAGAATGTAAAGACATCCATACCAGAAACAAAATAATAAAACTATTACGATTTTTAAAAAGTTATATACATAATTTGGGGAGGAATTTTTCAGAATAGCAGCATTGTTGTTCATTTTTTAAATTAAAACTCACAAAGATCATCTGTGCTAAAGTGGCAATATCTCAGCATTCAGAAACCCACAGGTTTGTAGAATGCCAAGCAAACCTGTTAAAATGCATGTAATTCTCCAGTGTACTAAACGGCCTACATCAAAAGTTCTTCAGTATACTTTTTGGTTGAAATTGTCCTCAAGTTCTACAAATTCAGATAAAACACCTCAATCAAGTATGCTGATCTGTCTTTTGTTTTGGTTCAGTTTTTTTAACCAAAAGTTTGACGCATTTTGTATGTTGATTTTCATGAACTTTCTCAAAACCCCCTAGAAAGGGATTGGGTCAGTTGGCTTTCTTCGTTCATAATTTTGGACTGTTCTGACTTGAGCAGTCACTAAAATGAGCAGCACAGTACACTGCACCCACACTTCAGTAATTCCTAAACTGCTATGTCGAAAAATGTAATTCTAAAAAAAATTCCTAAATATTTCCAGTAGCAGAGAATTCAAATTACCGACAAACTGAATTCAAGAGGCACGCAAATCCTGAAAAGTCATGACTCCTAACTAAATGTCCTACAGCAGGGATAAGAAGTTAGGGTCTGAGACAAAAGGTGCTCATGACTTTTATACAAAGTAGGAGTTAAGAAGAACAGAGTAGAAAAAATTCAAAACATTCTATTTTCTTATTTTCATTCTTGAAGTAGAACACATTTACTCAGACACCTGACTTTGAACGAAAGAATGAAAGAACCTGGCCTAAATTATTTCCAGAAGGATGGAATGACAGAAATGAAAATTTTTATTAACTGTTGTCAGATTATGATATTTATTGGAACAATTAAAGGCATTTCAGGAGTAATTGGGAATATAATGAGATTTTCAGAGAACCTTCACAGCTGAACTACTTTCTCAATTCACAACATTGACAGTTTCCTAGTTTCTTTCAACTACATTGCCTTGCCAAGGCTATTGTGAGGGATTTATTCTTTTTGTAACTGTTAAAAAAATTGTATCAAAAGTACATTCATGAGATATCAGTAGGGAAAGGAAAAAACCTTTCCTTCTGAAATAATCACCAAACTTTTCTATTGGTTTTTTTAAAGTTACTCAAAAACACACTTGAAAAACGATCTGTGTTTATGAAAGCCTACAATTTTTTTACACGTGCTATCAATTGAGCTAAAAATATTGCACCTCTGTCAACCTGACCTCATTAGAAGCCTTGAAATAAAACTGAAACTGCACACAGAACACGTGGTGGCCTAACCATCACAATTTTTGTAGAAGGGATTATTACTTTAAGTCTCAAGGCATCATAAATGTGAAAAAAAAAAAAGATAAAATCTTAAAAAGGCTGAATGAAGTTATGAAGTATGTAAACAAATAAATAAGCTCATGGAGCAGCCTTTTGTCAGGTAAGTTCTCTAAATCTCATCACAGTATTAGACAAGCGTTTGTACAACAAAATGTGCTCAGAAAAGCTACCTTTTATTTGAGTGTACAGTTTTACCAGCAGTTTGCTCCATGCCATACTCTATGTGCAAAGTCATAATTGTCACAGCAACATGTAATGAAGAAGATGGTCTATAGTTTTAAATTAAATTTATCTGTCATCTTTTTGTGGAACCTGCAGAATGCACTTCAAAAACCTTGCTTTAAGGATGAATTTGACTATCTGAAATTATTTCAAAGTGGGAGTTCAAAGCCAGCTCACCCAAGTAACAAAAAGATCTGGACCCCCATTCACTCAAGCTGCCAAAAGAAAGAGCTCTATTTTACAGAATTCACCTATAGTTACAACATATTTAGCAGTCTGTGGCATTCCTAAGTTCCCTCTAAGACAGATCACAACCTTGAAAGGACCTAAAAGTAGTATTAGCTACCCAATACAGCCAAAAAAGCACACAGCCTTACCTGACTGTGGTTAATGGCTGCATGGTTGCCATGAAAAGGGGACTGTCTTTCCTTGTCCCGATGATGCCTGCTGCTGTGTTTGCTTCTCTGCAGCTGTTGACGCAATTTTGCAATCTAACAAAGGAAAAATTCACATCAGATTTCAACAGGTGTATTCAGGTACACAGGTAATTTCATCCATTTATTCCATCACTTAGTTAAAATTATTTACTTCCATAACATCCATAATTACTGCCAGCACTAGCTTATACTCAAGTTCTTGCAAACCTAGTATGCTAGCTACCAGTTCAGCTGATGCTCAGAAGACACCTCTAGAGGTTTAGTGAAAGAACTTGAAATACATAAAATTTGAAAGTAGTGAGGTCATTGCTGTTATTTCACTCTTTGATAAAAAAATGTCACTTGCATTTAACATTTTCTTTCCCACACATTCGGATTGAAAATATTAATTGACCTGCATTTTTATATTAAATCAATAGCAAAGGAAAAGCAATTTCATATTTTTTACCAAGCCCACCAGCTGTATAATTAAACAAAGTAGTAAAATACTCCTGCCTTCCTGAAGCATCATGGTATCAGTGCACACCAAAAAAACATTTAATCCAAAGTTCTCAAGTAATTTCTGACCTCCTTGAGTTGTTCATTGCTGCCCCATGACGATGAACGTTTGTGTGAGCTTCTCTTCTTTTCTAAATATTCTTCAGCCCAGGCACTTTCTGTCTGTAGGAAGAAGATTACAGGACTAATTAAAAAAGGTAATTGCTACTTTCTGGCAGAATATTTTGAGACAAATTAGAAAAAAGAACATTTAAGATATGCTAGATTCAGAACTGAAAGTGAACAGTAACCAGCTAAAAGCTTTTCTCACAGGTAAAGTACGAAAAAGCAGAGTGAAACTATATAAATAAAAAAACCCCAAAACTAAAACCACAACTTTCAGACCTAGTGTAATATAGGGATGTGTTAGTTTCCCTTCCAAATGACTGAGCATAAGGCAGTACTCACAGCCAGATGTACCACAGGCTGCTACAGAGCTCTGAAGAACCACTGTGAGGGTGCTGAACTGGGGGGAGATGCTGTATTTCATTTCCTGCACAGATGCTGACCTTGTTATTTCTGAAGCATTAGCAAGAGTGGCTTGGTGTAAGCACTGTGAAAGCCTGCACCAGCACAGCTTCAAAATCACATTCTTGCTCTCAAGAATGAGAAAAAGGAAAGCAAGGCATATAAGCACCACTAGAGCTAAGCAAAGCAAGGAATAAATTTTTTAATGCCTCAAAGAGTTCCAGGTTCACAGTTGTCCCAGGCCAAGCAAAAAGCAACACAGATAATACTAAGCTGGTTTCACTGAACCAACAGAGCCATTAATGTTTAATAAAAAAATTTCACAAAGATACTGTGGTGAAGGAGTTCTGCGAAATGCAAAGTATCGTTAAGACACACTGTATTTCACACAAGAAAATGCACGGGCAAGCCTGTGATAATACTGCATGCTTTATGGGCAGTTTGTATTCCCACCTAGCCACCTCCAGGAATGTCTTCAAACACAGTGAACTGTAAAGGCTCTAAGAAGACAGATAGTAGCATCTATCAGGAATCTCTGAGCAGTCACAGGAGGTAAGGGGAAGAACCTAATGAAGCAAGGGGAAGAATTTCTGGAAGCATTTTACAGACTGAAAGAGACAGCAAATTCCTTGAAATTCACTCTTGCCCCCATGCAGTTCTTAGCACACAGTGGTGATCTAGCTAACCTCATTTCCTGGATATCTCACTTTTTCCTATAGAGAAAACTTTGATTGCCTCAAAGTAAGTATCTCTACAGTGTGCCATGGTTGCTCTTACACATGAGACTAACAGCTTGCAGAAGCCACATGCTGACCTTTCTTACCCCAGCTGCACTTGTATCACAGAAACTCAAGTCTTTTGTGGTATTAATCCCTATTTTGCAGGGAATATGGAGCCTTAACTCCAAATACACAGGTTGCAACCCCAACAGTTTCAGTTGCAGACACAAGTTTCATATAAATGAAACCTTCATTATCAGTACTTTTTAATCTTCATAAGTCCAAATCAAAAACTAAGACAAATCTGGATAATAAAGTTAACAGAGTTGCTTTGAAATTCCTATTTCATAGCAAAATCAGAATCCATTACAATCTGTTTTTCTAGAAAAGCACTCACTGATCTTTATCATAAAATAGAATAATTGATAACCTCCATTCCCAAGTACCAATCTTTGTCTAGTCAATTCTCAAATGTCATTCAGGAGTATCATCCTATCCTCTAGCTGCTGGAACAGTACACTTTAACTACTAATTCTAGCTTCCCAACTCAGCACAACCATTACACTTGCCTACAGGAGAATAATTAACACTCTAATTAGTCTTTGCCTTTAATTTATATTCAAGACTTTGGCTCAAGATTCAAGAAGTATTTAATAAATTAATTTCTGATTCATATTAAAGCATTGAAGGTGCTTTGATGCTCATCCTCAAAACAAATAGTTAGAAATCTTTGCCGATTCAACTATAGGAAACCTTTACATCAAAACAGAAATGCAATACTATTTTAGCAAGTCTTCTTCTATTTATTCCCCAAATTTTGATTATAATATTTATTGTCAAGAAATAGATCAAATAACCAATAGGCAAAGTGGGATTTATATTTCTCTGGTTTCTTAAAGTACTACTACTTGCTTATTAGTTGCTACTATGCACAACATCCTCCCCGCTTTCTAGAATTACTAAAGAAATTAGTTTACGGCTGAATTTATTACAGACAGTAGAATGCTTCAGAAAAAAAAAAGTCATAAGAGGCAAAAGCTTTCCAGTTAAAATGAATTATTTAAGAATTAAAAAAAATACAAAGTAATTGTCTCATTTTAACTTGTAAGACACATGTTTCATTCAAAGCAAAAAAGATGAGATTATTAACACCTGTTTTATGAGTACTCAGTAAGTGCAGGTATGAATTCTAGCCAGACCCTTGGATGCTCAGTAATACACCTATTCATCATCCAACAAATATTCTTCACGTGCATAATTCAGTCAAGTTTTATAGATAGGTTTCATCAAAATACCCAGTTGCAGGAGGAGTCTGACAGAGAGACAATCTCTGCATCACCTGGGGTCTCTTACACAGCTCTCAGCTATGACCCATGGCCATCTCTAGAAAGGCCTGCAAGCTGCAGTGTGCCACTAATTGCTGTGTCTTCCCAGTCTGCTTCCTGAATGACTCTACTCCCTGTGCCATAACTCCACACAATCAAGATACCCTGCTTACTCAACTTGAAAACCTTTTATAACTTTGCAAATTCAATTCCTGTTCTCTAAAGGCTTGGAATCAGAACACATACATTTCTTGTCAAACTTTGTGAAATCTGAAGTTACACACACTGGAACCAGAGTATCTCACCAGTGAAACTTCATCCAAATACGACACTTTCAGAAAAGCTGAAAAGTACAAATGGGCAGCCTGTATTATCTTGGGAAACTAACCATTTTAAGTCACATTTTAAACTTGTCCCTAGCTCCAGTGGCTGCTCTCAGGCCCATTGGAAGATTAAAAGCAGTAATACCTCATCAGTGTCATATCAAAACACGAGCTTTGGACATACAGATGTATGTCTATAGCCCTAAATTTTCTACTGGTTTGATAAATTTTAAATTAGCAAGTGCAAACAGATCATTCTAGTTGTCTCAGAAATATACTACCATAAATCACCACTAAATGTACTCATTCTGCAGAAATATCTAATGCCCTTTACAGTCTTCCCATTAACCTTTCAAATACATTTCCTCTACAAAAGCCCCACTACCACAGCAGTTAAATGTGTCAGAATTGGAAGAAAAAGCCAAAAGCAAAATGCAAGCCAAAAAGGATGATATCTGGCAAATACAGATTATCAAAACCTAACCATGATTCAGATTATATTGAAACTAACCGGAGCAACTGAACATAGCAAATACTTTGGCAGCAGTACAGAAATACAATTATTTTGTAAAAAGTATTATTCTAAGGAATCAAATATGAAAATAAATTGTTAGGACACCCATACGGGTTTAGTTCTGCCCTTTAACGATGCCTTTTAATAGCTAGGCACGAACGCCCACTCATATCTTTCATCACATACCTTTTTCTTCATCCTCCTCCTCTTACTTCAATTTGCTTACTTTTTTTCACCCTGTCTTCTAACCATTTTTCCAATTCATTTTCCTGCACAGCAAACTTGTTCCTCAAGTCCTTTCTTCTTCACCAGCTCCTAATGCCACCTTATCCATATGAGCATATTTCCCCACAAAACACCTTCCTTCTCTACTGATCTGCTCTTTGAATTGTGGTCCTTCCCACAAAAGGCTGTGGATCTCAAAAAGGCCCCACAGTAACACCACAGACCTCATCTGCTCAACACCCTACACGTTCTTACACACTGAAAACTACATGGACACATTTTTTCTACTGTTACCAAACCTATCAGAGGTTCAAACACAAGGATGTCCCATATGCCATGAGGTCCTCTTCCAACTGCATTCTGCTTATGTTCTTTGGAATTAGTGGAGACTTCTTGTTGAAACCACGTTCCAGGAATAGGGATTTCATTCAATTGCTTGTTCGTTCCGTTTTTACAGGTGGCACGGGACCGAATCTTTAGAGCTTGTGACATTAGAGCAGGTGATGTTTATTGGCAAATGATGTATTTTTTTAATACTTTCCAGTTGAGCTAGATTTCAACACCATTCACAGTTCAGCAAGGCAGTTCTTCAATGCATATAATTCTATACTTGGTCCACAAAACCCATGTGAACATTATGGGGCTTTTACAAACAGAGGATGAAGAGCTGGAGACAAACATACATATAAGGATACCTCACTAACTTCTCTGTATAAATCTAAAGTAAAAAGTACTTAATGGCAGTGCTATCTAGTGTACTGCACCCTGTAAGAACAGTAAGAATACAGATGTGCAATGCAATAGTGTTTTCCCGAGGCAAGAAGGAAGTGGAACACCTAAAAGATACTACAGTTCTCAGGCTTTACTTAAAGAATGCAAATAATTCACACATACAATAGCAAAGGTAGGATTCCTGCAATTTGAAAGTGAATAGGAACTTGTGAGCAAGAAAGCTAAAGTGAATATTTTCAAGGGAAAAGCTTCTTACATTTAAATCCTGTCTTCACACTTAAATGCTCCAAAGACAAAAAACTCTGTCCTACCTGTGTGGCTTTGTCTCTCATACAGGGAGCAGCTTGTCCTTGATTATCCCGAGGCCACTGTCCAGCAAGGTATGGAGCAGCGAGCGTATCCAGTGAAGACGTGCGGCGAACAATACCAGAAGGGCTCGATGAGGGTGGTCTTGATTTGTCTGTTAGAGCAAGAACATTTGATTACAAAGAAATCAAGGGAGAGAGCTTATCCATTTTAATAGTCTACAAGAAATTATATCGAATTGGAACTATGTTATTAAGTACACAACAAGATACTTTTAATATGGAAATTAAGTTTGCTTTTCTAGGCTCTATTCTGTTTGAATAAGCTTGTTTGAAATCTGTTTTTATGGTTTTCTTAAAAACATCCTTATGTCACAAATGTTGCATTAGTGTTTATGCACCACTGTTTACTCCTTTAGAAGTCTAACAGTAATTTGTCTCTTAAATGATGATGATGTAGAAGAAAAAAAATAGCTCTGTTTACACATAAATAAAGGTTAATGAAGAAAAACTGGGTTGAACTTTTTAAGCTTAATGCTGAGCTTACAGTTCATCCCACTAGTCCTCCACCTACTTTACTTCAAGAGATTCTACAAACCTGCATGTTTTAATCACCCAGCACATAACATATGGCATAACCCTTCGATTCAGAAGTCAACTTTGATAAGGTAATGATTTACTTTTCACAAGCTAATTGAGACATCTCCTCCCCTTACATGCTACTTGGTAACTACATTTATATTTGCCTGGTGCTGTATCTTCTCATTTGTAGTGTATATACTGGCATCCTATTTCAGACCAATTTTGATACTAGAGGAATCCTTACTAAAAAAGGTTAAATATAACAACCATTGGAACTAATATGAGAAGGAAGACTACTGTTAAAAATTAAACTTTTTATCTATCCCATCTGTCAATGACGTCTTAAGTAAAGTGGCAGTAAAAGACTACACCAGAAGCTATGAAGAATAAACATGGAAGGAAGTTTCCTCAAAACAGTAAACGAAGTTGGAAAATTTAAGAGATTGATAAGCAGCGAAGACCCAGGATTTAGATATACGTACGTGCTCACACTTTTTGAGAAAAATGCAAATCCTGAGATCACAATGATCTAAGCTTACTATCATCTCATCTACTCTCCATAAAAAGAATTTCAATTATATTTGAAAGAATTGTGCATTAATCTTACCTATAATGAATAGAAAGCCCTAAAACACATGGCTACAACACACCAAGCCTGATTCAGAAATCAGATGGAAGCTTTATAAAAAGGCGCTGGAAAAACTCAGTCATCTGTCCTCTCTCACTGTGCCTTAGGATTAATTCTGCACTAAAAGTATTTGTATTATACATAAACTCATTTACAGGCAAAGAAAATTGTGCCTGATTACTGTCTGAGTGCTAGTCAGAAAATAAAACCACTGACACCAAAAGTCCAAAATTCAATTTCTAAGTTGTTGCAATCTACTAAAAATACTTATGATAAATCCTAATAAAACCTGTTAGGTGTAGATTTCAGTGGAGTGGACAGAACCTAAGTCTAGTGACATTCTACACTAAATAGCCTCATGCAAACTTATTAGAGAAGTGCACACTAAAAATACGAGAAATACTCCAATTCAACTATAAGGAAACAATTATTGGCGCTATAATCAGCCACACTCACACAAAGCAGTTAGGAAACCTCATCTGCTTTATGATTTCTACAAGTACCAGCAATGATACAACCTTACTACTGAGCTCATAGCAGATTTGCTCTCAGGGTGTAGCAGCAAACATGTTTTGGAGTTTGCATTTAAGACTCCTGTATAAAAGAAATTCTCTGACTACCACTACCACCACACAGCACACTGAAAGGTCTGTTTGTATCAGATGATTTCAAAATTATTCCCTTTGTGTGTACTCTAGGACAATGTGGCATGCTAACACAACATGCCATTCCTTAAAAATTACACTGGCTTCCAAAGTTAAATCAAACATGTTATTTGTCTTAGAATTAGCTGCCATATCCTCCCTGTTTTTCTTCTCAGTTATTATTCTTCCTCTTCAAGAAGCTTCTCTCCTCCTACCAAGGGGAAACAGAAAAGATGTGAAAAAAATATATAAATCAGGAAGTGTACGTAGGCAGCCACATCATCTGCAAAAGCCACTGCAGCAGACAGCTTCAAAACTGGAGAAGCAGAATCTATTACTCTCTCCTCTCTGCTACAAACAAAACAAAACAAAAAGCAACTGGAAGACTATTTTGCTGAACAGAGAGAATGAGAACTGAAGAGCCTGTTTACTATTTAAGTTCAAGGGAAGCTGCTCATTTCAAGGCACAAAGCCTGTAAATACTCTCTTTTCCTCTGATTTAAAAACCCATTTAAGAAATTCGGTTTTCAAATTATTTACATTTAGATGGGGGAATGATGTTTGGATATGTTTTTACTTTTCCACCTTCACAACCTGTCTTTATACAAATTCACGAAGTCTACTACAGAATTCTTACTGTTTCAAAACATTTCAATGGGAACATATACAATGTTTTCATTGCACTTTCCCCTACAATACTTGAAGCAAGTGTTCAGCTGCTATTTTTCCTTGATGTGACCTACATAACAAGAGATCTGCCTCAATAGAGATAACAGTTACAACAGCTGTGGCTGATGAAAAACAATGGAGCTGTTTCATCAAATAGACGCTTCTTCAATATTAGATCTCTTTTAATTGGCCTGATTATCTCTCTAAACCAGTATTTGTGAAAAACATCAACCCTCCTATCCATCCACCACTAGTATAGATTTATTTAGAAATTAAAGTCTTTCTGCAATTCGGTCTCAAGCAAAGCAAATTAAGAGAACAAAACCAAAGCGAACAAACACAGCACAAATCAACGAAGTCCATAATGTGGGGAAATAACAAGCAAGTTGCCATGTCTTCACCAGTCACTGCTGTACAGGTGATCAACAGAAGTTGCTACAAGTGAATCACACACTCCACCTCTTGCAGAGGAAAGGCACCTCCAAAGGCAGCATAAGTTCAGGTACTGTACCAGTGGGACTGAAGAGCAAAATTGAACAAATATAGATGCTTACCAATAACTAACTGAAAGGTATGAAAGAAACCAAAGAAATATCGTCCAACACGTACTGTGAGAAAACAAGCAGCAGAAAAGCCCAGGATGCCACCGAACTCACAAAATTCCCTCAAGTTCCACTTGAGGCTTTTTTTATACAAGTGGGCTATCCAAAGTAGTGAGGAGGGGTGAGACCCAACTAGCTCCTCTGGCATCAAGGCAGACAGCTGACCTTTTTGTTCTGTTTTGGTCAGGCTTTTCCCCAGAAAGGATTTCATGGGATCTCTCCCATACACAGCAGGCACAGTCATCTTTTCCAAAACTGCACCTGATCTCTGGGGCTTCACCTACTTTTCATGTTTCACTAAAAGAACTGAACAAACACACCACCCAACTGTGTATACTCCCTTCAGAAGATACCCTTGCCTATCATCCTCCATAAATTTAAAGAGAACGTTTAACTAGTAATTCAAAATTGAATTTGAAGAATGTAGAAGAATGACAGAATTAGTGGTGTTTTACAAAACTAAACCTCAGAAAGCACAAGATGTTCAAGCTACTTAACTTTAATAAATGAAAATATTTTTAATCCCAATAGGTGTGCTTCCCTAAAGTGCTTGCCACAAGAAATGTACAGTATGATGCTGCAAAAATGAATTCACTTTCTTTACACCTACCATTTTTCAAACAGCTTAGGTAAGCAGAGCAGAAATGTAATGGTACACAAAGTCTTCTCTTTTATCCTACATTAATATCTTTCAAAACTACTGCAAAACCTTGGTCATTAAGATTGACAGGTCTGCAGCTATTATTGTGTCACTCAGATTATTAAAATAAATAAATTCTATGGTGAAATTTCAGAGTGTAATGGAGTTCAATTTCTTCCTCCCTAACTCCAAGGAAAGGTTCACATCTGACTTCTTTAAGACTTCATATAATATTTTCATAATTTCCATTCACACAAGTAGGCTTTAATATTACCCTTCCATAGACAAAACAATTACATTTTCCTCCAAATAAAATGAATAATTTTTTCTCCTTAATTTTCAGAATGAGTTTAGATGTCCAATGCAGTCAGCTGGAATATACCAGAAAGTCCAGCACTCAGTAAAGAACTCTCTCACTACCTCAAGGCACCTGAAAGTAAACAACTGCTATGGCTCTGGTCTTGACCTTCTTGTTTACTCAGCCTGGTACACTGCAACATTCATGCAGCTGAGCAGTTCAACTCCTCTAAGATGTATTTCATCTAAGAACAAAAATAACAAGATCCCATTAGATCTTGACTCAGTGAATAAACCAAGGCAAAACCAATGAAGATAGAGAAATGTGCACACTCTAGCTCACGTTACAACAGTGTACTAGTAGGTCAAAACAATGGCCTCTAACAGGAGGTTTGCAGACAGCTGAAGAGGCATATGGGAAAACTGAACCAAAACTAGAGATTGCAGGACAGACATTGCAGTGTAGAAATGAGGCCTCACCAGTGATGGGAAGGGCAGAACACATTAACAGGCATTTGGAAGCTGAATTCTGGGAAAGAAGTGCTAGAGACTGCAGAAAGGCAAAGTAAAAGATAAAAAACAGGTAGTAGCAAGATCTAAGTTTCTGGTCATATTTAGGAGGGAGGGAGAAAAGTGGCAAGGAAAGCATGGAAAATTAGAAGTTGTATGACAGAATCTTCCATTTGTAATTATCCCATAGTCAACAGAAAATTCAATTGAGTATTTCCAACATTTAATTGCAATTCAGATCAGAAAACAAGGGCTAAAAAAACCCTCCAAAAACCACACCCAAAATCCACAAAAGTCACATTTGTAAACTCACAAGTTAGGGTTCTCAAGTGTAAAGCAGGTTCATGAAAACTAAATTCAAAACTATTCAACTATTTCCTGAAAGAAAATCTGAAAAATATGAAACCGAGTCTGAAGTATACAACTTATATTTAGATACAACTTAAACTTAGATACAACCAGTATCTAAGCTCAGAAAAAGCTATCATTTGTTTAACCTCAAGGTTCATTTTTATCACAAGAAATACGCCTGCAGCTGTAGGAATGAACAAAAGCCATCATTAACTGAAAGCAAGAAACAGGAAAACCCAAGTTATTCTGCAGCAGATTCTCACCAATACCCTCAAGTGTCCTCTGTGTCTGCACAACCATTGCCTCATTAGTAAAAAAAGTTCCACCTCCATGTTCTCAGCTAACACTGTTTACTCATTTAGATGAAGAAAAAACCGGAAGTTAACTCAGCCTCTATCAAGCACTGGACTACACAATACAAATGTTAAGCAATATGAAAGAGGTTTAGCTTGCATTTGGGGCCAGTACAAGTACTGCTCAGGAACTGGAACACGTGGAAGCAATTAAATGGACACCACTCTTCTGTTTTCACACATCTTGTAAAAAGCTAGTGGAGTTATCTTAATACAGCACAGTGATCAAATTACTTGTTTCCTTATCTATGTTAATTCTTCAAAGCAGTAAAGCGGCCAGCATGGTTTCAGCAGGCTTCTCCACGGTGACTAAAAGACAGTGCAATTCTTCCACCCTAAGTGGTCTGACACATGCCTTTACAGTTTTTGAACCTGGACCTCAAGGCTAACCACGCTCTTCCTCATTCTCCAGGCCAGCAGATTGCACCTTAGGCAAGAGTTTCATGAAGTTCACAGGAAGAAGGCAGAATTTTGTGATGTGTAAAAAGTCTTTCGGATTACTGATTAACAGGAATCTCAAATGAAGAATACAGAGATTCCACGATCCAAAGCCTTTAATATAATACAGCCTTAATAAAACCCTCATTACTCTTATCTGGAAAGTGGAAAATCTAACTCAGAACCTTATCAGTCCTCTCTTACACTAGCAGACTAGGAGGCACAGTCATCTTGCACCAACTGGTTGTGACTGTCTCACTTGGCAGTACCACTCCTCAAAAGCCAGGACAGGAAAAAAGAAAAAACCCAACGTGGTAGTCTGGTTACAATCACTATTTTAGAGAGGGGGAGGAGTATTAGGAGAAGCAGAAGTGTTAAATGGAGGGCTAGTCCTAGATTTCTGCATGTACACTTCTGCATATTAGTCAGTTTTACTCTTTAGATTACCACAGGCAATTTCATGGAAATGAGTAGCTGCAAGCTTTGGAATCTTAAAAGTAACAGATTTAAGGACATGGACACAAAGCCTCACTGATGCATTTTTGAGTAAACTTTTAAACCGAAAATAAAAAGGACTTACATATGTCAGCCTCTATTATCCACAACCTGATGCCATATACTACTTATATCCAAGCATTCCCAATAAGATTTAATTATTCAAAAAGTTGAAATGCAGTTTGTTACAAAACATATGCTATCGCCACGCTATTTTCTATCTTCACTGTAGCACAAGCTTGTCATCATTCAAGCACACGTCCTTCTGCAGGGTTCATGTTGAAAGCAACTACTAAGAGAAATACTGAATACTTTTGTTCTACATCTATGTGCCATGCCTACAGCACTAGTTAGTTCTTTAATTACAAGCTTAGGGACACTGTTTGGATAACAACCACATACACCATCTGGCACGAGGTGTGCAGAAAGGCTAAATGTGAAAGCTTCAAAACAGCCCCCAAACACTAAACTCACCTTAAGTTTGTGCCCAAGCACCTTAAGTACATCTACCCTCCTGAATACGAGGCAGTACTCGCGGTACTACAGAAGCGGTCACAACCCCCACATGGCACGCTTGGCTCTCTATTCCTCTTCTGAAAGCCAGGGCGCAACACAGCAGCAACAAAAGCAACGAGCCCTTCCACGCACACAGACCCGGCAAGCCCTGCCGCCGGCCAGAGAAGGGGCAGGGCGAGCACCAGCCCGGGCACAGCCCTGTCCCTACCTCTGCCCCGGGGCACGGTACGCTCGAAGGCACCACCGGCCCCAGCCCTGCACGCTGCGCCTGGCCCGGCCGCCCGGGACGTGCCCTTTGCCGCTGGCCCGGACCCCCCGTCGCTCACCTTTGCAGACGGGGGAGCTGGGACTCTTCCTCTCTGGGGAGCTCCTGCCCGGCTCCGGAGACTGCCGCCGGTGGTGGTGCCGGACCCTGCCCTCCGGCAGCGGAGGCACCGGCGAGGAGCACGGAGAGGGCCCGCTGCCCGGCGGCGGCGGCGGGGGCGGCG
>VXBC01009940.1:47410-164161 GCA_013399945.1 Ploceus nigricollis | reverse complement strand
GGCTCCCCGCCTCTCGGTCCTGTTCTGAGGGACCATTAACCCTACTCCCTCATTCCTAGCCCGAGGTGCTCTCCGGGCGGGGACGAGGCTCCACAGCGGTTTATCCAATCGCTTTGCCACCAGCTCGGTGTTACCGATGATGGCACCAGAGACGTGGGCAATATCCAGGCAGACTTGACCCCTTTTTCCCTTAACTGTTGTGTTTACTGTCCTCCATTAGGTCAGATTAGTTGCATCTTCATTGTAATCTTTTAATAATATTTGTTAGCTGCTGGTATCCTCTTAACCAAATTTATACATCAGAGCAGTGAATGAGTGCATGGAACAGGCCTTAGTTCATGTGTTTGGTTATTTAGATGCAAGATAAGCACATGTTAGTGCCCTCAACACGAGAAAGAATCAATAAACCTTTTTTCTGTCTTTATTGCAAATGCCTTCTGAGCTACCAGTACTTAGACAAATTCTTTTCAATACTGCTCTACAAGTTGCATGTTGCAATTGAAAAGTATTGCTATGATACAAATGGTGTGACAACTATTTACATACTGCTCTCTGTTCATCTTTGTTGTGCTTGGGTTTCTTTTTTTCCTCTCTCCTTTGCTGTTTCTGATTGAAGCCCACTTCACTCAAAAATCCCTAATTCCCCTTTGAGGAGCTCCATCGCTGTGGCTGACAAGTTAAACAAACCTGAAAAGCAAGACTGTGTGCACAGGTCCTTTTTACGGATGCCTGGATACTGGCCTACCTAAAGCCTTGAAGGTTAAAGCTCTTCTTAGAGTTGAGAGCTTTTTGTGAGGAATCAGACTGGTAAAAGAGAGATGTAATGATGAGGTTATTGTGAAGTAAGCTCTTGCATTCTGGATTAATTACATTTATTTTGAAAGGCATTATGCTCTCTCACAGGTACTGTAAATGCTAGTAATATGGCCTGAAGGAGAGCTGCATGGGTCAATCAAAACTTTCTGCAAGAGGCTGTGCCCAGTCTCAAGAATTACCCTGTGCTACCCCTGAAAGTGGCTGCCAAGGGAAGGCACCAGAAGCCTGGCAGATCACCACCAGTCCTATTGTATCCCTTCCGTCAACTGTGCAATTTACTTGTTACCTTGTAAATCACACACGGGGACACTTCCCAGTCATTTTCCTGTAGCCATCACCAGCACTGCTGGTACAATGTGGCAAGGCATCAAAATCCCAGATAACTCATAATTAATGAAGTGTCTGGGAGACAGTGTTCTCCTCACTGGGAATGGCTGAGAGGCAGAGAACAGTAAAAGCTGTGTACTGCTGTCATTGGGGATGAAGGGATCTTGTAATTCCCTCAGTGGCTCCATGTATATATTAAAAAAGAGAACTTCAGCTTTAAAGCTCTCCACAGGTAAGCACCCAGGAGGTAGAAAATCAGCACCCAGCATGTCCAGAGACATAAATGGAACCTGTCTGCTGCTTTGTCTTTCAGTAGTTTCTGTGACTCATCTGTGGGGCAACACAGCAAAATAAATTTTTAGAAGGGGAAGAAAATAGTCCGAATCATTCTGAAAGCCAGTTTTGCCATAACACAAAGTAAGGCCAAGAGACAAGGAGAACAAGTTTTTAGGAACTAAATGGCAAGATGACATCAACAGACCCCAAGGGATGTAATCAACAAATAACAACTATGTTTTCACCAACTAGTAAAACATCACAGCTAGAGAACAGCCCTACCTGGAGCTGCTGGCAGAAAGCACCAGAGGAAATGTGGGCTTTTCGGCTTCTCAGCCAGTCCCACCAGCAAGGAGGCTGGGGGGGGTGCACAAGAAGCTGGGGGGACACAGGCAGGACAGCTGACCCCAACGGGCCAAAGCGCTGTTCTGCATCACACAGCAGCAAGCTCAGCACGTGCATGAGGGGAAAAGCTGGCTGGGGGCTGCTGCTCAGGGACTGGCTGGGCAATGCCAGTCTGCATCACTTGCCTTCTGTATTCTTCTATTATTGTTACCTATATTATATATATATGTAATATCTACTATATTATATTAATATCTAGTATCATCATCATATGCCCTATTGAACTGTATCCACAAATTTCACTTTTTTCCCCCTCCAGTTCACTTCCCCCACCCACTGGGAAAGAGCAGCTGTGTGGAGTTAACCTGTCAGCTGCCTGACAGGTTAAACCACAACAGCAGCCCAGAACAGTGCAGTTATCCTAAAGAATGTTAATTTATGCAGCATTTGTTTCACTTCTTTGCTGCAGTTTTCAGTCAAGAGCAGAAGACGGAGTTCTTCCCACTGTGACAGCACCCACTCCCAGTGCCTGTACAGTTGTGCAGCAGACTTTGATCCCAGTTTATGCTCATCAGAAATATTGGGAAGCAGTATTTCCCAATATTTGTAAGCAGTGTGCCATAAAGATACTTCTAAGGCACAAAATATTCTGCATGCATTCTTATTCCTGTTACTGTTTTGAAGAGGCCAAAATGACATGTACTGATTCATATTTATTTTCATGCTGCATGCTTTGGAGCCAAGTCACGACTTTGCTTGCAGAAGATACCTGTTACAATTATAGATAGTACTTCCCACATTATTGTCACACTTCAGAGATGACACTGCTCCACAGAGTAGCTGTGAGAATATAAAGCAAAGCATTTATGTGCACTGCTCATCATCAGTTGTGTTGCTTTGCACGCAGCAGACGTGAGAGCTCGACATGTAAAGTCATGTACTCAGACCTACTCAAACACCGTGCACTTCTTACGTTCATTTGTTTAAACTGTAACAAATGTGTTACGACAGGATCTTACTCCTACACCTTATGGAAATAATGGAAAGAGCTAAAGCAGGATTATGAACTTGAAAATAGCTTTCAAACTCGTTTTCAATTACAAAACAACCCAAACCCTCAAAACAAAACCCCAGCCCCAAATAACTTGGATTCAGATCCCCCAGACTCTCCTTGCAATTCACACCTCTCAGGCTCTGGGTTTTTTTCAGCTGTCACCTTCCTTTCTGCCTGCACGCTTTGCCAAATGCTGTCCAGGCCACCTCTGAGCAACACATTTCATATGGTTTCATGTGGAACCTCTAGGCTGGGATTTCTTCAAATCCATGACACTCTAATTCTGGCCATAACACCTAATGTAATGGTGCCAACAGTGATCCAAAAAATAGGAATGAAACTCCTCATCACCACAGAGGCTGTGAGCCTTCTACCAGCAGCATGTGAATCTGCCTTTTCATGACCACAGTCCCTTCAGTGACTCCAAATGCCCTGGAGTCATATGGGACCCCACGTACACAGGGCCCATCTCCATGTCTCCAGCTCCTCTCTGCCTGGAATTTTATCAACCCACTGGCCCTGGGAGCTCAGCAGATACTGCTGTGCTCACACACCAGGCTGAAGTGCCACCCCAGGAGGAGGTAAGCACTCCCACATCCCACTGGCTTGGAGGCCCTCGGCACCCATCCGGAGTCCTGCCAAAATGTGCTGCTCTGTGCTCAGTGCTGGGAGATGAAGCCTAGGCATGGCAGCCGGCCCCTTATGTGCAAGCTGCTGGCTCTTTCTTAAAATACGGCGTGTGGTAAATGCTGCAGATACAAACACATCAATCCAAAGGCTGAGGCATATTGAATGCCCTCAAGGGCAGACTGATCAAACACACAGAGCTGCATGAACAAATCTGGAACCTGCTGAAAGCAGGGATGTAAACAAGTCAGGGAACTGTTCAACTGCTAACACCAAAAGAAAAGCAGAGGAACAAGGGTCAAAGAGGTTTAACTAAGCTGAGAGGCCCAAATCCCACTGTACAGCTAATAAAACAGAATACTTAGGGAGTTCTCTGGTACTACAGACTGAAAATGTGTGAGTAGTATTGCTCACTGCTCATAATAATATATATGAAAAACGTTCTGTTAAAATAATAGCAATAATAGTAAACCTTATAGAAAATGACTGTACTTCAAGCAGCTTCAAATAGGCTATTGTCTTATTCCAAAATTAAATAAATACAAAGCAGCACATGTAGAGGAGCAATCGACTGCCTGAAATTGTTTTTTTTAACCTACAGTTAATGTAAGCAATATTGAAGGTTGAAAGACTAAAGATTCTGGGAGTCTAATCTAAACATTGGATTATGCCTCAGGATATTCCATTGCATTTCTCATCTCTCTCCTGCAGAGTGAGTTTGTTTTTCTTGTTTATGTGGGTGTTGAACATCAACTGTAGAAAAAGACATTTAAAAAATAGGACAAATATAATAGAATTTTCTTTACACAAAACCTGTAAGAGCCTAGTTAATATTCCAGAATATCTGTGGGGATTTGAGAAGGTAAACAGATTGAAATAAGGTATTAAGATTAAAACAATAAAAAACAACAGATGGGAGCTTGGACATAAATCAAACTTCATGCAATAAGAAAAATGCAAAATGCACTTCTGTCACATTCTATAAGGTACAATCTTTAAGAAAAGTTGTCACAGAAATAACATTCAGAAGCTTCGGTGCCTCACTGGCATTAAGATAACACATTTTTGACAAAGAAACTCAGTTCTCAATGCAACACTTACGTGCAGGCTTGGGAGATGCTCCCACTGCACATTCCTGGCACACGTAATTACCTGAGAGAAGCACGAGGTTAATTTCTTTAGAAGCCAGTGCCAAGCTCACCTACATGTGACATGTTTCTCCATGCATACAGATGTTTTCTGAGCATGTATTAAAAGTCAGCAGCAGCACTAAGCAATAACCCTGTGGTGAGTGTCCAGCTGCTGAAGGAGCAACTGGAGTCTCACTTTCTTCAGTGATGGGACCTGAAACTGTTCTTGGATGGGGATGAGGGAAGAGAATGAGCAGCAGGAAAAGCATGTTGTCCACCACATTCCAGAATCTTTTTTTCAGTAACACTGAGAGAAGTGGCCTAGTTCACTTAAACAAGAGACAGTATAATCTCCCCCAGGTATTCTACAAGATGCTGAATGATAATTTGCACATGATTCCTCCCATTCAAAAATAAAACTTTCCTACCTTTTAGGAAGCGAGGAATTTTTTTTTTATCTTTCAAAAACTTAGCATTTTTAGCTCATATTTACAGAGCTTGCAAATATAATAGATTTGACTATATTTGTGTTGTTTTTAGACATGTAAAGTGCTTCTGTATTTCTAGTCTCATGTTAGAAGAACATGTGCAAATTACAGAAGGAAATTCTTCATTTACAAACATTAAACACTGATTGCTCCAGCAAGGCACCAGAACAATTTCTGTACTGTGAGGACAATGGAATTACACACTATAAAATATTTGTTTCAAATGTTGACACTATAAATTAATTTGGTAAGTGACAATATTTCAATACTGTAGGTTTTATGGTCATGTAGGATGATAAACATCCCGTGTAAGTGATGAATAGGCATGTAACTACAGACACTTCAGAGAGCAGAGAAGAGAGTTCACTCTTTCTGATTCAGGCCTAAAATATTCTTTTACTTCTACTTGTTCATATAACATTTAGAAAAGGTGAAGAGTTGGTGGAAAGCATGTTGGCGTGGTTTATTCATGCACTGAGAGGCAGTGACAAAATGATTTTTCTTCTCTCTCCACAGACATATACTAGCTCTGTAGTTAAACTAATCAACTTGAGCAGAGCGTGTGATGAAGCATGAGCATGTGATTCTCCAATTTGGGAAAACACTTACTGGGGAAGAATGGATCAAGCAGAGTTCTGAATTCTCCCTTGCACTCAGCCATGGGCGGCAGGGGAGCTTTTAACTTGTTTGGTCACATCTGAACCAGACATCAATTTGTCTCTGTGGTACCATCCTGTCCTCATGCACTGCACCTCCCATTCAACCTGAGTGCCTCCAGGAGAGCCAGAGAGCCATCACTGAGAGAGAGGATGTCATCTTGGAGAGGAAGAAAGCAAAGGTGGGCAAAGCCCCAGCTCTGCTGCTGTTCACGGCCAAGTGCTCAGACGAGGTGTCAGGCTGACTCCGCTCAGCAGGAGCAGGCAGACATCTCCAGCAGTTGTGGCTGGCATGGCTAAGCTGGTGCTTCATCATGGCGAGCCTGCAGGGTCTCTCTTCTCCTTGAGGCCCACCCCGAGCTGCGTGCTGGGCTGTCCCACCTCCCCCAGGGAGGGGCACCTGCCTCACGGCTGCACGCTGAGCAAGAGCTCAGCCTGCAAGAGCTGTTCTCAGCTCTGCCAGACGCCAGCACGGAGCCACAGCTCTTCCAGCTGGCACCCCACCAGGGGCTCATCCTGAAACAACTCTGGCCTTCCTCCTGCTTTCCTCCCCCACTTCCCCAGCAGAGTCCAGTTCCTCTGCCTGCCTCCTGCACCTCAGCCCAGGGCAGGGGAAGGATTCCTGAGGCTGTTAGTTTGCCACAGGAGAACCTGTGAGCCCTTCCTGTGGCTGGCTGCTGAGCTGGGGTTAACACAGTGCCCAGATCAAGTCTTCTTGATACTGCTGCTTGCTTCTGCCTGGCTGCAAATACTTCTCCTATCACTCTCAGTCGCAGTTCACAGCTTATGTAAATGGATGTGAACTTCTGCTTCTCTGTGCCTTAAAAGCACATTTCCATCCCTCATGATCACAGGGTGAAGCTCAAACACATGATTTAGTTGCATTCTGGTTTTCCAGAAACAAACAATAAATAAAGTTAGCCTGCTTAATCATGATTTTAAGCCAGTCACTTCTAAGGCCTGATTCAGAATTGTTATTGGTCCTGCAAGAAAATTCTTGGAATGGCAAAAGAAATACAGGTTCCCAATAAAGTATTTCCACCTCAGCAGAGATCAATCCTGCAGGAAATTCTCTGGTCACCCATACACCTGTTGGCTGTATCAGTACAGCTGATGTGTGCATCAGCAATGCCTACCTCCTGGGCAAGTCAGACCTACAGTGAATTGTGCCAGACCTGATTTTTTAACCAATCCAGAGACCTGGAGGTGCTAGAATTTACTCTTTACAAGATATCTGCAGGGATCAATTATTACCTTTCCAATAAGAGGAAAGAGGGAGGGGGACAAAGGGAAAGAAAGGGAAGGAGATGGAGAAAACAGGTGTAATTTCAATATTACAGCAGACTGGCAAAATACCAGTCACTGCAAAGCACACAGACTGCCAGGAACAAAACCAGGAACAGAGCACAAGCCACTCTCGCTCCCCATGCACACAGTCCCTTGTGCACAAAAGTACCTTAAGAAAACTGTATTTCTAGTCCTTCTGATTAGGAAATCTGATAGCTTGTGGCATGAACTTCTCCCAGACAAAGGCAGCAATAGGTGACAGAGGAAAGCAAACAGGCCTGTACCTTTCCTAGGAGCTGCTTGCAGGCCTGTTACACTAAGTGGCACGGGTAAAACGAGCTGTACAACCTCTGTACCCTCTTTATCACAACGCCCTACACTATCCTCTCCTGTTAGCACTTGGCAGCAACAACAAAGAAATTGGGCCAAAGACAAATGCTGAGTTCTACAGTGTTGCTGATGCCTGAAACAAGTCTCCCCAGCCTCCCTTCATGCTTTCTCCTTCCTCAAATCCACCTCGTGTACTTGAGGTGCTGCCCACTGGCTTTTGTCCATCTTCTGCCCAAGCCACCTGCCTGCTCTCTACTGACTGTATGTCCTTGTTCTCAAAAGGACTTGATGGACCGTGATAGAGGGTGCTGGAAAGCTCCTTCCTGTGAATTGAAATGTACCTGGATCAGTTGTTTCCAACATTTCTCAATATTTGCATCCTTAACATTTTTCCAGTGCTCATGTGAGCCCTGTCTAGAAATGCCATTTGCTCAGACACTGCATAGTAAATACAGACTTGCTTTCCTTAATCACCTCCCACAGACCAGCTGTCCTCAGGCAGCCTCATTTGTTGTCTTTGTAAAAGAGGCATCAGTGATCCCCAAAGCATGGCTTCAGCTCAGACCACCATTTGTGGATTTCTCACAGATTTTCCCTGTGGTACTGAGAGCTGAAAGAAGATCCCCTGACATAAAAGCAGAATACCCAAGTGTGCAATTTAAATTCCAGGAATCAAAACATTTCAACTCTTCCCTGGATGGAGAATGACAATGTTTCAGGTTAACATGAAAAGCTGAATTTATACAAATATTTTGGTATAGTTGAGTTTTCCTGCCTGTGGAAAACTAACCTTCTTATCCAATAGAATGTGTTTTGGGTCATGGCAGTGAGCAGATGTGTATAATCTCCCGCACGTGGAGAATTTCCATATCATCAGAATTAGCAAGAAGTAAATAGGGAAAAAAACCCTGAATGGAAACAAATGGAAGACTGACATGGCTGTGTTCCACAAAGTACGTTCTGCAGCTGCATCACTGCTCTGGAACAAAGGGGAATATAATTTTTGTTGTTTTACTTTCAGTTCCCATTAGCAAAGCAAAAGCAAATAAAAGTGGTTATTTCTGCAGGGGAGAGCTGGTGGAGGTGAGTGTATGAGGTCACACAGGGAAATCATGAGGAGACTTTCTTAAGTCCGAGTAGCTCATGCACCCAAAGAAAAACCTATCAGTAAATTCACCATTCACGCTCTGTTCCTGCAGGGCTGAGTCAGGCTTCTCAGATGCCCCGGGGATAAGGCTCAGCCACACCTGCTGGGGTAGGGCGGGAATTGGCTGCTCTTACTGTCAGCCAAGCCAAAAGTGAGAATTGCTTTTGGGGACACAGCTACTTTTGTCATACTGGCCTGCACTCCCAGTGTGCTTCCTGCTTCCAGGGAAAGCAAGGCCTGCCATGGTCCCTTCCTGTAGCCAAAGGCTTCTAGGTTCACTTGTGTGGCTGAGATGATTTGCCATACAGGCAGATACTCAACCATACTACTTGCTTCAGTTTGTTGCTTTCTCCTTATTTATGACAGCAAGAAATAAAGCTCCTCATTCTATCTCCCTTCTTTCTTTGAATTTTGGAGTTAGTTCTTTGGCCAGAGACTTGCACCACTTATTAGCTCACAAAAATCATCACTGTGGATAGAGAAAAATAAATTAACAATAATTGAGGAGGAGAGACAAAACAACAAAGCAACCGAGCTGCAGGATGGATGCCACCAATCTGTGTGTAGTGGAAAAGTGTCAGTCAGTAGAAATTTGCAGCATCCTTCTACTATAATTTAATCCATCATTTTCAGTTCTGCTGGATAGGACAGTAGCTCTCTGCTTGTAAGAATGCCAGGATATTGTCTCTTCATGGGGAGGGGGAAGTGCAATAGTTTGTCTGGAAGGGTAAGGGGTTGCTCTTTTAATTCCTGTCCCAGCTGCAGAGGTTGCTGCTTGCTGTGTTCCTCCACATGCCTGGTTGCCATCAATCCTGTGCTCTCCTGAAGTGCCAACCAAAACTGAGGGGAAAAAAGCATTTAGTTTAATACCTCTTTTTCCTGTTTTCTTTTTCTCTTTTTCTTCATTTACAGTTAGCAAGCAGACAAAGTGTGACAAGAGGTCATGCAAGGCCTGCTGCTCTGAAGTGTCTGCAAAACTGTGTTCAGCTCCAACACAAGCACCTGACCTAGCTGGCCAGTGAGAAAGGGGGCAGAAGGGAGCAGAGGCACTGCACTACCCCAGCAAGGGCCAGCCCCAGAGATTCCTAATGCACAGGACCACCTGGGAACAAGGAGGGTGGAACCTGATCATGCCAAAGGTGTCTGGAAGTCCTATTCATCCCTCAGAATCAAGGAATTTCTTATCCTCCAATCTACCAACCAACCCACACAGCTGCAAGGGGGGTTTTCTCTTCCTCTCATTTCTGGAGCATTTTAATACTCGTGGCCAATAACAAGATGAACCCACCAACAAAAGACCATGCTTTTTGTCATTAATATGATCTTTAATAAATGGAATAATGCACCATTTTTACAGCAAGCCTTTTCTCTCAGGCCTAAAGAATAGCCTTTTAAATGTTCTTATCCAATGTCTCTGTATCAATACAATCTCTTTATTTAGGTTTATATATAACAAAGCAATTCTTACAAGTATTCATAGAAAACTCTGTAGTGGCTTTAACAATGTCAGCTTTCATAGTGGCATCCACAGATGATTAAAAACCAAAAATTAGCTTTTTATTTCATACTCACACTGTTCCATGAAACACAACTTATACAGCATAGCAAGGGTATTGCGCAGCTTATACAAAAGAAATAACTGAAAGCAATTATTTATAAATTCATACATGATATTTCCTCAGTCGTTTGAGAGGAAAACCAAAAATACCCGTTAACAAAAGGGTTCTGATGAGACTCCATATTCTAGGATTTCTCCCCCTCTTCCCCCAGAAAAGCTCGCTCAGAAAGTAATGCTGTCTTTACAGTCTTTCATAAGGAAAATGGCAGTTTCACATATTCTTACTTCAGCCTTTACAGAAGACCAAACCCTAGAAATTCATTCTTGCCATGTTTATTTTCCTCTTATACTGCATTTGGGGGGGAAAATAATCAACAGCGATTGTAAAACATTATTCCAGCTTATATAAATGTAAATAGAGCACGCTTTCCTCTAGAGACAAAAAGCAGACAAGAAACATATACATACAAACCGTTTTAAATACGTTTCAACAGTGTGAAAGAGAGAGAAGAGTCACCAATCAGGAAATTCAAGAGTGACAAATGAGTCAGCTATAACTTGGACTTGCCCGTTTGTTCTTGTGACTTCTTACAAACTACAAGGACCAGAAACATTAACTATTTTCTGAATAAACAAGACTGAAGTGTGAAACTTCATGATACAGTTCTGAAGCACAAAAAAGAAAGTGAATCAAGTGCTCTAGAAATAAACCTCACTCATGTTTGCTGTATTAAAAACAAGTGAATGGGCTACAAAAGTGGAGGTTTGGGAGACCTTGGAACTAGAAAGTTATAAAGGCTAATTACTTCTGCTTTAAAATAGGTACCAGGCGAGATGCTGTGCCCCAATGGACACACTCCAGTGATACATCTGCAGAAGCCTGTAAGGACTGGGAAGAAATCCTTCCTTCCTGTGCTGTGGAAGCATGTTGTATGCATTGAAGTTAACCAACTGAATGACTTGCAAATTCAAACAATTGCTGATGAAAACAGCAATAGGGTTTGAAAAATAGCGATGATTACGCTATGAATTAGCATAACTCCAACTAGTTCCTGCTTATTATGCACACATGTATATTCAACCACACTGAAATAAACAGAAATGGCCATAAGAAGTAACTTGCATTAATAATGCACTGCTAACACAGACCTGCATGGAGCCCAGATCAACATTAAAGGGCCTTGGTGTAGATGAGGATTTATCTTGAACCCTTCCACTCCCACTCCCCCAGTGCAGTTCCACTTCTTGACAAAGCCACAGCTGCCCTGTGCTGACCCAGCTCCACAGCCTGAATCCCCATCAGCAACGCCCAGCAAGGCTCAGGAGCCAGGGCTGCCCTTGCAGTCCCACATTCCACATCAGCTTTCGTAGGGCTAATCCTCCCCAGAAACGTTTAACACCACAGCCAGCAGAACCCACCCCTCCTTTGCCCGCTATCAAAGGCAGACTTCTGTTGGATTCCAAGAGCACTGGGCTCAGCCATGAGCCCTTGAGGTGCCCATTCCCTCAGAAACACAGGTGCTGAACATAACATCCATTTAGATTTGTAGGAGCACAAATCTGTTCTTGCAGAAATGGAAGTTCTGCCTCCAATTTTACTCAGTACAGAAGAAACCTCAAATGAGAAATCTGATTTGTTACTCTTTCATGTCAAAACCGAACCTACTTGGGGGATGGGTGAGATCAAAAGGGGATGTATTTCTATAGCTACAGTTTCATATGACAATATAGAAGCCTAAAATGTAATTGGATTTAATGGACTAAAATACTATATTTAAATGGCAATCACACATAACTATAGCTACTACATAAAAAAACCTTGTAAAAATTATCATGTTTTAAGTGTTTTGGGTTATCTTTTGATCTTTGAGAGAGGTATCTTAAATTACTCAGCTTCAGATAAAGCTTGTCATGTGCATTCCCAGGTTTCCCTCTTTCTCATAAATCCATACTACCCAAACAATCAGTGACAAGTCTGTCATGGGATGTCTTGAACTACTGGACTATCTGTCACAGTCTGAGCCCAGCTTTACTGTGATGCACTACAGACAATTTTAAAATGGCATATGAAAAAAAACCCCCCACATTATACTTTCTACCAGTGCTACCATCTGATGCCGTAACTCACAGAATTTAATCCTGGAACTTACACACAACATACATATGCATCTAAATACACACAGAGTTTACATAAAAATATATATATCTGGCTTCACTGCAATACGTATAGCTTTTTCACTGAAGAAAGGCTTGAGGTTGAACAAAAATTAGTAAGCACGTTTTAAAAAGAAGGTTAATATAGTTACTTGTTAAAATGGGTACTGGGAGACCAGACAGAAAAGTTCAAATAATCCCAATTTATGCAAAATATTAAGTTGTCCAGTCTATGATCCAACTTTCAAAGACTGATCAATCCAATTTCAATTTACTTTGATGAGCCACTACAAATCTTCCAATTAGACATCAGGTCATTTATATGCTACTGTGCTTGGCAATTATTATTTTTATGGCTTAAACCCAGCCTATTTCAGCAATGGGACCAGCCATCATTTTTATACAAGTAAAAATTACAGCATAATTAGTTTCTAATGTATAGACTAAATATGTCAATTTTAAAATTCTCCCTAATTAGGCAAGAAATGTCCATAGTAATATTTCAATGGCAGAATGGCTATGAACTTTTGTATTTTTCATTAAAGAAAATTATAATCTGAACATCAATAGAGAAATGTTATATTAGCGGACATTTTTTAACATTTAAAAAAGGAATATCATTAGAGCAAAATGCACTGAACACTGGAACTAGGGCATATACAATGTATACATATATATTTTTAAGTAAGAATTCATTACTATTAAGTTTGGGGCCAATAATTCATTCCATACAATTAAAGAACTTCCTTATTCTCCTCTCTGAGGCAGGTAGGATTCCAGATTTCTTTTAGAGAAAGCTGACAGGTAGGAGGATGTGAACTTTCAGAACATATTTATGAAGTGGGAGTTTTTTGTTGCTTGTTTCCTGAAAATTGCCAGCATCTATCTTGCATTGTTTTGTGCCCAGTGCACTGAAAAAAATCAAAATCTGTTGCCTTTGAAAATTAGGTAATTTTCTATATGAAAACAAGAGACAAACGGATGGCACTAAGAAAGCAAAACAAGAATGGAAATGTTGTTTCTGAAAATATTCTAATTACGATACTATCAGATGGTTTTCTTTTAAATTAGGAACCTTTACTTTAGTAGTGCAGTGTAAGTGCATCTTGGAGTTTCAAGAAAGGCCTTGGTAATAATAATTGGGTAACATACGAAGCTGTAAAAGCATTATAAGTAAATTCAGGGAAATGTTGCAGATAATCTGACCTGTAAATACCAATTTTAGAAGACTATGAGGCATGTCTGTTCAAAGGGTTAGAATTCACAGTCTAAAAACCATATTAGGTTGGTATCTCCATTACAGGAAACAGAACAAGAGACAATGCATTAACCTAAGCAACTCTCCTGGCTTCTACTAGTAAGCCATTTTCTATACCCAGCAAGATTTTGGATTTTGTCTTACACAGACAAACATCAAAACTGTTTGCTCTATCATTTTACTTGAATTATCCATTATAAATTACCATAACAAATATTCTACTATTGCCTATTTGACAGTGGCACAATTAATAGGTATTTACACTACTGTTCTATTTTAATTTTGCTATATTTATCTTGTCTGCAATATACATGAGAAATTGAAAGAAAATTATTGACTTTCATAATTTTCCTTTTTTGGAAAATCAAAGAAAATAAGCAAAATCATAACTCACAAGGAAATAAATCACATTTGTTTTCCTTGTTTGTTGTACAATATCAACTATCCCTTTGTTTGATTTGTAGAATTCTTTCTCTTACATGTATTTTGTTTGGTTAAGGACGATCCCCTGCAGCACAAAAATTCAATATTATTTAACTTACAGAGATAGTATTCTATGGACACTGGATTATGTGCTGTGAGGAAAAAAATGGCATTACTAAATTAAACATTAAAACCAAACTTCTAATCTGATTTGATCCAGCTGTGCAGAATTACAGTATTTTGGTACCTACTTCAGAGTTTGCTTTGACTGACCTTTAAAAAAGAATAGATTTTATCTGTTTAATCTATAGGGTATTTTGTGATAAAGTACATTTTTCTATCACATTAAAAATTATATTTATCCATGGTAGATTGCACAGCCAATCTTGCTACTAATTATAATTAATTCCAAAGGCCCTCCAGCAAGTAATAGAAAAAGACAAAGGAAAGAAAAAAAGTATTGTTTAAGAATGGTAAACCGCAGAACAACATCTTCTTCTGGTATTATAGTTATTTTGATTGCATTGATCACAAAAAAATTGAATTTCTTACAAAGGCTGGGCCTGCAAAGAAAGGCTAAAAGACTGGTGCAACTCTGTCTCAGCAGAAAGAAGCAGCAGTCAGAGAAGTAATTTTTCTCTCCCCAGAGTAGTCTGAGTTAGTAAGAGTCCTAAATATTGTTTTCAGCCCACACTCTGAAATGCTTATGAATGATGCATGCAAGGCAAAGAAAAGTCACTGGGAAAGGAGTGAAGAATCCTCAACACCACGATCAGTGCTCACCAAAAAACAACACGGCGCACTCCAAACGGAGACTCACAGGAGGCCAGAGGAGAAGAAAGCCACAGTGAGCAATATGAATAGAATGGCAGAAATTCTGATTCAGGTCTCGAAACCCAGCTGAGCAACTGGCAGGTTTTCAACATCTGGGACATGAGACTGCAGCAGATGGGAAGCCAGAGAGTGAATTAAAAGTCAAACCAGAAGAAGGGTGTGTTTTTAAAAAGGGTTGATATAACTGTATTATACAGGGGGAAAGCATAATTACGCCTCAGAGACCAGAGGTACTATTTGAACTGGTGCTTAAAGAACATAAGGAGCTCAAAATGTGCCTTGTGGCTTGTATTTCTACAACTACACTTAATCAAAGTCTGCATTTATAGTGCTATCTCTTGGAGATATCTAGGAGAATCTAAGAAATGTTAAGAAGCGTTACAAGAGAAAATCTTAGCAACCAAGAACAAGCAAGGAATTTTGGGGAACAGCAAGAATCAGATGTAAGCAAGGCATGTATTACATTAGATGTATCAACAGATAGAGAAGAACAGGGTTGGCAAAGTTTACCTCAGGGGGAAAAAAATGGTAAAACGGCAAGGAAACAAATGAGCTTAAAAGCAGAGAGCATCTGCTTCAGTCAGCTGAAAGGAGACAGGCTGGGGGGAGGCAATTGTTTGCTGCCAATATCCTGCCACAGGAGTCTGGCAGGCTGACTGAATTGATTTTCTTTCTTTAAACATCACCAGTTTTCAGATGAAGTGATAAATCTTTGCTTGTTACCAAAGACTGATGTGTTACACCTTTTTATAACCAAATAGTTTTTACTGAAGTGTTTTCAATTGGAAAGAATGCTTCTCAGGTGGAAGGCTATTTCTTAGGTGGAAGGAGGTTCTAACTAATAAGAAAATTATTTTCTTTCAGTAGACAGTAAAACCAATCATTCCAAAAAAAGGAAGGGTTTACTTGAGATAATGAAAAAACAATTTATCTCAATATATATTACATCCACATTCATTGACAGCTAAAATCAATGTGCATACAAACTGAAAGAAGGGACTAAGCAGAAGGAAAAAAAATCCCCAACCCTCCCCCACAAACATCCATGAATTTTAAAAGCATGCAATAAACTTTAACAAGATGAATGAGGGCCTCTAAGAACTCTGAAGGGAGGACGAGTTTCAACTCAACCTGGCAACAACCATCAATTAGGATGCACCTACCTGCATAAGTAATCAGGCTCATTTTTACCCCATGCTGTCTGTAAGGAGGTAAATCAGGAAAGACTTGTGACTCATCACAGAACTGTTTTGTGCCAAGTAAGATTAATGGTTTTTTTTCTCTGTATAAACAAAATACGTTCACAACCTATCTTCACTCAAGCTTTTAAGTATGACAATTATTAATATTTCTGAATAAAACGTATTTTTCAATGTACATTATTAGTGATCTAAATAAGGTTTTACATAAATACAGGGGGTGAAACTGCACACAAAATAAAATGGAAAAAATGGCTGACACTGTTTCCTTACATTTGTTCAACATTTTGTTACTCAACTTCACAGGCTGGCATCTACTACTATAAAGGAAACACATTTTGATTAGGGAGGATCAAAAGAAAGGTACGGAGCTCAGATTTTTTTTTTTTTGTTCCTTTTTTAAAGCCCTTTCAAGTTGGGGAAAATTCATGCATTGTCACCTCTGAGCACAATGTGATATTGGCAGCTGCTTCAAGCTGGCTACGATGTGCAAAGTTCACTGTCATGACCGGCTGACTGCTCAACTGTCAAGGAAAAATTAACAAATACAAAAATGGGAACATGTGGCAGTTTTAGAAACACACTTTTCAATAAAGCCTACTGTGAACTATAGACTATTGCACATTTCAACATGACACAAGGAAAATAAGGGGTTCAAAAGAGAATACACTTTGTAACATAGAAATATACAGACTAGCTTGTGCACAGAAATCAAAACATGGTTACAAGACACCACTGCAGTCAAACCTGTCTTATAGTCTGCTTATGTTCTTAGTGACCTTAAGAAACTGGTCCAAACTGATTATCAGCAATACTTTTTTTGTTACTTTTTTTTAAAAAAATATTTTGAGACCACATCTTTGATACACATATATATATTCCGTGGTCAAAACAGACAGACTTAACTTTAGCGATACTAAATAAAAGTGCAAAAACGTTCAAAAAATAAAACAAAATAAAAAAATATGGAAGCATAAGCTAAAAATTTTCTGCATAGCTGAAATCTATTTAAAGCGAGTCCTTGGTAGGGGTTGCTGACAGGAGGAGAAAGCAGTTTTTTAAAATGTCTTCTGCATGTTTGTTTCAAATAATGCAAAACAAAGGTCATTTGCCGGCTTTTGAAGCATTTCACAGGCAGTTCACCCCTGCGTCCTTAGAGACCATAGTGGTGGCAGTGCCCCCCTCTGCAAGGTACACAGCAGTGCTGGATTTGGGGGGCACTGCCTGCTCACTGCCGTTGTTGTTGACCTCGCAGTGCAGCGGCTCCGTGGAGATGACCCACGTGGACGGACGCCACCGCTTGAGCGAGTACGGAGTTTTCACACGTTTCTTGATCTTCTCTCCTGAGCCTGATTTGCCATCCTGTGAGGAGTCACCTACTGAAGGAAAAAAAACCAAACCAAAACAAGAAAACAGAACAGAAAACAATATTATGAGGAAGGTGAGATTAGACTGGCGTTCAGGGTTGTTACTCATGTGAAACAGAAACAAAGAACAAAATCTATAAACACAGAAGCAACTGTGTGGCAGAGGCATGACAGGTGTATCGACTACAACAGCTGCCACTAAAACAAGGGGTTAGATTCTGTTCTCTGTCAGAAATTACTTCAGTGAAGTAATTTGTATTACCTGGAATGCATATTGGCATCAAACAGGAAAATCAGCATTTGACATTTGAGGGGCTTTTGCAATCATAGTATCTTATATTACCTGTAATGGGAGGCACAAAAGAACATTGCTACTACAGGACAGCAAAGGCTAAAATTTAAATAGTGCAATGTTAGGTCCCCTAATCCTACTCCACCTGGCAAAGCATTTCACCTGAAAACAAAATAGTCCATTCTCTGTTAAGATATTAAGTCAGGATTTGGAATGCTGGGTTTGTAAAACTAGCAAAACTGACTTTAACTATGATAAAACTTCAGCAGTCAAAATCTGATTGTTAAAAAAACTTTACACAACTCCTTCTTTTAACTTAACCTTCAATTAAAGTCACTGCAATAATATTTTTTCTTTATCTTGGTAAGATTTCAACTCACATCAACATGTTAAGAAAAAAATTAAGGTTTCCTACTTAGAAGGAAGGCTTAAACATTCCATTGCTGAATATTCAACGACATTTCTTGAAAGATATGTTCTCATTTGGTTTTAAACCTTTTATTTCCAAAGATGCCTGGCATCCCAGTTTACTCCACTAATATCACAGCATCTTCCTAAACACAGTCACGAGATTTGCAAGTACCTTTCAATACTACAGTGACTACTGGAAATATATTTTCTTTAAAATGCACACCAGGAGGTCTTTCCAATAGCTCAAACAGGCTCAAACCCAGAGGGTGTACCTAATTTAACTATAACTACATGATTACATTCTTACTGTAAATGGAGAGCCCCATTGTAACCACTTAGACCTCTGGCCATAAAACTCCCAAGGAAGTTATTCTGAAACAAGGTATTAAAATCAATTCCTTCTCTAATTACTTGGATTAATTTTTATGTACATGGCAAACTGATAAAGAATTGCTATGATTGTTGGAGCTAGGACAGCAAAACAGAAAATGCCTGACCCTCCATTTAGGCTGGGCTAATACAGTAAAGTCAGTTGTGTTAAAATCATGAAGCATACAGGTAGTTACTATAATAAATTATTTTAATCAATGCATCTTAGAGACAGCTACTCTTGACAGGATGAGGAAAAGTAAGGAAAAAAAGGTGTAGGGTGCCCCTGCAGAAAAAAATAGGACACTTTTTCAATATGCTTTGCACCTACCAAAGGTAGGAGCCTTGCAAGGAATATCAGATGTTATGAAGGAAAAAAAGTGGATGGGTTAGAAAGAGACAGATTTACTCTGTGTATGTGGAAGGATGATAGTGATCTAATATACTGGAAATGATGGAGACAGGACTGTATCAAAAAGACTGAAATCGTGCTGAGGGAAATTACATTTATATGAGATTTAATAAGCATGCTTTGAGGAGAAACGGGAGGCGGAAATAATTTCTATTCAAGCAGATATATGCAGTTATTAGGTAGAAAGGTGTCAGGGAAACTGTTCAGCCCTGCAGGCACTTACACTGCATACTACTGCTATCCAAACTACTTGTGGCTGACAGATCCAGCGAATTAGGTCTCTGTGCTCTTCTGGTCTGGGTCTGCCCAGGATTTCTCACTACATTCTGGATACTGGCTGCAGCTGTGTCTGGACATGGATTACTGTTGTTGTTGTTGGCGTTCGTTCGGCCGTTATCCAGTGGTCGCTCCCTCCTGTCTACCAGGCGGTCCAGAACACCTTCATCGTGGCCAACCTGCTGCTCCCGCCTCAGCAAGGGCTCGTGCTCGTCGGGACTGGAGTTGATATTCAGCCGACTGTCCTCCCCACTGAACTGGTTCTGAAGCATTTCCTGGGCCCTCTGCGCTACCGAGCTGCTGGTCTGGCCAGAGGGCACCGTGCCATTGGCATACTGGGTGGTGCCAGCATGAGAGTTTATGCCGTGGCTCCTCCCAGCCACTCCATTCATGGTAACGGTCACGACATGAGGTTCTGCAGCATTGATAGTGTTCATCTTGGCAACGCCTGTTTCCACTTGCTTCAAGTTTGATTTGTGCTTGCCACCAAATTTTAACCGTGGCTCCTTTGTTGAATTTTTGGTGTTTAGAGGGAGGCTAGTAGGCCTCTTCGGAAGGTTCTGTTGCTTGGGTAGAGGATAGACCTGAGCAGATGGGACATCCGGAATCAAACACGCCTGACCATTAGTGGCTTGTGTGAAGTCCTGTTGCCCTGTCACCTCTACTGCAAGTTTTATCAGTGGATAAAGCAAGCTGGAACTAGTGCTGCTCAGTGGATCTGGCCCACTGAACTGCTTAAGTGAATGTTCCATCAGATTCTCATCAGAGCTTTCTTTCAGGTTCTTATCCACTTCTTTTGGATCCAATTTATTTGTCTCCAAGTCCTCCTCTGTTAGCTGCAGACAAACAGGGGTGGGCCCACCTGGCTGCATGACATTTGTAGTGTGTAAGTTTGTTTCATCCGAATAAGGCATTTCGGATATGGTGGTCATGCCAGTGCTGGGAGTGAGGCCAGTTGTATTGGTGGTGGACAAACTGGTGACACTTGTCTCGGGACTAGGGATGCGAGCTTGTGCTTGTTGCCGCTCGTAGTTAATGGAATTTCTATTCTTTTCTCCTGAAGTCAATGGTGTAGTGGACATTGAATGTTCAGAAGAAATGTTCTTTACTATGCTGTCAGTGTGGTGGATTGAATCTTCAATGTAGGAAGAGGAAGAATAATCTGGATATGGCCTTATCTTTGATACACGTCTATGATGCGACAGATTCCTTTAAGAAAAATAAGTGGTATTAAGATCATATATGTAAAAATCACCTCATACCATAACGCCTCTCATTTAAGAGAGTGGAGTGTCTTTCTGTTTCTTTTAATGCATAAACTAAGGATAGATACAGTACAAACTGAGGTATTTCAACAACTTCCTTGGAAAGTGCTGGGGATAAGAAAATTTATTTTACTAGGGCAAAATTTCATGACGGATGTTATTTCCTAAGAGAACAGTAATCTTCTATTTGTCCAACATGCTGTTTGTCCAGTTGGCAAAGTACTGCTAAGGTTCTGCTCTAGATGCAGAGAAGTGATGCTAAAGAAGGTCAACAAAAACCCAACAGACTAAATCAAGAAAGTGATTCTGGGAAAATGTCACAAGGTCCTAACCCATGAAAACGCTCCTATTTTGACAATTTAGGTATTCTATTATTTGAACATATTTTTTCATGACAATGAACAGTGTCATATACAGCAAGATTATTCTTCTCTCAAATCTGGATTTCTAGAGTATACTAGTAAGCACTAAAGTCAGCTCTGCAAATTCTCCTTCCCTCTGGATCATATATAAGCAGAGAACATGCAGCACTTCTCTTGCTGGGGTCAGAATAACAATGACTTAAACAATGACCTTGCAGTTTGTTAACTGAAAAACTACAGGTTTGAGACTTGGTAATTTTCTGAACTCACAGTGACTGCAAATTCACAGTTTCTAGCAGAACACTTTAAACAGAAGTTTGATGCATCATTTAGCAAGTGTACTTAAAGACAATTCATTTTGTCACTTCACATCATGGCAAGCCGGCTGAGACAGTTTGCCTAAGCTCAGTTTAGAGGGCCCCTCTGTGAGAAATAGTTGTATACATAAAAGGTGCCTGAATTCTGGAGACACACAGGAGATCTTATGAACACAAGCAATTGGCATTATGTCATGCAATACCCACATGCAGACTAGGTCATGGAACACATATCATTTAATGGGTGCAGCAAGCTGTAGCTTCTGTCCTGGAGTGAGCTGAGCGCTGCATTGGGCATTTCCTGCTGACTAAACCCAAATGTGTTCTCTTCTTACCTCTCATTTTGCATGGCAGTTGACATAGGATTGACTGTTGGACTAACTGATTTATTTCTCTCCCAAATCATCATGAGCTCTGCCATTCTCTCCTCAGCACACTGTGCTGTTAGTCGAGCTTCCGCATCTTGATCCCAACAGTCTTCAATTGTTTCTTTAAGTGACCTCACAGCCTGCCAGGAGACAAAACCCCTTTAAGATATTCTACCTTTATACTGTGCTTCTAATTTACTGTTTTATGGCAGCATTTTGCATGCCTGAAAACAGTCACAAGCTGGTGAAAGAGAGAAACAGAAGATACACAATTTCATTCAAAGCTAATTTAACCTAATACTAGCAATATGCAATTTACATTATCACACCTCACATACACACATCAACTGGGAAGACACTTAGGAAAAGCTACATTCACCAATGTCCATACAACCTTCAGCCAGCCCTCTGATGGATGCATGCTCTGCTCACTCTCCTTGCCTTATGAGAGCTGTGTACTAAGGATTGCTGATATTCTGGAAATGCTGCCATGGTTATTCTCACAGTTCTGCTAATGGTCACTGCCTTGCTCCCCCGCACTGCATGCAAATAACAGCTGTGCTCACTTCATCATCCTTGTCTTCCTCTGTTTACCACAATGACATCCAAGTAAGTATCAATGAATTTGTCTGCATCATGGGAGGAGATTTTTGTTGCACTTGTTTTACAGGTGGAGAAACAGAAACACACATGTGCTCCTGGCATCACACTGTGGGATGAACTGTACAGTCAGGATTAGAGCTCAAGACCTCCAAAATGTGCTGCCATATGTTCAAGGAACTGGAGAGGAAACAACTGAAATTACGAGCACTGAACACTTCTGTTTCCACTCTATCTGGAGTACAAAAGCCAGGCAGACATTTATGGGCCCCTGCTGCCAGCCTATGGCCACCGAGAGGATCTGGTTTGCCAGCACAGCTCACATCTACAGCCCAGCTTTACCATCTCCAGCACTGAGGGCTGTGCATAATCCCAGCTGGGCACTAAGGCATTCAGTGAGTCCTGCTGACTGTCTCTGTGCCAGAACTGCCTTGTGCCCTTCTGGCAGTGGAAGCCAGGACTAGCTCTGAGTATGAGCCAAGAGCTCCTCGCCCACAGAGTGGGCTCCTGGCATCGTTTGCATCTGGCAATCACTGCTGCTTGGTGATGCAGCTCTGGCTGCACAGGTGGGGACAAGCTCTCCCACAAGCAAACCTTTCATCTCCCTTCCCACAGCAGATCACACAGGGGATAATCCAATACCCTCCCCTTAGCTGAGGAACATGAGTCTAAAAACACCCTCAGGGACAAGGACAAGATAGGGTACTGGATCAATTTTCTCTCCCACAATAAAATGCCTTCATTCAGCTTTTAGGACTTGATTTTGGCACCATTTAGACTAAGTCAGTGGACACCCTAATCTCCTGCCTTTCCTCTTTGCAAGACTCTCTCTACAGGTTTCACCAGCAGTAAATTCAACCAGTGTTAAATTTAATACTGTCTGTCCTGTAGCAGATCCTTTCCTTTTGATGTGTTAAGGATCATTAAAGGGCACAGCAGTGACTGCACAGAGAGTTATCAACACTGAAGCTCTTCAGCATCACATTTACCACAATTATGTGTTTTCTATTAATTTCAGGTTGAAAGACAACTATGCTAAAATGAACTATTTACAAGTACTAGCACTCATCAAAAAGATAGAAGGGACCAGAAATCTGCATTATTCTGTTAATATCCTTCAGTGCTGACCTCTGAAGTCAAGCGTGGCCCCACTTTGGTGAGACAAGAATACAGTAATATCTCAACAAAGTTTAAAGCCTTTTAATTATTTTATGTACATCCTGTGCTCAGGTTGTTGCTTTATGCAGCAAAAAACAATACTGCTAATCAAGGTCTGTAACATAACATAGATGCTTCCAGAAGCAGACTAAGACTGCATAGGTAATCACAAATGAGAATTCCACATCTTTCGAGTACCTTAACTATGTGATTAAAAAATAAAGAATTATTTTTTATTTGTATTTCTCAAATGAAAAGGACAAATGCATTTGTTTCATAGATGAATTTGCATGAAGGTGTTATAACCCAACATAACAGCAGAGCTTTAAATAATGGAAAAAAGTCTTTTATCCCATGCATTAGATACAGGAGGTTAGCATGTGGGTCCAGAGTGAGGTTATCTGGAGCTTAATTTTCTACACTATCTGCCCTAGAGTGCTCATTCAGATATTTTCCTAGACTGGCATAGGGTGGAAGAAGTTGTTTGACACCTGCGATTATTCTTCTTTTCTCTTAAAGCAATGGTGTAGATCAATTCTTAGAGCTGGAGTTATCATGACCATTTTGATAATACGCAAAAAAAAAATTAGTAACAACACAAAGAATGTGCTAGGCATTTTAAATATGGGGATCATCCAATAATGCTGGAGTCTATCAGCTTGCTAGAACATAATTAACATTTAAAATGGCAGTCTGCAAAACAAAACAAACCTTGAACTGTTTCAGTTTTAACTGTCTTCAGATACAGCTGTCAAGCTCAGCGCTTCCAACACTGCATTTGCCAACATGGCTATAGTTAAAACAGCTGTTGTTTGATTTCCTATATACTTTGGGCACTGATTTCTCTTTTTTCCTCTTCCCCCTTTGCCCCCGAGACTGGGTGGCCAAAAGTGTGTAATAAAAGCATCTCTCTTGGAAGCTCTCAGCTCGGTTACAACATGTTCTACTGCAGTGTACCACTGCAGGCTATGCTCCTCTCTGAAAGCAGGTTCCTACATATCTACAAGTACCAGCACCAGGTGAGGCCTTGGGCTCCTCCTTGTCTGCACAATAGCTACAAACTTATCAACCACCAAAGTCTCTGAAGATTGAAGGGCATGATTTCAATATGGGAATAACAAGAAATATCTTTCTAAAAAACAGCTAAACACACCAATTCATACTTGCAGTTAAGCTGTATTACCTTGTATCAGGTGGAACCCAGTCACTGTTTGCATTGCACTTTGCTTGTAATAAAAGAAAAACAGCCCCCTCTAAGCCAAGGGGATTCACATTGCCTGAACTTTGCTGCAGATGAAAGCAAGCACAGACTCTCTCAGAGTTCAGCTGACTTGCTCTAACTTGTTGGCCCACAGCAGCAAGGTTCTAAGCCATAGCTACACTCATTCAAAACAACAAGCAATATTATAATGTTTATAGTCTTGAAAATAAAAATTGCAGATCAAATGAAGCCATACAAAATTTTTTATGTAGTTAAAATGAAATGATTTCTAGAAGCTTTAGCCTCTGCAAATCTGAGGTCTATACAAGTTCAAAAAAGTTTATTACAATGTTTACCAATTTTGGTTTTGGAAGAGTATATTGATGTTTTTGCCAGCTGTTTTAGTTGGTATTTTAGTTAGTTTTATTACTTTATGAGATGTCAAAAGGCAAAGGCAAAGAATGGCTTCCTGTTTCTCTTTCGGTGCACAGAGAACACATGGGCACTTCATGCACAATACTGGCTTTCATGTCAATAACTTTTAAAAACTGAATTCAATATTTAAGAAGTCCATGCAGAAACAGCTTCAAATCTTTAAATACTAACAAAGAGGAAAAAACCCCCAAAACCTAAAAAAATTGCTTTTAAAAAATGAGTCCACCCTAAAGCTGGTTAAATCACTGTTTCTTTGAAAATATTCTCTCTCACCAGGCTGTTCTCCTTCCATGCTTCTGGGAATTTTGGTCTTTGCTTCTCTCTAGACACCAAGACTTGCATATCTTCAAAAGTGGGATGGTTTCCAACTTCAGTCTGGAAAGCCATCTGGTACTCTGGCACAGATTCCCCTGTTAGAAAAAGAAAGAAAGGAAAAAAAAATCAATCACAGATTAAAAGGCAGAGCAAAGGCTTTCAGTTGATGAAAGGCATTATCAAAGTTGCTGTCTATCGAGATGTTCCCCACTTTCCCCAAAGTCTAACTTCCAAAAAAAGCTGAATTAACTGCAAATGAATTAAGTGATGTTCAAATCCTCAGACTTTGCTGGTTCAGTGGCACATTTGGAATGTCTGAAGATGACACCTACTTTCCGTGAAACGCCACTGACTGATCATGTTCATGTACTTCATTCAGGAGGAAGCCCAGCAAGATTACAAGTCTCTGCACACAAAGTACGGCTGTTTGACTGTGGAGAATATGCTGCATTTTAGATTAATTCTCTGTGCTGTAGCTTGGGCAGAAGATGGTGGATGTGGCACAATCTGACGTGTAAATTTTAAGTCTACTTCCTTTTCGTTTATGTTACAGGTAGGGAGGATTTCCCTGAATTTTCAATGTCTTATCATAAACAAAAGTACAACTGACTAAAGGCTACATTAAGTCATAGCATTTTTTCATGGTGAAAAGTCTGAAAGACACTTCAAGCACTTTATCAGTTCTCTGAACTGGAAACACTGCCTTTGCCATCAGCCTAACTCTCATGGTTTTTAAACTCTGGACAGTAATAACAACAACAATAATAACGCTCAAGTGGCACTTAGCATGAGGCCTGCAAACCGCCTGAACAGGTCATTCCGAGCCTTTGGGCAGGAACCACACCTCGCCCCCAGATGCACCGTCCTGACAAGCACCACCTCGAACACTAGATGGCACCGACTCAATGGCAGAAGCAATTGCGGGAACTGCTTCCCTTCTGCACTTTCAAAAGCTCGGGCTCAGGAGTAGCTTTGGTTGCTGGAACCACTTCCTACTGTTAGGGTTTTCTGCAGTTCTTTCCCTTACCTGGGAAGAGGTCTGTACATCTCATGAATATCTCCCAGTAGATCAGGCCCAGTGCATACATATCTACTTGTTTCAAAGCAGATTCACAGTCCCTCAAGTTCACTGCTCCTTCGAGCACTTCTGGGGCCATATAGCGGATCGTACCGACCTGGGAAAACATCACATCAAAGCTTCGCATCAGGAAGTCATTTCCAAATTCCATTAAGTTTTTTTGTGCCCTATTGTGCTTGGTATTCTCTGCAGTTAAGGAAAACACAGCTCGTTCCTAATCAATGTCCTCAGCTTCTAGATTCTTACCAGTCTAGTCATAACAAAACCCTTCCCCTACTCTGTCACTGTTTTGTATGTACCAAAACAAAATTATTTTGTCCCTTACTTAATGTTCTCAAATGAAATATGATATAGCTGAAGTGTATCTTTTTCCAAGTTCCTCTGTTAAACACCAAGGTATGTATCATAACAGAAGAGGATCCTGCTGAACAGGAAACTTGTTCTCTATTCCTGGACTGTCAGCAAGGTTCCACCCTACAACTTCCATAATCAAAGGTTATTAACAGTCTGGGAAGATACCTATTCATTTTCACTAGGACATGTGTTATATTAGAGCACTTACTCATCAGTACCTGTAGGACAGTATTTTGTCAAAGGACTATTCCAGCAGTTTCCCTGTTTCTTTGTTCAGTATGGGAAGATCTAGATGGAGCTCTTCTGCACTAGGTATTTTCAATTTAGCACTTGCTTTCTAAGGGAGAGTAATTAGCACTGTGTAGCATGTTTTTTGAATGACATATGAAGTTTTTCTGTAAAAGCACAGACAACAACTACACTGAACTACTAGGCACTCTTTATTTAAAACAGTCTCACTGTATTTCAGTAGCCTGTATTAGATGTCAAACAGAAGACCTGGTATGTCACCATTTCAGAAAAATTAACACCAAAACCAAAAATTAAAACCAAAACCAAAGAATGTTTGGTCTTCAGTTAGCATTTGCAGTACAAAACTGAAGGGACCTGTACCACATAATCACAGAGAACATGGCAATCAAACCTACCTTGTATCTCCTCATATCTCACACAGAAACTTCAGTCTGCCTTTCAAAATGGCAGGTTTGTGATGAGTATTTTGAGAATAAAACCAGTTTCTTCCCATGGAGGCTTCAGCCACTTCTCACCCATACAGCAGTCATCCCCCATTAGAGAAATGGTACCACCTGAACATTCATCCAACCATTTGTACTCACCTCACTAATGGCTGCATTGTCCTCCTCACCCGGTCGTACCAGTCTGTTCCCAGTTAACTTCATGGAGAGTCCAAAATCACTGATTACACACGTTCCATCATTCTTTACCAGCACGTTGCGGCTGTTCAAGTCACGATGGGATATTGCAGGTTTGTAATGGTCTATTTGGACACACAGAAGTGCTTGTTACTATTTGAGCAATTCTACTGTTTAGCAAAATGAGAGAACCTTGTTATGTCTGCTCAGTTATTATGAAAAGAGAATCAACTTATTTTTTAGAAAGCTAATGTTTTTGCTTCTTTACAATGAGCTCCAGAGGAAGCTATCTAGAGAAAACTGACTAGCATCCAGAGTTTCACTGTACCTATACGATATATTAGGCTACTGTCATACACAGTTCTAATGTTCACCAACAGTCTTCTTCCCAAGGGAAATTTCAGCACGACTTAGGCAGTGGAGACATTGTACACTTAAACACAGATCTGCTGCCACAGCCCTTACAGCCATTCCAAATACACTCTGTCACTTCCACACTCCTGTGTCAAATGCAGCACCAATTATTTACATTATAATTGGAATTACCATTGGCACTTATTCAGAAGGTATGCAGACAATATTATTTCAGAGAGTCTGAACATGTTAATCTTGCAAAGGGTCTGACCTTTTCCAAAGAATAATCTCAGTTGTTCCTATTTTTTATTTATTTTGTTAGTAAAGCAGCCAGCAGTACAGAACTCATTTTACTGTGGAATTTATTCTACTCCATGTGTTCTTTCCTAGCATTCACAGACTGTGGCTGTCTCTCCTTTATGATGAGAAGCTTACACATTTTCTGGTTGCTAATGGACACACCTGTCTGCACATCTCAAAATGATGAAGTTAAGATGATAACTGCAGTTTCAATGGCACATAGGAATACTGATTTGGCTATTTTCAGCACTTTTAATAGCATCTTTAGTTGTCATTCTTTGCTAGTGCTCACGCTTAACATTTGAGAAATACAGTTTGAAATATTAATCCAACCATTAGCACCTTAATGTAGATATAATGAAACCAGCCCTTTATTTACTGCCAAAAACCTAACATTTCAGTGCCAGGCCATATTCTGCAGCCTGATATATCACAGATCTTAGAATATCTACTTTATAATTATGATACTTCATCTGCTGAAATACTGGGTGAAGCATGCACACAGAGATAGAAAGATCTAAATCAATACATTGTCACAGCCAGTACTCCAATAAAGTAGCAGAAGTCCAGCAGTATTGTTTGTACACAGCAAAGACTAGGCCCAAACCCGCAAACAAAAATCCAAAGATGTGATAAATAAAACTACAGTGGGGTTAGAAGATTTAATTTTATAGTATACAGTTCACACACAAACTAAAAATTGCTTTGGTGATTTCTTTCTGAACTGCAAAAACAGACACAACACATCCTCTGTTTACCCTCTGCCAGAGAGGCAGCCAGTGCTTCAGGTTTTCAGTAATCTGTTGCCACGATACAGCAGCACTGCACAGCTCTGCCTCCTCCTGCCTCTCCCACCTCGGACTCAGTGTTGTCACACAAGGGTCACAGAGCCACAGCACGGCGTTGTTCCAAAGGAGGGAACATACCAGAATCTCCGAGCAATCTCTATTTGCATTCATCGATTCCTACTCACAGTAGGATAAAAGAAAGGCTGGACCCTACGACCTGGTAGAAATAAGAATATACTGGAGATCTTTGCATCCCTTCCTGGCCTTACCTCCTCGAGGCAGCTCCGTGTGCAGGTACGCCAAGCCCCGAGTTATAGAGTGAGCCAAACGACAAGAGCTCACCCAGTCACTTGTGTGGAGACTCAAATATTTGCACAAAGAACCCTAAAAAGAACCCGAAAAAAAGACAAAACAAAGAACACGGATTAAAATCGTTGTCCAGTAGAATAACTCAAAATCTTTTGGAGACTCAGTTTTCTGCTGAGTCTACTCCTTCCACTTCCTTCTCCACTGCTTCTAAAAGGTATAAACCTGCAACTGCTTATGTGTTTACCCACATGTTTTAAAACACAATATTTGATTGAAGTTTCATTAAATTGCAGTGCTACCATTTTGTTTCTCTAAAGTGGAATAGGAATTTTATCACAGAATAACAGGGACTGCCTCTAGAAAAAAGGATATTAATTATAAAAGTCTTGCTGTAGAACAGACTAAAGGTAACTGCTGATGTTAACAGCCTGGGTTTCTAAAAAGTGGCCTTTAGACCATTATCACTTACAGAATACTAACATCTCTCACAGGTCTTGCTATGATCTATTTATATATCAAAACAAAAACACCCCAAAGGCAATTCCAAATAGGAGTGAGTCCACATGCACTGAGGAAACATGGGAAAAAATAATGTCATGTTCCCCTTTTCTTGAAAGTGAAGTCAGATGTGTAAAATGGGGGATCTTACTAGTGCTTTGTCATGTAATCTCTAAGAAAACTAGAGGAAAGCGTGTCCACTATGATACTGAGATATTCTAGAAACTGAGACTGCTATCCAAAACAAGAGCCAGACACTGCAAACTGTGACACCTTTGATGCACAGTCCCCAATGATGATATACTTAGTTTAAACAAACGAAATCCTCCAGCATAAAGTGCAAGTAATCCGCCTAACTCTGCATGCTTATTATATTTTGAGGACTACAAACTACCCTGGTTTTGCCGATTTAAGTCTGTAATCTTAAAGATGCACCAGTGTGTAACATCTTATCAGAGGCAACTAAATACATGATTGCAAAGTAAGTTCTATAATGTTTGGTTCATAAAAATTTGGTATGAGTTCCTCTGAAGTTGACACTCAGGTTATACGTGCACAATTCAGATGGAGGCACACAGATACTAGAATTTAAAGTGACCAAACTATCAGACATTTTTTAAATCCAGTGCTAAGACTAAAACCAAGTTCTTGACACTTAATAGAATCGTGGAAATCTTACACCTTTTCAGACTTATTCTGTGCAGAACAAGGAACCCCTAAATAGGCGATGTCCTCAGTAAAAGCACAGACTGAATGTCACTCGTGCAAGTTTACACAAGTAGTTTTTCATTGTTTAAAATGCTGCTATATGAACTTCAAATAGGTTCTGCAATACATAAAAAAGCTGTGAAATACACCTAGAAATACAGGAATTTCACATTTTTCTTTGTTTTTTACAGCTTTTTAAGGAATATAAGCCATCTTATTCGCCTCCAAATGTCATCAGCTTGGTTTTTTCGTTGGCTTAGTGGGTTGAGAGGAAGCCCATTCTAATGGAGGCCACAGGACTGTTGTCATGGGAAATATTCACTGTATTAAACCAGCTTCAAGATCTTTCTGCTGCAGAGCATGCCCACCACCAGGTGTTTTTTAAGCTAGCTGAAGGCTGTGATTTTATGCTTTCAGTGAAGTTAAAATGATAACCAAGATTTAGAGATATATTTGTATTTAAGACTATCTTGTCAGAGTCATGAGTTACATGTTCAATTGGGCATATTTACTCTGACTATAACTTTTGATAAAAGCGATATTTTTAACAACCAGAGATTCTATTTGTATTTTAGAACAACTTTTCTGTTGTTCTAAAGGGACAAGAGTGTCTGACTACTGGGGCGGTAATTCTGCAGCTATTATGTATTTCCTACTACGTCGTGCCTCACAACTGACTCCCTTACTGACCTATCACACCTCAGAGTCTCATTGGAACAGCATGTTGATTGACAAATACACAATATCATTCCTTTTACTCGTCTATTTCCTTTGGTCTGAAGGCATGTTTGGATAAAAGCACAACCTGGGTCAAACCTATCTGTCTTGCTTTCACCAAGGTAACACCAAGAACAATTTTCTGTGTAAAAATGCCCTGGTTTGTGGGTTCTTATTTTCAGGAAGGAAAGTATTATGAGGGAGAATGATGTTTTGGATGGGGAATATTTCATCTGCACATCTTGTATTGGTTAGTCCTTATTGAAATCAGATTTATGGCTCCAGTTTGAACACTGGAATTCCCTTCTAGCAGGGCTGCCACAGCAGGCTTCCTTTTCTGCTGTTAACTCCACATACAACAGAACAGCTGCTCACTAGAATATAGATCACACTGTGCATTAATTACACCTGCTGTGCACTTTTTCCAATGACTTCCAAACAACCAGTGGATTGATTTTAGACTAATCTTGCTGTTCTTAATACCACATTGGGAAGGAATCTGATAACATGAAGTCATAAGCTTCATCTGTACATTTAATCAGGTCATTAACAGAGCCTGTTTACATAAGCAACAAGACACAATTTTCAATCAAATTACATTTCAACTGAAAATCCTTTCATTCAAGAAAACAGCAAAACCAGATCGCCTGTGAAGACAGATATGCTATGCCCTCCCAGGAGCAGAATACTCACTTGATTTTACTTAACTTTCATTTTATTACATGAAAATAAGCCAGTTTTGTCAGAATCATATGCTTTGCCACTGTCCATCTGGTATGGGCACAGCTGACCTTTTTCATGGTCACTTCCAGTTTCTGCAATCTCTTCTTAGATGTCTGTCTTACAAGCTGACATGATCGAGTGTGTTCTCACTTAAGAGTTTCAGTTAAGACACTCTTTTTATATTTGTGCTTTGTTGCCTTAAGTTTGTATATAGTGTATGTATATGTGTGTAAATCCATATCTATGTTTAAGGTATGTATTTACATGGGTGCATTTAACTTTCAATACAAGCATATACACAGACCCTAAAAAACCCTAAGACAGGCCATCATTACTGCTGTGTAGCACTGTTTTTTGCTATTCAAATAAGCAGTTGTTGTCCTACTGTCTCCATAAAATATCAGGCTTCAGCCATCCCCTTCACACTCTGCAGGAAATATGAGTTTGCTTACTTGAGACCAAAAAGCTTGTTAAAGAAAATTATTTAATTTAATAACTAAGGTTCTTTCCCATACCCAGGCAAAAAATCGCCCCAAGATAAATTGAGACATAATTTTTTGTATTTTCATATATATAACCCCCACGTACATTTTATGATTTTTCAGGAAAGCTATTCACATTCATACTGTGTATTTTTTAAATGTTTCTGTTTCTGTATATGTGTGTACACATACAGAACATGAAGTACCCTAATCCATGAATTTGAGAAATACAAGCCTTCAGTTAGCTGAGGAGATTTGAAGATATGGTTCTGGAAAGTAAGGCTGCCTTCTTAAGACATGTCCTACATCATGAGTATATGCCACAGAAAGCTTTAAAGAAGATAACAGGAAAACTTTAAAGAAGATAACAGGAAAAAAAGGCACCATGATTTATAGTACCATAAACTAGTTTGACAACGATCTTGTATCTATTATATTTCACCATAAAAAACCCCACTATTTACAGCTATTGAGCGATGTCATAAGACAGAGATAATGTCTTAATATTAAGAAGTTTTAAATTTATTAGATTACTTTTAAGTAAAAACAACTCTTCAAATTCTGTCACTGAATAAGGACAGAATTGACTACAAAAACCTTGCACCAAAACCAAGAGCAAATACTTCAGAGCTATGAATTTGTAAGACTCCATTTGGCAGCACTAACCAGGAAGTCTAAAAAGGTATTACAGTAACCCACAATAAGATCCATTAAAACTGTCATTTCTATGGATTATTTTTACATTACTGTGCAAGAAGCACCACCAAAACCTAAAGTACATCCTTTTCACGTGGCTATTCTTAGGATTCTTAACCAACCCAACTGATTTTTTTGAAGCACTTACATTGGGGTAATATTCCATCACCAATAAATATTCCATCCGGCCGTCTGCAGTGAATCTCTCATCCCCCACAATGAAGCGGGCGATGTTATCGTGTTCCATCAGTGGAATCCTGTAAATGTTCCTCTCATTGACAAAGTTCTGACGATTAGCAAAAGAAAATACTTTCACAGCAACTGGACGTTCATCTAGGGAACCTTTATACACTGCTCCATATCGTCCCCGGCCAATCAACTGCAAAAAATATAAATAATCAGTTCACAAAATAATAGATGAAGACAAACCCCGAGTTTTCACTCTACAAGAATTGTATGCCAACTTTTATCCTGACTTATACTACATGAACAATGAAGATAGTGAGTATTTTGTAATGAAAACCAGAATTAGAATGCTTTCATAGAGGCTATTTTGGAGTTAGAGACCTCAGCAGAAGCCAATATAGGCCTTACTAAATTGATCCATAGTCTGAATATCCAGTACATATATCATAAATAATCTATTCAGTGTTTTGTGCTGCTAATTCTCTTTCAACTTTTGTCTACTAAGGATTTTTACCTTTTACGTGATCAATTTCATTTTAGTCCAGAAATCACAGACTTTAAGGGAAATGTTTCAGGTTTAGGACAGTTTATAAGCTGTACCTTTCAGGTTAGTAGTAACAAAACATGCATTTGTAGTGCAAAATAGATGCCAAAAGAGGTAAACAGATTTTAACAGAAGGAAGTAATCCATTCCTGACTACCTGTGAATATTTATTCTAGCCCCCACTATGATAGACAGTCTTCAAGAACGGTCTTTCACATCTCCATAGTAACTGCAGAAGAAAGAAACGATTTCTACTCTAAACCAAAATGCAGGACCACCTTCAGGAAGAACCCTAATTTCTAAAGCTGAAAAAATTCCAACTACGTAAGAATTTAAGCACCTACTTAAAATAATTTTCAGAAAGACCCATACATGAAACTGTAAGGATTTCATGAGCCATTTTCTAAACTTTTTAAATACTTACAAATAGAGGAGGAAGAGAAAACAGAAGGGATAGCAAAAGTAATGATTCTAAAGATTATAAAATCATCTTACAGGAAAGTTTTCAAAAATAAAGTATCATTTAATGGAGAGACTTTCTGTTTCTCAGTCCTTTTATATCACTGAGTTGCAAAGCAGCAGCAAGTCAGTTCAAGGTACGAACCTGGAATGTAATCTACCCACAGAGATGTCCTTGACAAAGCACAGGTTAAAATGTTTGTCCTACAACACCCTGTGACTGCAGGTAAGGGGTCAGCTCCTTAAGATACAAGAAGCAGGACAGAAGACACCATAGCAGATCTCTCTATCAAGTTTCAGTTTTGTACTGCATTATCAGAACAAGTGCTTTCATCTGGGGCTTTACACACTTCTACAATACACATTGTTAGACTCTTGTAAACTCTGCCTCAAGTACTTTTTTGGGGGCAGAAGACACCCAAGGTTTTTTGCTGATCAGTGCTGTCACCATTACAGCAACTCACACTGCATGTCTGCAGTCTGCATCTCTAGCTGGGGTTTCTACTGGGAAAAAGAAGAAAAGCATCACTCTGCATTCTCAGTCATTCTACTCATTTTTTCCCTGCCTAAAAGGTTTTAAAAATTCCATATGTTCCATCAAGCATACCAACTGGAAGCATAACATTTTGCAGTTTTGTGATGATACAGCTAACACCAAGCTGAGCAGAAAGCTCTGATTGGCCTCTAGTTGCCATGGAGCTAGATAGTGCCCCACACGGAAGAATGACTACACATAAATGCACCACTACTGAAATATACTGCCCTATCTGCAGTATATTCAATTTTCCAAGAGTGTAACTAAAGAATTTCAAATTCCTACAGTAGGACACTGTACTAAAAGCAAGCAGTGTAAAGCAAAACAGATGGATCTTTTGATGCAATGCTGAAATATAGCACCTTCTAATTTTCCCCACTACCTCCCAGTGTTTCTTTTTTTGACCTCAAGGTAAAACATGTTCTAGCTAATACCAACAATATTACTAACAAAATTAGACAAAATGTACCTGCAGCAACCCCTTTTTTATTTTCATTTCTTCTTGATACTGTGATTTAGAAGAAAATATTACAGGAGCACTGATACATTCATTTCTGTAACTATGCATGGGATGTGACCACAAGCATTATATAGAATAAAAATGAAGATTAATAACTGAGTTGAATATTTACCTCTAACAACTTTAGATTATCCAGATCCAATGAGGGCTCTGATGCTGCTGCCTCCATCATGTTCATACTGTGCAAACCTTGTTTACGGTCTCCTGGAGAAGAGGGTGAGGAGTAAATCAGCCAGTTTCCTTTCTGGACATGCTCCAATTAAAAAAATGTAACTTACCTGGGACCTGGCAGAATTACATATTGTAGGCAAGGATGAAATAAGTAAAAAGGAGTCCTGTAAAATCTTCTCAAAGTCAGCAAAACGAGCAGTGAAGGTGCTGATAAGCTACAAACTACAGATACCTGCTACACAACTATTTTGATAATTCAAAGTCACTGGCAATAACTATAAAGCATGTTCACCACCTCACTTAAGCTGTGCTGAGCAGAGGATTTGTGGAAGAAAAATGGGTCCCAAAATGCCAGCTTAGAGAAGTCATAACTCTCTCCAAACTGTTACAAAAGGGATATCACCATAAAATGTCAGAGAGGAGAAAGGGGAGCAGCATTATGTACAAGCATACAATAGAGAAAGCAGAAGACCTAAGTATAACTTTGAGCAATAGCCAAACAAACAATGGAAAAAAACAAAGCCAAAAATATTGTCAATCCCTACCTGCAAGCATCCTGTATCCAAAGAATAGAGCAGCTATCAGAACAGCCAGTACAGACACAGATGCCAGGGCAATAACGATGGTCTCATCTCGATGAAAAGAATGAGAAGAATCTGAAAGCAAACAAGATGAGGACTCTTTAATCGTAAATTTCAAAGAATCAAGACTATAAAACATGTAATTGTTATTACAACAACGAGAAGAAAAATGTAGTCTGGATTGTCAAACATCCCACATCCTTTTCCCCTCAAAATCTAGGCATGGCAAAAGAGCCAATCAGCCCAAAACTAGCTAGGCACACATTCATCAGCAGCTTTTCCCAGTCTTCCCTTGCCCTGTGGCAAGAGGCACTGACAGCAGAAAGTGATTCTTCTTTCTATCTGGCAAAGTTCAGCACAGCCATACAAGGCCAAGCTGATGCAGCCCTCATCTGTTATCTATGCCTTAATCCAGTTTCCTGGTATGAATCAGGTTTGTCACCTTGACAAGGTTCTTTTCTTGTTTTTCCCAGAAAAAAATCTCAGGAGTTTGCAAACTGGGCTGCAAATATGATGAAAATCGAATGTTTCACATTCACTCAAATACCTAAAACATATGTAAGTCCACTTAAGCAAATATTTCAAAATACTTTGGGGTTTTGATTTGTGTAAGTGCTCAGATAATTTTTGGCATAATTCTTACTTCTTAATACACAAAAAGACAGCAGTATCTCTACAGACTGAAGCAGGAAACCTGAAACAAAAATAAAACACTAAACAAAATTAAATAAAACTAGTTTTTTTGAGTCTGTTGTAAAATATCATTTGACTTTTTGTCAAAATGAGTATCTTGCTTTTTCAGGTTTTCTTGGTCGGGTTTTTTATTTTCCCAGAGAGGAAAAAAGATTTCATGAAAACCTTTGTTAGTGCCTTGAAATGTTCCTCCATGTCAGAGTCCAGTCTTGCTTCTTGCAGGCATATAAAAATCCAGCCACTTTAATACAAAAAATTATTAGTGCAGATACTCCTCTGGTGTCAGAATCACTGGAATGTGGCGCTACAAGACCTCATTTACTTTGGCTTCAAAACCAAGTTTGGGAACTATGTTTAAACATGTCTTACATACTGCAAAAAGTACTCCTTAAAAGACTGTAATGAGACCTAACTACACTAAAACCACAAAATATAAAATGCACACAAGACTTAAACATTGGATAAACTTTTAGGTGAGACTGAAATACAATTTATCCCAACCTATACTAGCTGAATAAACTGACAAATTCACTTTTCTTGAATTGCATTTAAAAGAAATTCAACATGATTCACTACTTCATATTCTGAGTATGGACATACACAAGAGAACCATATAAGAAGGAAAAACAAATTTAAAAGACAACAACTGTCATTTTTACATAACCACAATGGTAAGGGGAAATAATGAAAAGCTGGTAAAATAGAATGCCAGAGAGAATTTCAGCTGTGACAGAAGTATGTGAAAAATCACCTAGCAAAACCAACACGCAGCTCATATCTGATACTCCCCTTAAATAAAACAGAGCTTGTGATAAATCACACTACCATCAAATTTAAATTTGTTCTGTCAAAAGAAATACCATCACTACTGGTTTTGGTAAAATAACTTTCTTTATGAAAATAAGTTAATGCCATAGAACACTAGTGCGGAATATGAGCTGTGACTTCTGTAGTGAGGAGATTAAAAGACACACATTACAATTGTCATCTAAATTATGTATTCAAATCATAGACATACATATATATTGAAAGCCACAACACCATAAAGGAAACTGTTACATTATACAAAGCTATATGAAACATGACACCAGTGTAAGCAGATGAGTAACTGCTGGCAGGGAAATGGTAGTTTTGACTTTCATATTTTTATGAATGGAATTTACATTTTATTGGGTTATCTTTTAAAATATATATTAAATGTGCCGGGTTTTGCATCAGTTCAAGACAGTGCCTAGCACGTACTAAGGAGTAGCAGGTTTTGAGAGACTGACCCTTTGGTTATAATCCCAGCTGTATTTTCCTTGACTGCACAACTAGAGTGCAGCCATTTGCTACCTTCCCATTGCCAAATAACCAGCAATCATTTCCCCCATGGTTTGCCAAATGATATCTGATGCCTGAGTTTGATTGCTCTTCTTTAGTTTTCTGTATAATCAAAGGCTTAACAACATGCCTCCATCAAGAGGGCCCTCCTCTACCCTGGAACGGGATTTTGCTATTCAAGGGCATCCTGAGCAACACATTCTTCTGCAGCTCTGGCTGCCTTGGCACACTCCCCTTAGAAGCCTGTGAATGTTGACATTCTGCAGGGATACCAGAAAATCTCAAGATAACATTTTGCTCCCATCAGCAGCTGAAAAACACACAGAGAAAAAAGATTGTTTCTCTCTCCTTCCTTGATGGACCATCCCCTCTGCAGCCTTTTTCTGTTTAGTGGGTAGCTGTGCAGCTACCAGGTAATCTCACAGACCTCCCTGGCCTTCCAGAGGAAAGAATATTTCCATTTTTTTTAAGCAGAGTTGTTTTGTAAGAATTTTAGATTGGCAAATCTTGAACTAATTTTCAATTCTTACAAATATTTAAAAATAACACTGTCAACATTCCAACAGCCAAATCAGTCCTACAGTACAAGTTACTACTGTCAGGGTGATCAGCAATATTTATAAATTTAAGAATAAATACAGAATTCTTAGTAAGGGTAAGTGAACATCTCAATGGAGTGATACCATGCAGTTCAAAACAGCATGAGTGAGTAAAATGCTGTGTGTGACAGCCAGTCATTTCCCAGCTAGTAGCCAAACAAACAATGGTGCTTAAAAGTTTAAATTTACTTTAGTTTAAATCTACACTAAAAGGAAAGCACAAAACCCCTGCAATGACAAGAGGCCCAGACAGCTCCAATCCCTCCCTCCCCCTGAAAAGTGTTATTTCTATCAACCCTCTATCTGCTTTGTAAAACAATAACTTCAGATGTTGTCAGATTACCAATCTTTCTTAAATAGAACAAAAAGGATATGTCACTTATCAACCCAGTTTCAAAACCTTCCAAAACTTAACAAAACTCTTATTAACTCACTGATTTTATTAATTCTTCTCTGGATATATTTCTTTAGTCTTTTACACCATACTCACCTTAAAATGCTTAGCTAAGAACCATATAGGACCTCTCAAGGCATATGCAGAGGTTCACATTTGCTCTTTTATATACTTCTAAGTAATTAGTACAAGTTTTTTATATACATATGCACAAGAGTAATATTTTTCTTGGTCTTATTTGGAGATATGTTTTAACTAACTCACCAAAAGACACATCAGTGTAGGTCAATAAAAGTAATCACTAACCTTTAAGGAAGACACTTTTAAAATAAGGATGCAAAATGAACATGTATAGAAGTTTCTTTTCATGCTTTTGTCCATGAACTTATGGTCTAGGTCAAAACAACCATGACTCATCATGATTAGGGCATTCATTATGAAAGCAATGATTTGATATCACATTTTGCTGAACTAACACTTGGTTGGTCTTCAGCTGTTGACAACCCGTCCCTCAAATCAGTGGACTCTGCTTTTCAAGTTTATTTGCAGGACCAGACATGTGCCCTACAGCTTCAGTATTTCTTCATCATGCCATTGTACAAACTGACTTTAAACATGTCTAACAACCACTCAATAATCTCATTTGAATTTTTGGAATCATTACCAATATTTGGGTACATAGTGACAAATATCAACTGATTTAAAAACACTGTTTTCAAATCTCAGACTGGGAGCACTGGTATCTCAGTATTATTCCAAACCAATGTATTGCATAAAAAAAGCAATACTATAAAGGGCAGAATTAGCTGCAGACTCTAGAAAATCCAATGATTAAGGAGTTGGCTGCTGAGCTAAATTCTACCTACAGTTGTACACAGAAGATCTTGTCAGAGCTTTCTCCTACTTATGTTACTGCAACTGAAAAGGAAGGCAAATGAAGGCACTTGTTTCACTGCTATTTGTAAGTGAGGCTTTTATTTCCAGCTTCAACTTAGGCTCCCTGATCTACACCAAATGTGCCACAACAAAAAACTGAAACTAATGGAAACTGCTGTGAGGCCCAAACAACCTTAAAAGCCAATTTCTTATCCCACTTGAATGGGAAGGGGAGCACTGCTCACAGATCTACTGACTCTACAAGCAGCAGTGCAAAGATGCCACACTTCTGTCTCGAAACATTTTGCCAGTAATTCTTATAGTAGTCAGCAATTTACTCAAGTCTACCAATCCCATCACAAAGAAATATCACAGCAGGCAGTGTAATTTTTCTTTTTTTAAGTAAGAAAAAGAAACAAAGCACAACTCATTAAAACAGAAGGACAACCTCCTTCTGGCTGGGGAGCAGCTGGTAACCAACAAGCCACCATTCCCAGAAGTGTCCTGACCTCATCATCAATTAAGGGCTTGTTTTCAGGTTCCAAAATCCCGAGTACAACAGCTCCTGTGTATGAAGAAGGTACACACAAATAACTGGGAATGTATTTCAGAGCAAACCATGAAGAGGAATGCTTCCAGTATTCAGTTAGAAGTGAGTCATCTGGCTGAACCCAGCCCTGCACTTGGGACACTCCCTGCAGGCACTTCTACCACATTAAGCATTTCTCTCCTTTTTCTCAGGCATTACTGCTGTAACAGTTTCCAAGCACTTATACAGTATCTTTGATGAATTGAGGTTTTTGGATTAAGCTTCCACACTGCCACACATGGAAGTTGTCAAACTGCTGCCTTCCTAACCTTCCACAGGAAAGACATAGAATTGAAGAATACTGCCAGTGCTAATAGCATCAGGAAGAACAATGTTTTTTCTTCAAAGTAACTTTTCCACCATAAACATAAGCTTGTAATATTAATTAATGCAAAAGTATTCCAATTTGTGCCTATGCTTGAAAAAACTTTTTATCTCTAATTTAACTTTCAAAAATTAAAGCCTCTTTTGTAGGCTTCCTGTTTCCATAACTCAAAATTAGCATTTATCCTGTGACCAAAGAAAGTTGTGAGAAATGAGAGAAAACTGAGACAAAGCCAGGTAACAACAGCCAATGGCAAATGAATCTGTAAACATACAGAACTCCTTCCTGGGATTAGTTAAGGGGATGCACCATTCTTCTATCTTCCTTCCCCTTCAGCAAATACTGTGAGACCTGCAGACAGGAGGCTGCTCTGGAAAAAGCACTGACTAACCCACCAGTGCCGATGTCACGGCATCAGGTCAAGCACCCACGTCTGTGCTCTTGGAGGTAAAATATTCCAGCCTGGATGATGAACTGTGAGGAACCCAGGAAAGTTCTCATATTTCCTACTTCACCATTCAACACATTGTTTCCCCAGTACTATTTCTGGAATGAGAGAGTATGAAGCAAATGGAATGGGAAATGAGGAGAAGGAAGGATAGTCTCTTTCCCAGGGCAGCTGAAAGCTGTCCAGAAATCTTCTCTCTAGCCCTACACCAAAGGTGCTACACCACAATGGCCAGAGAGCTCCCTGGGACACCAGAGAGGTAACTGTTATGATGAGACACATCTTAAGACAGCCACGAGAAGAGGCACTAAGTATTAACCAAGTTGAAAAATGAGGAATCCCAAGGGGGAAAATTTGATTGTGCAATTAAAGGCTGTATCCCAACACAAACACACAAAAGGATACGGCCCTGAAACTGTGCAAGCAATGACATTGTTTCCTTCTAATATCTGAATATGAAACCTTGGGCTTTGGAATGTTGTTTCAATGCTATATATTTACATGGTGGTGATCATATAATAAAGGACATTTGCACATAAATTTCCACCAGATCTCTATATTGCTATTAAAGCTTTTCATTCCACTTTCAGAAATCTGCCTGCTCTTCATGTAAATGACTCACAGCTGTGTATCTGTCACACAGCAGTAAATAATTCTAGAAAATATATGTGTGTATTTAAGTTTAGAGAAGCATTGTATAAAAACATTTTAGACAAACATACAATTATTCTATATAATCAAAACCAGTTTTAAAAGTAATTACCTATGTTCCCACAGAATTTCTGGTAGCTATGTATCAAAAGCGAAGTGATCTTAAAGCTGATCGGTACCAAAATATTAACATTTATTTAATTTGCCATATCACACATAAGAAGCAACATTAGTCTTAACAAATAAGGAAAACACCATCCTTTAACCTTCACAGCACAACAGTAACATCTGATTGTTCAAAACAATTACAGCTGTATGGACTCTGATCAAAGTCAGTAAAGTTACACAGGGATTCAAAAGATCTGCCCATACAGATCACTTTAAAAAGAAGCAGAGTCTTCACGCCATCCTACAACTATTTCTTTGATGTGATAGATTCAATATGTTCATAGCCAATCTGGTGCAGAAGTTGCTCTTCTATTAAGGAATCTCAGTGATACTGAGGATGAGATCAGAAGGAAGAGGGAAAGCTTTTGGTTCTGTCACCAACACAGCGCGAGATGGAAGGCTGCAGGGTGGGGGCAATGTGGCCTTCAGCTGCAGATAACTGCAAATATGCTCTGCAGATCAGAAAGAGGCCTTTCAAGTATATTTAATTCAACTTGCTTTTAAAGTCACATTTCTTTTCACAGTAGCCCTGCATAATTTTCATGACATTGATAAGATCTTGATCCTCTGAAAAAACATACAATTAGCAATCTTTTCCAAGGGCCCACAGACCTCAATCACGATCTGTTTATCTGTTTTGTCTACACAAAGCTTGTATCAAACATGTCCTCGGAATTCTCCACAACTAGTAAAATATGCATCCCTTAATGCATTCTAGCAGCACATTCCAACCTAATCAAAACACCTCATAAGGTCTTTTTTCCTCTCCTCCTTTCTGGACAGTAATCAACATTTCTTTCTGACCAAGTGACCACTGCTTCATTCCTCATCCACTGTCCTGCAGCAAGAGAGTACAGTCTTTGTCACATTAGAGCAAATGACAAGAAAGCCTCTCATATAAACACTGCTAGAACAACCCAACCTATTTTATGTAAATCCTAAATTCATTCAGTACAGGGAACAAAACATGTAAGGAAAAAAGTAGAGAATTTTAACAAAAAAAAATGTTAGTAGCCTTGTAGATACCAGGGACATAGGTCAGATTATCATATAATGAAAACAAGAGTCCCATCTACACCGATTTAATTAAAAGCATTTAAACCTATATTTTTAGTTGAGCTGGAGCTACAAGGTTGGAATACCTTTAAATTGTGGTCTAGAGACATTTACAATAAACTCCAGCAGGAGCTGTTCCAAATTTTCTATCAAATCTATGTATAGCTGAGAATGATGAAAGGAAAAAATAGCATTTCCTAACAACTTCTGCTGCTGACCTAAGCTTTTACAGGTCCATGTTTTAAAACAACTTTTACACTAATTCTGTTTTATGAACCCATGTATAAGAGGTAAGGTTCCATCTTTCTGTAAGCATTTGACAAATTATTAATAAAATTAAGATCCATGTCTGAATTTTGTAGTAGGACTACAAAATGTTATCAACATGACCATCTTCAACACTTAAACCAAGGTTAAGGTAAGGAACCACTCTTTCATATAAAATTTTTGGAGGCACTTGAAGGCACAGTGAAGTTAGCAAGATTGCTCTGTCCTCTTCCACAGAAGTTCTGTGCACACACAGATGGAAAACACAATGGGAACTGCATTTTTTGTGGGAGATGGTGCAACATTCTTTAACAGAATAATCCTGCCAATGCATAACCCTAAGGCAGTTTTCTTTCATAACTGAAAATGGATGTTTTCCCTGGACTTAACAGCAAGTCTCTGGTTTCTAGTCTATTGGCTTAGATGAAACAGATAATTTGCACTTGCTTCCAATCATTAGTGTTTGAAGAAAAGATTTAAACAGTCCCCAATATGTTTTCACTTTGCACTCAGCATCATTGTATTTGACTGATTTTAACTTTTTATATAAAATTTTATATACTTATTGTCATAAATAAGGTGCCCTTTATGACATATCTTTTCATATTTTTCTCCACATCAGGAAAGCTAAAATTTTAATGCACTTTTCACATAATCCCATCACTGTGTGGAACCTGGACTGTCAGAAAGCACCAGTCTCTCATGAGACTTGCAGTAACATCAAAACCTGGCACTCATGCATCACAGATCCCATCTGCCTCCTCAGTGAATGCCTCAAAACATCATACAGCTTGGGCTGTAAAATTTATTTCCCATAATGTGCTCCAGAGGAATCCTGCTATAGCTAGAAGTCAGTCATCCGTGATGGCAGAGTTTCAGTGAGTTTCAGTTTCACAGTTTCAGATTCAGCAAAAATCTGCTGCTGGAAAATGCAATTTGGATGTGAGCTTTGTTTCTGAAAGGAGGACTCTGTCACTGTCCCTGCAGCCAGACAGTCCCAGAGACAGAATCCCTCCAACAGAACTCCCCTCTTCTGTCCTTCTCTGGTGTACTGGCTGCCACCAAGCACCCAATCTGGAGCCAGGCTGGGGCATTCAGATTGGTCATTTTGAATGCTGAAGGTTGCCGTGATACACCAAACTCAAAAATGAAGCAAGAGTGGTAATGTCTTTGGCAGGAGAGTGGGTTATGAAATCCCTAAGTGCTCTTTCTTTGATGACTTGATACAGAGAGGTGAATTAGCAGCTTGTCACATGAGTGCAAAAGAAATTAATGAGTTCATAAAAACCCAACAAAACTTCTCTTTCTGCCTTTTCTTCTGGGAGTTCAGGCATCTTCAGTATAATTTCTAACACTACTGAATAGAACCTTATAATCATGATGTATGTAAAATAAAGAGCAATCCTAACACAAAATTAAATTTAGGTTATTCTTTCTGAAGTTCCCTATATACCAATAAATATTTGATTACTAGAGAGATAAAAGAAGTATCTTGCTTCTATATTCAAACTATTTTTGAGTACACCTCAACCTTACCTTCAAGCTAAATGGAAAGCTAATTTGAACACTTAACAACATACTGGGGACATCTTCCATATTGAAACAAAAGTTAGAGAAATGTTTTTTAATAAAAAGGCCGAGAACAACATTTACATTATCCCCTTATGTTCCTCTTGGACCAACAGGACTTCCTGCTTATCAAACCAAACGGTAACACCAGCTTTAACATATGGCACACTTCCAGCCTCTGTAATGCACTGGATCAAAAACTATGTGTGCTGCAACAGAAAAAAATGAGTGCTTCAGAAAGCCTCTTTAAAGATATTTGAAGTTATTTTAATTCCAACAGGCTCATTAGCCACATATTCCATGTCTGTAATGTTCCCAGGCACTAAAAATAGAGCCCAAAAAATTACATCAAAACACTGAAACGCCTGTTTTTATATGGATGAGCTAACAACCAACCCCTCAGATCCCTCAGAAAAGGCAGCTCAGATCTCTTGTGCTGCATTTTTCATGCCTTCAAGAGTGCTGAAGCCCAGGAATGCTGTCTACCAGTCACGCTCCCCTTGCTCCTACAGAAACCCAGGTCCCCACCTTGCCAGCCCTCCTCGGTGGGAAGGTGAGCCAAGCCCAAGCAGTGTGGGATGTTGGGGCCTGTCCCAGCAGGCTCCTGCTGGGCACACCTGAAGGAGTGGCAGTGCCTCTGTTCCCAGCCACGGCACAGAGATGCGGTGCTGCTCCCGCGTGGGCAGGAACACAGAGCGCTCGTGTCCTGTCAGGAGAGCTGCACGCCTCTCACTGACTTTCAGCAATAGGTTTTTTTCTTGTCAACCTTAGCAACAGGCAATGAAGAATGAACTGATTTAAAGGACACGATTATACAGGGTGTTTATTCCAAAACCTTTCCCTAAGCATGCAATGAAATCTGAATTACAGCACAATTTTAGGCAGCCAACCTGTTTCAAGTAGAAGCCCAAGATCAATACAAACAGGGTAAGAATGAGTTCTGAAAAAATCTTTCCTTATACGTTTGGTTTACGTCCTAGTATTTCAGATGTAATACCCTAAATCAGCTTAATATTGTAATCCTCAAGTGTAATCCTCAAGTGTAGCAAGTATTTTAGTACTAAAACTTAACTTCTCCTACTCTCTTTAATTCAAGAACATATTTCTACACTTCTAGTGCAACTCTGTAGTGCGTACATTCTTGTACATAAGAGCTTTTGTGAATTTAAATTTGAAGGCCTACACTACAGAGTTGTGAGTTAAACCTGTCTGATATTTTAGACACATTCACAGTTACTTCTCGATTGTAAAAGTTTGTAAAAGTTTGTCTGGCTAATATAAATTCAGACAATGCCTGTATTATGCCAAAAGGTACACATCTGCTCTAGCTCTTGCTATCATGGTTTAGAAGGAGAATGTAACATGAATGTACATGTCCTGTTTTCCCATTAATCCTACCTACTTACTCACTTATTTTCCCCATTCATTCTCTCTACAGGGCCATATAATTTCTAACTTTAGCAAATGCTTTTTCTAGACTTGAAAAATATTTTAGACGTCTTCCGTAATTTTAAGATGAAAATAATCATTACATTTCTTTATGCTCTAGCATCATACTAGTTGGTCTTACCAAGTACGTCCCAGATGAAATGGTTATTAGGAGGAACTGAGTGATGAAGCAGAAAGTTGGGATCAGACAGAATTCCGCCTCCTATCTCGCTCCAGGGTGCCTGCAGAACGCAGCGAACAGCATCTCCCCTTCTCTTCCCCAGGACCGTTCTCAGTCTCTCTCAGTCTGCATCAGTGTCTCAGAGTCTCAGTCCTGTTCCTCACTTGGTCCCATCCAGCACAGGCCATCCCTGAGGACACTGCTCGCCCCTGTGTCTGTGAGCAGAGAAGGGCGGTGGAGCAGCTGAACCTCTCCTGGCTCCTGCTGAAAGCTACCTCTCCTTCCCAGCTGAGAGGCCTTAGCAAGGGCTATTTCCCTCTACTGTCCTTGCTTAAACGGAGATTCAGATGGTTTCCGGGCAGGAAGAACCTCTCTCTCAAAGATACTTCACAGATATGATATGCAGCTATTTGGGGACATCCTTAAGCAGAAGGAAATAAAGGACAGAAAAGGCTGTGGGAACCTGACAAGCCTGTGAGGAGGAGGCAGCTGCAGGGCCAGCACTCGGCAGGGCAGGAGCTGACACAGTGAGAGGCCCAGAGAGGAGAAAGGCTTTAACCTCCCGAGGACCCCAGCAAAATCAATAGTCTCCTCTGCCACACAGCTTCTGTTTCCAAGGCACCAGCTGGAGTGACCTTCATCAAACAGAAAACTGCATCTTGTATGAGGGCACACAAGTGCATGTTAGATATGTGTAAATGCATTTTCTCTTCCTAAAGGAAAGAAAAAATTTCCAGAACTTGAAATATAAAATAAAGAGAAATTTAGATTGTGTTTCTGGCTCTGACATGGAACAGCCTGATCTTAGGTAGGTTACTTTTGCTTCTTAGTGCTTTATGTTAGCTAGTTATATAATGGGAAAAACAGTACCTCCCCTAACTTCAAAGGTTATTCTGATTACTTTAAAATAGCATGAAGATGAAAAAGGCAATAATGATAAATAGCAATCCTTAGTTTGCACTTATGCAAAATCCCTCTACAGATCTAAGTACTTGATTTCAGATGAAATACAGACATTGTTTGATCTTCAGCTCTTGCAGCACAAGTGCCAGCTCAGGCATCCCTTGCCTCCTACTCCCAGGTGCTGTTCCAGCCCAGCGGTGCCCGACAGCTGTGCTGCACAACCACGGCTGCGCTGAGCTGCGAGCGGGCTATGGAAGCCAACAGGGAGACCCTGGGAGGGGAGGAAGGACCATATCTAAGGCAACATCCCTGCCAAAATAAATATACATCAATCAAGTACAAAGGCTGGCATCAAAGCTATCAATTTGTGTTACAGCTGACTTCACTTGTATAACATGTTCTGTCTGCCCTACAGTAACAAACTTGTTTCAAACCAGGAATAAATATTTCAACACAAATCTGAATAGGTCATGAGGAGACATTTCATAATCCTATGGAAATTACTTGCAAACAATGTTAGAATCTGCATGATTGCTAGATTAATTTCACAGACTGAATAAAACTTACATATTGAATGATACAGTTTCTGTAACTCTTCTACTTTAAACATATTTTCCATGTAATAAAAACTTTCTTAAATCAATCCCTGAACTGGTCACAGCCCTGAGTATTGGTTTCAGCTGTTTTAATGATGCTGTATAATTAAACTGTGAGTTTAAAACTAGTACCTTCACAAGACATTTATTTACACAGATACTGTAGGAATTAGAATGGAAAAAGGAGCCTTTTAAAAAGTGAATATAAAGAAGTCTTCTGTCAATCTAATTTACTCAAATCCTGACCGTACCATGAAATCCTATTAAATGAAAGGCAAAAACCTCAAGTCCCATTAAGCAAGAAGAAATCCTTTTTTGCTGAACAAAAAAACCAAAATTGAACTTGAGACAGACTCCTTTCTGACAGGTGTTCCCGCTTTAACACATGACAAAATATAGGCACTCACAGGCAAGGTTTTCAAATGGTTCTTCTCATTCCCAACTGGTCACCATCAAAGCATTTCTACACTTCATTGAAGACACTTTTAACACATCCTTGTTTGGTCACTCGAAATTTAAGACACCCTCAATCTCTAGTCTAGATTTTGGAATATGCAACTCTATAAGCTTCATCAAAATGAAAATACATACTCAGGACAAAAATGAGGATTTAAGATTGCAAATCAACTTCATGCTTTCAGCCTTAACTATGGTTTCGTAGTTGGGGTTTTCTTTCCTTTTTTTCCTTGCTTATTCCTTCTGAAAACTCACACCAGGTAATCACACCAGTTATGCCTCTGAGCAGATATCGTCCTATTATTGTTTTAGACAATAAATTTCTGGTTCCCAATCTATCCTTTAAAAAAGGAAATCCAAGTGTTCCGTGAGTTCCATGATGCTTACACAACACACTTTCTATTTTTCTTTCTAAACTGCCATTTCCTGAAAGGTTTCAACACCTGGAAAGGTCTGTCAGGAGCCCAGTTCACTGCAAAAATATATGAAGTTGTCAAGTACTTGACCACATTTCTACCAAACAATCAAAACATAGCTCCATTACACGTGGAAGCTGATGGCATTTGCAAGAACATATTTGCTTCTCAGAAAAATCTGCACCTACCTGGTAACTGTTTCATTCCATAACCATCTAGAAAGAATGGAAAAGCCTGCGTTCCAATCTCATTTCAAGGGCTCTATCATAACACAGGCCGGCGTTGTGCCAATAGCACTCTTGGGAATAAGACAAACCCCATTACAATGATTACAAAGTGCAAGAAATTCGTGTCCTGCTTCTGGCATGTGCTAGGCTACTCATCAGGTTTGGCGTACGCACTATAAATGCCTAAAAAGTGGTAATTCCAATTCTTATACAGGTAGAAAAAAACTGGAAAAAGCTCTAAATTTATCTGCTTATGTCCACCTACCAACTCACACGTAAGCGTGCAGGCATAAAATGAACATGTCCCTGAGGAACATTTAGGTGACACACGATCTCAGCTAATCAAATACTCAGTACTCTGTCCCCTTATACAACAGGAAACTTCTGTTCCACAGCAATTATGGCACAGCGACCACACAGCCAGAGTCTTCTTAAATGTAGGACTGTGCTCACCTCCACTCCCTGCTCTGAGTAGTCTACTTCAGATTATAATACTACATACCAGCTCAGTGTAGAATCAAGCTCAGCAGAGTTGGGAGAACCTGCTCAGACTGGTATCTCTAGTACCTTATTTCACTTGGTCTATTCTGGAATATCTAGTGAAATCAAGGATTCACAATTTATGAGTTTCCCCCCCATTAGCAATATTTAATTATTATTGTCTTCATCATAGGTCTCTAACATTTCAAGACTATTACTAAAATTTTCCCCCCATGAAAAAGCTTGCTGGTTTCAGTTTTAATTAAAATAATAAAAACAAAACCACACCAAACAAACAAAAAAAAAAGCCCCCTCCCCAAAAACCCCAAACCAACTAACCTTCCTGAAAATAACATTTAAGTGTAGAAAAAAAAGGAAAAGTAATGTTAGCACACCTAAGCAATACACAGAAAGCTTAGTTTCAAACCTTTTCCTTGATGCACTCCCTCTCACTGCTCTTACTCACTAACCATTCTCTTCGTGCCAGACAGAAGTCTCCTATTTAACCCTCCAAAGCTGGCCAGGGACAGCCTACACCTCCCTTGGCTCTGTCTCCCTGTGCCAGCCCGAGCAGGGCTGGCAGGGCCTGGGGACAGCACTCCCAGGGTGCCTGGCGCAGTGCTCAGAGGTGTGTCATGCTCCTGGGCTGCAGTCTGTACTTATTTCACCCACACACAGCTTTAGTTTGCTCCAGAGATGCTATGAATGGCTCTGCAGCTGGGAGTGTCTCACACAGGGGTGGGGAGCTCTGCTTACCCAAACCCACGGTGAGGGGGCACAGCCCAGCCTCACCTGCAGGTAACAAGGGCAGGATGGGTCTGCTGACCGTGCTGAAAAAGGCAGAGAAATTCAAGTAATTCTTCAGACTCATTAAAAAAACTTCACCAAAAACCCAGTTAAAATATTTTCTAAATGTTCATCTGTCACTGATTTCTGTGGCTTTCCATGCCTTCATTTGCAGTAAGTTTTCACCAAGTTCTCTCTGCTTTCCCACAGCACTGTGAAACAACAGTGTCTGGACCTGCATCCAAAGGAAGAACACTGCTCAGTGCAATTCACTGTGGCTCAGCATCATCCATTTTGCCTTAGTCACTGCAATTATATCCTCAGAGAACAGAAATGGAGAAAAACAGAACCACAGCTCGAATATAACCAATTTGTATTTGCTGCAGTTTGAATGTCTACCCTGTCAGGAGTTCATGTTGGTGTGAATGTGGGTATTTTCTCCATGCTTGGGGGTTATTTTGTCTGGTTTTTCTACTGGGGAGCAGGGGGTGGATTTGGGTTTTGCTTCTTTTTGAAGTTTTATGTGTGTATCATATTGGTTTTAGTTTTCTTAAAGAGAAAACCCCCCAGGTGAAAGGAATACATACATAAAAACTGTGCTTCTGTTTTATTACACTAGTACTAATTTATTGGGGTTTAAAGCTCTATTTCTACATGCATCACTACTTTTAGAGCAGGTTAATGCTTTAATAGGAGAAACAGCTACAACCAAGCAAGAGTGATTGCAGTGGCTCCATATAGTTGGTTTAGCTGTTTAGAGCACATGTCAGCAATGTATTCCTTCAGATAGACACGTCAGTTTGTGAAAAAATTGACAGACAGGGCACTGAACCACAACCCAAAGAGAAAAAGAAATATTTTTATTTGGCATAGTGGGGAAAAATCACTTTCACTGCTACAGCTCCAACACTTGTATTTCCTGTTCTAGCATTATGAAAGTGAGAAGTGTTTTCACACAGGATGCAAGGATACCTTACACCCTTACTCAAACTATATATAGTTTTAAGTCAATATGAATGTCTGAAACAAGGAATTTTTTGCTAGTCTCAGAAAATACTTACAGGCCTGCAAGCAGATTCTAAATGAGCCTCGTGCCACCAGGCCGAGGGAAGGCAAAAATCCAGGCCAAAGTCGAAAGCTGGATAATATCATTGATAGGTACCCCAGAAACCTTCAGGAAATAATAATCCCAAGAAACATATATGCAGTATTTTGTGGGCTCAGCCTTTCAAATAAATGCATAAAACTGTAGTGATTAAACATTTGAGTCCACCTCACTGGAATCTCAAAGGAATTTAAAAGAACTGGATCGCAAACTCCTATCTCACTGCAACTTGATATTAATGTCTTAGAAAAAAAAGTCCTTCCTCACATCTCTCAGAAAATTACAAATCTTTCTACTTCAAAATAAGAGAAAAAAGCTAAAGCACAATTAAAAAAAAAAAAAAAGCAAAGGTAATGGAAAATCTTCATGCTTCCCTCTTTCAGTACGTTCCTTGCCCTTAAAGATTTAATTCCTAACTCCCCCCCCAGACATATCTATACAGCAAATGTTTTTCCATTAATTGATACTGCATGGAAGTATACTACACAAACTGAAACAGGGTGAAACTCAGTAAGTTCTATTTTAAGGCTAATTAATATATTGATTTCTTTCAAATTAAGAAATATGTTACAGAACAAAACATCTTAGTATCCCAAAAATAAAACACTGATAAACAAGCCAGGACTTCTGAGAAAGAAATGTATGGACTGTCTAAATAAATCTGATGTTTGGTTTTTTGAAAGATCAATACCTATTCTGATATGAAAACATGGAAGCTAAAATACAACCAAAAAAAATCTGCAGACCTCTAACAGCTGACATGAAAAATCAGATCTCCTACCACAAAATTCAGTCCTAATGAGAATTGCAACAAGGGAAAAAAGGTCTCTGTCACACACAAAAATAGACACAACACTTGGTGTCCCAACTCTAATGGTTATGTATTAGTGTCCATAGCAACACCTCACCATTCATTTTATTAAATACAAACCAGCAAAAATAATAGTGAATGGTATACATCAACAACAGCTAATTCAATACATAAGGAAGGAAAGAAGGAACATTCCCAAACCTATCACAGAAAGAAAACAAAACTATAGCATGATTAAGAAAAGTAACACCACAAAATATCAAGATAAAATAAAAAGACACAAAGAAATACTGAGTATGGGCATACAAAAGTAGTTATGGATTGAGGAACTCTATAACTTCATTTAGGTCTCCTTATAACTTTTTCAGGAACTCACCACACCCTAGTCTGACCTATTAGCCACAGTAAGCTTTCATCATTACACAACTAACACAAATGTAAACAGACTTTGGTATCAACTTGAATCCCTGTTTAAGTACAATTACATCCACAGGACTCTTCACCAGGATTTTAGTGAATATACTGCCATCATCTTCCATCTGAACAGCAACAATAGGAGTTATTCCATCTTGGAAATTACAGCTTTGAAAACACCTGCAACTGGTGTATAATCAGAGGTAACGTGACCAGCAGCACACTGATGCGATGCTTCCTGGGTTGTACTAGCTCACCTGGCTAACAGAACACACATGCTGTATGAAGTGTGTTTTTCAAGCATGTGTGTTCTGTTAGCCAGAAAGCCAACAGATCACCTCAGGCAACTTCAAAACAAGCCTGACATTTCAGTTCTTCAGAAAAAATGGAGATATCTATAGCCAGGATGACATATGTCAGGAGCTAGATGCCCAGTTACGAAACTTCACATTCATAATTCCAGAGTTAGTTACACGTTGACTATCCAAACACTTGAGGCACTTAGCTGATTTGCCATTCACTCTTTTAATAAGAAGGACATGAGCCTTTCTTTGTAAGGAAAACTAATTTAAAACACTGATCCCCAATATCTATCCACATGCAAAGATTTTGTCTGATGTAATGAAAGGATGAAGGGAAAGAGACAATTCACAGCTTCTATCAAATATAGCTCTTAACCCTTTTTATGCTCCCAAAAGAAGATGGTCCACCAGCACAGTTGTGAAAGAAATCAAATCACACAAAGAAGAGTCACTTAGTGCATATATACAAAGATAAGCACAGTCTCAAGTTCAGGCTCTGGCTTCAGCACCTGCAAGCCAGATCCAACCCAGCACGGTGCTGCCTGCAGCCTCTGCTCCCTGGTTTGGGGGCAATGCTGCCATCTCCACCCACAGCCTGCTCTGCACCAGCCTCTGCTCTACAGGAGCCACCTGGCAGCTAACCTACATAACCCCAGCTCTTTTGTCTAAAGTAATTCAAGTGTCCTTAGAAACAACATCACACTGTTAAAAACCAAATGTTTTATTTACCTAGAGCTCCTAGGATTGTGCCAGATTGAAAGTCATTAGCATTTTACCTCCAGATAGCACTCTCTCTGAAGATACACTGAATGCTATATCATAAGGAGAGGAGCCAAAAATCAATGTTAAGTAATGTATTGGATTTTTTGGACCACATTATTTTTCAGATAAAGAAAAAAATTATCAAAAACAGCTCAATAAGGAAACGTGATTAATGAGCAGCTTTGAAGGGCCAACATATTTTAAGTGTCTGTCTGGACTTTCAGTCTCCTCTGAGGCATTGTGCTGAGCTACAGCTGCAACTCAGGTAAGACTGAAAAGCGGCTGAGCTAACAGGTTATTCTAAGAGTAAATCAAATGCCAAGACCCTAAAGCTTCCTTTACAAACTGTATCCATTTCAAAACCATGAGAGAAAACCAGATTTTTGTCAGCAAACTAGCACATAGGACAGAAACAAGTGAGGCTTACTGAAAATGTCTAATTAAGGAGCAAGAAAAAGACATGAAAGGCTTTCCATGATCTAAACACTGTTCTGCACAGATGAGTCTAATAGCACTGAACAGCAAATAACCCAACATTTATAAGTGATCTTCTGTTTTGCATTTAACAGCTCCAGTCCCAAGTCTGCCTCTTACTATGCCAGTAGTCTGAGGACAAAGACTATTACTGTGCTGGGCATTGGGTAGGAATTTATTAGTAGTAGCTGGCAACACCTAGCAGTGCTTTATAACCAAACTTCACAGAACTCTTGTGCCTTTTAATCTTAACTCCATTCATTGCAAAATTATTCAAGAAAACCAGAGCAGAGCCATGCTAAAAATCCTGAGGAATGCTCTTTGGGTAACATGGCAGGGGGGAATGAGAAACAGTGTTCACAGCAAGCCCAGCAGCTCCAGGCTGCCCAGGGAGATACAACTGCAGTATTTTGAAGCTAATGCCCTCTGTCAGGAGCTGGAGCCACTAAGCAGCCTGTGCACAGCCATTTCTGCCATTCCAGCTCAGTGCAAGGAGCCTTTAGCATGACAAGACAGGGAAAGCAGGAGATCAACACAGCCAACGTGAAAATAAACATTAGAAAAAGCACAGGGACACAGACAAGCAGAACATCCACAAAACATAAACAGTGTTTCCATTTTGTTTGGCAATGACTTCAATGTACACTATCTTGGCTAATTCAGTGAGTATGCTTTGTTGAGCAGAGTTACTAAACAAAATTCACAAGTCTTTAAAGGAGAAATGCTTCCACAGAGGTGTAGTCTTAACTCCCACTGAAATATTAAAATTTACAGCACCCAGCCTTAAAATATTTGAGGAATAGTTACTGAAGCCTATCACCATCAGAAAGCCTGTCAATGTATAATGTCACCCAAAAGCGCACTGATACGTCAATCTGCCTTCCCGAGAGCTCCTACCTATTTCTCAAATGATTTGTATTAAGTAGCAGTGTAGGGTTTGTTTAGAATAATGATGATATTACATACGTGTATTACACTGCATATTGCAGCACATGAATAAAGACATAAAAAGTATAGCACCCTTGTCTATTCTCCACTTTGCCTTGAGATGAGGCAAAACAACTCCTTATCTGCTACCTGTATTATTTACAGTCCACCTTTCCACTAATGCATTCTGAAAGAGTATCATTCTTAGGAGCCTTATCTACTTTTACCTTGTGTCTGTAAGGCATTCACAATAAAGCCCCAACACACACTGTCACAAAAGGTATCAGCTAATGATGACATAGAATGTATTATACAAGAATATAAAAGTATGACAGTACACAGCATTCCCAGTAAATGGAAACAGTATCTTTACTATATTTGTATTACCCAAAGATATTTGCAGATCTTTAAACTCTTAGAAGTGCATAAAACATAAGCAAGTAACTTCCAGCTGAGATGCAAATTAGTGCCTCAGGAATTGCACAATACAAGACTGTGAATCACTTATTTACAGATATTGGTTAACTTAAAATGCACGTCTTCACTATTACTGAAGATGGCAAAACCAGTGATTATATTACAAAAAATTTGTGATTCCTTTCTTAATTTTAGATCTTAAATGTGAATAAGATATTTGCTGTGGAGTACTAGAAACAAGTAGGCTACTTCAAGGATGACAAAGATGCAGATCAGACAATTATATCAAACAAATAAGCTAAGAGTTATGCTCACACGTACTTGAGGAATTGAAATCTCTAAGGACTCAAGAAAAATATGCTTAGCCCTCTGAAACAAAGCACAAATACAGCTCTAGCACTTCACAAACACACTATATTGCAATGTCAAGATACAGAAAAAATCCCACCTTGCATCCAAAAAAAAAGCCCTTTTTAGATTCCAGCATATTTTTAAGAGAACTTTGCTGAAGATCCTTGCTCTTGGCCCTCCAGGTCACAAGGCACTACTAATTCCTGCAGTTACCTTTCCCATCAAGTGTGCTCCAACAGGAGTCTGACAAAGCAGTAAGGAACGTACTCGTAAAAGGGGGAAAAAAAAGAGTGTTTGGGTTTTGAGTTATTGGTGTTTCTGTAAAAATAATATTTGAAATGTTTCTGCTTTTTCAAATAAACACGTTTGCTCTTTTAACATGGTTTTCAGCATTTTGTGGGTTTGGTGCATAGCAGAAATTTAAAAACATTTCCAAAACATTTCAATGTCAGTGCAAGTAAAACACTTCAATTTCATCTTCCTGATTAAATGTTTCTGTAAGACAAAAAATTTACCCATACAGTTTTCTGCCTAAGTATGTTCTGCCTTCACAGCTAACATTTCATATGCAAGACTCCAATTTCACATCAAAGCTTTACTTTTAAATTCAGTAAAGATTCAAATTTAATCTCAGGAGACTATGATGTCTTAGAACAGTTTAAGTGCTGCTACCAACAATCTTTAAGAGATTCTGCTTCTGATAGATTCAGTTTTAATGGGAAACTGGAAGTTACTCGACAAGCATTACCAGTTATCTTGAGAGACTTGCAAAACATTGTACTTGTTCTACAGAAGTTAAGGCTTTCACTTGAATGTCTAAATGCCCTTCTATAGCAATTGCTTTAATACTGTGCTTCCTGCAAAAACTTTCACTTCTACTCTTTCTCCCCTATCCTAATCCACAACACCATCACTTTTCCCTCAGCTGCAATGACACAAGATATAGCCTTAATTAGCCCACATTTCCGAAATCTTATCACTAAGCATTTGTAGCAATGTGTACCCAGTGTCACAGCCCCCTCCACAGTTAATTAATTTCCTGTAACCAAATAAACAGCAAAAAATGCCCCACTAAGCACTAAATTTTAGACAGAAAGGCAACTGAAGGTTCAGGAAAATACACATTTGTTAACAGCTGGCTAAAAATCCAAATATTTCATAATGAAGCCAGTATATTAAAGAATTGTTTTAAAAAAGCCCTACATTTCATTTTCCCCTTCTATCAGCTGCTCCACATACAATCTCTTAAGAAAGACACATACTAAGAAATCTCCATGCACATTCACCTGTATCTCCTTCAGCAGTTTAGCCACTTCATTTTCTATAGCACCCTAAAGCAACTTCCTCAGAGGCACAGTATCATCCTCTTGCATCAAATACTTAACTGTCTCAAAGTAAATTTCTTTTTTTAGGAGATAGTAAGGCCCTTAATTACTGTCTTAATATTTCCTCCCCTGCCTTATAACATAGCGAAGGTACATTAAAAACATAGAATGCCTCGTCTCCTCACTGAAGGAAGAGGTGCCTGACTGACTCCCAATCATTTCAAGGGTACAAGTTTTAATCCTTGCGTAGATCCCTCCCACCTTCATCTTTTAAAACCTGAGATCTGCCACTTAACAAAATTTCCTCTTTACATCTAAATCATCTGAAAACAAAAAGAATAATGCACATGAAGGAAAAAGCTTATTTACAGAGCAGTTTTTTAGATTAGGCAGATCAGAAATTAAAGACCTGCTTAAACATTAGCTACAAACTTAGCTGATCAGGTGCTGCAAACCAGCTGAAGTAAATGCATTTCAATTATAAATTAATATCAGATGCTGTTCTCCAGAAAAAGCAGTTCAAGACAACTGAGAGTGAGCAGGGTTACAACTTTCCAAAATTAGCCTGACATGATCTAATTCAGCTTCAGTGGGAGTTAGATTGGGCCACGTGCCCACAGCTACATGAGTCTAACTGCTGCATCTCAAAAACAATAGTTAAATGAAAACTGCCTCATTGCTACCATAATTAACCTGTCCCAGCCACATACATTAGTAATTACTTTTTTTTTAATGGTAGCTTTTGTCAAAGTTTCCACACAACTGCATGAGCACTTCAAGACAGACTTTTACATACCTATTTCATGTACATAGCAAGAAGGCTGGCAAAGAGAGGCAAGAATGTTATACCGGAAAGATAAGCCTGTTATCAGTGTTTCAGGGTGAAGAATAACTTCCTTGAGTGTGTGAGGTGGTCTCTTTCTATCCACAACTCAGTGCTCTTATTTAACAGAGGTTTCCTAAATCCTCTAAAAATTGCAGCCACCATTTGCTGTTGTGAGATGAAAACCCTGTATAATATTCAACCACATCTACCAGTAACTGCTCAACTGTTGCTGCCAGGGATTTTTTCCACATATCACACAAATACATCACCTGTCATACAAAAATACATTCTTAACACTCAGTTTCTGCTACATTAATTTATTTGCAGCACCAGGAAGCAGCCTTGAGGGAAAAAAATAATTAAAAATTGCTCTTTCATCTTGATGTTATTTTAATGTGAATGTTTCATTACAGCAATATATCTATGACCAACAAGAGAGATCATTTAAGTCTTTAGCTACTTAATTTCTATTTAACTGGCTATTATGAATGATTGAGGAACTAATAAATTTGTCTTCAAAACAGTCTCAGAATTTAGGAAGCATTCTGTAGTCGTAACAGGCAGATATTTAGCATGTCAAACTAAATATTTGACAAGGCCAACGAAGTAAATACATCTCAAAACACTGACCCAGGAAGCCATACCCCTTTTAGATAGGGTTAAGAGGTATATAAGTATACTGGCTGAAGTTCAGATGGAATATTTTTGGACAATTTTTTGTGAAAATGTAAGATGGAAGAACAGTGAATCTATCCATGAGTGATCTATCGCAGAAGAAGAAAGTACATCTTTCCCCAAAAGTGCAAGTTAAAGACAGAGGATGAGTGGTTGTCTCTGAATGTTTGCATTTGAGTAGCTCCAAACTCCACAGGCAAATCTTGAAATCAGAAACAGACACCATTCTACAACCATTACTTCTCCTGGCATCAGGATACAGCTATCTTAATCTCTGCCTTTTTAATACCTCCAGACTGTGGGTTCTAGACTATGACCCATCCCACAGTATTTGCAAAATTCTAGCTGGAGGGATTAGCAACCAACAGCTACTCAAATCTGCCTGGATTATCTTTAAGATAGAAGAGATGAATATTATGACTACTCAGATGTATGATTGTTTTAAATTACCAGCTGCACATTAGGAAGCAGTAAGGATTAAATTTCAGGCTTCAGGAACCTGTTTGTCCTCAATCTTATCTTTAATTTTTATAAAAGTTTTGTTACAAGACAGGTTGGATTATATGTATTTATACCCTAATCAAACATAAATTAAAAAAAAAAAGGCAAGCTGTTCTGTTCTACACAGATACAGTTGCGAGACAAATGTTTTGACATCCTAAAAACAACATTGACATTATCTTAAATGTTACCCTTAATTTTTGTAATTGCTATATGTTACAACAATGATATTTTGATATAGCTAACGTATTAAATCTTAATTTTGTCTTCTTGAATCATTTATAGTCTTGCTGTATCTTTCAACACACCACTGTTAAGTATCATAGAAAAATGGCAATCAAAAGATTGTATAAAGTAATTATTTTATTCCTCCATTACTTTTCTGGATGGATTTAGCTCAAGGGCCTAACAGTATTCTGCTGTTTCCACAGATCCTTCATAAAGTTGCAAGGAAACATCTTTAAAAGAACAACTGCAATTTTCCTTAAATATTAAGTTTTAAATTGATTAGGGTCATCAGCAAGGTCTTCAGGTTCCATTAGTTTTTAAACTACAGCTGAATTTCTACTTGTCATTCCAGGAACTTTTTATTCTGTATGATTTTACAGGAAATGAGAAGAAAAAAATTTACAAATACTTAATTAACTCGTGGCTAAATTCATAACTGTATGAATTCAGACTTCACATAATTGTACACCAGTCACCCCCACTCTGAAATTTCCAGGATCATAAGTACAGTTCTAGGAGGTCTCATACCTTACTTTGGGTCATTGGAGAACTATTTATCAAAAATATAGATGAAAAATAATGCTCTTACAGTTCACAGGCTATAGTGAAATAACTTTCTGCAGAAGATTTCCCATGTGACTGTGACCTGTTCAATTTAATAACCTAAAAGGTATGGTAACACAGATTGCCACAGCCTGTGCAGCTAACCTTGCTAATGTCCTTACAGCATTCTGTCAACTATAACAGAAAGGCTGGAAGAGTGCCCAAGGAAGGTATCTAGTAGCCAATACAAAGTTTCCCAATAATTCTATAAAAACTCAACCTTGCTAAAGCAAGAACTCTGCACTTAACATGCCAAAACATAGTCTTACAGCACCAAAATGGGTTCTGGAAGGAGCTGAGAGACCACAAACACTCCACCACTTGGAATGTGGGTCAGTAACATTGCACGGGTCTGTGTGCTGCAGCCTCCCTGCTTTTTCACCCCTGCAGCTTTCTCAAGTATCCTGTACCTCCAGAGTGCTACCAGAGTGCTGGATATGAACTGCCAGGAGCAGCCCCATCTCTGTCAGATGCAGCAATGGTAGAGCTTCACAAATAAAACACCAGAGTGGCAAATGAGGCCATCCTTATTGCTGGAATGGCCCATCTCCATCTCTTAACCCAGTCAAAGCAGACAGACAACTGTGTTCCAAAGCAACCTACTTTGCTTGTGCTTCTGCCTAAAGCCAAATTTGCCTATTAATGAAAATGGAAGGTGACACAATAACACAGAACAGTTTGAGTCAGTAGAAATGTATGCTGCAGCACTCAATTACAGCTGGGTGAATGAAAGACTGTGTTACAGATTTAATTCATCTACCCCCCAGTTTGGAAGTCAAGATAGATCTTTTGGTATCAAAAATTCCATTTAAAATTATTTGAAGATCTTATCGCTCAACAACTGAATTAATTCGGCTTGTAATTTTTATCCTTTGAGAAGAACAAGCACAAGTCATTTTGTAAGAACCTGGTCTTCCAGTTTTGGGGGGACAGAAAGGGACAAGGAATTACCTTTACACCTGGTTTTCCTCCTGTCTAATTTCCCTGCACAACACTAACTCCAATCACATTTGGGGAGCCCAATCTGATGACTCTGACCAAAGACAGAGTTCGCTCTGCACTGCACAGTGACACTGATTCCAAATGGTGTTTACTGGTTCTACAAACAGTACTGTCAACCAAAAGGCATCATGTTTTACCAACTTTCTTTACCCATTCATATTGTACACACTTTCCAAGTTAAAGATCACTGGTTTTTTAGCACGTCAAACCAAATCCTCATTTTGATCCAACTTCCTTACAAATACCAGACCCTACAGCCATTTTTGAAAGCATCAGTGATAAGTATCAGCATCTTCACACTGAAGTTAATTCAAATACTATCATTCCTAAACACAAACTATTCTTTTTGCATTCTACAGCTGTAAATGCTATCCAATTATACACCTTCATTTCACAAAATACTTTCACCGATAAAGAACTCTTGACATACAGAACAGTTGTGCCTCCATTTACATACCTAACTTTATTCAACTTCCCTTTCATAATTCTTATTTAGAAAAGGCTATCCAAATGTTTAGATTAGGACACTAACTCAGCTTCTTCACAAGTTCCTAACATTTGGAACACAGTGAAACAGTGTGCCTGCTAATTATGATCTTGCTTCTGTCATACCAGGTTAAGGGGTCTGATCCCTTGATTTGGATCTGTATGTTAGGCTGATTTTATAATAAATAACTGAAAAGAAAATTACATTGCTCAAACTACTATTCTTCGAACATTATGTCAAAGTTAGCTCTTACCAGAGATATGCAAAAGAAATAAATCAGATTTCAGAGACTGTTGGAGAGAACTTCAACAGTCTGATACAAGACTGGTTCTACCATTCAAAACAACCTGTGATTCATGACTGAACAGACAGACCAAACTTTCCAAAGGTACCATAGTGCTAATGAAACCACTGGCCTCTTCTCAACAGAAGTCATGAATCTTCTGAACACCTCCACAGGCTTATGAGGTTGAGCATCCAAATATCAAAACACAAAAGATTAGAGACCATTTTGAAAAATATAATCTGTATTCAGCAGTTGCCAATACAAACAATCCTCCTGTAAGCATTTTGCTCATTGCGGAGCAATGTGGAATATGAGTGTGACAAACTTCCTAAGGGAAAGCTCTGCTCTGTTTGCCATCCCTGTGACACAGAAAGGTCACAGGTTTCACATTTAACAGTAGCACAAAAAGAAGGCTCTTTCCCTGAAATCTTTATACCATGAAATGACAGAAACACAAACTTACTGTAAGGTGTTGTATCAGTAGGGTCAGGAGGTGGGAAGTTTTCTGTGAAGTTGACATTACACAAGTCTGTACTACAGCAGCAGAAGCGGTATGTTCCATTCTGAATCAAGGAAGGGGTGGTTGTAACTATACACTCTTCAAAGTGACACTCCTGAGGGTCTCCTATATGAGACCAACAACCTGCAAAAAGAAGCAAATGACTTTTTTTTTTTTCCAAGTAAGCATAAAATTAGTTCTACTGACTGGATAAACACACCTACAGAAATCCATACATTACCTGATTAAACATTACAGAGTGGGGTGAAAACAGTTATCATAATTTGTTTGTCTGACTTTATTACCACCTTTTAAACCAAAACCTGAAGAATTTCTTTTAGAACTCCCCATAGCCAAGGAGCAGAAAACGCGGACAGGGATGAAGGCCAACATCCAGCTGTTGCCTTACTATGATAAAACCTGAATTTCTGCACCTTCTAAGCAGAAATATGCTGTTCCTCATCTCTCTGATACCACAGACCACATCACCATTTTCTGGTCCACAGACTAAATGAATTGTGACCTAGTCCCTTCCTTAGGCCACAAGACTGCATCTACAGCTTGGTGCTTCTTGCATAATTTTCAGAATTCTGCCCTTCCTCATTGTCAGCATCACTGGACTTTTCTACAGGACCACAACTTATTGACTGGTTCATACCAGGTCCTTTGTCCCTGCAGCAACTGTTCGTTCCCAAGCATGGTCAACAGCAGTTAAATGTCATTTATCCACAAATACCTGGAAGGGAAAGAGGCAGCAGTGGGGCAGAGGTGAGTAGTCAGGCTGCTCCCTTCAGCAGATTGCCAGATCAAACAGGAATCATGGACTATGGCTCCACAGGCTATTTGTAAATACCAGCTGCATTTTCATTCAGCATTATACTACATGGACTTGCATCCAAGTAAAAAAGAGCAGAATTCCTGAGAACCAGAATCAAAACATGTCTCCAGAAACTGCAAGGCCCTCACACCTCCTACCTTCATTCTCCCCACAGAAGAGCACTGAATTACAGTACTGACATGTGAACTATAGCTGAAATTTCCTTTGTAACATCATCCAGTCAATATGAATATACACTTTTTACTTAATAAGACACTTACTGTTAAATTTATCATTACATCAATACATATGAAATTCAAGAAAGACATCTTCCTCTGGACATCCTATGTAACAAGAGATTTGAATGCTTCTTTTTTCAACTGTACATTGATGTCTTTGGTCTATTTTAGAAGTCATTTATTTCAAACAAACCTGTTCACATTTAAAATAGCTAAATCAGAAGTTTAAAATTATGCATTTTGACAATGTGCAAGAACTCTAGTTTTGCAGCTGTGCAGCTTTGTATCAGCTGGCTAGATCACAAAGAAGTGAAATAAGTAACAAAACTACTGCACTAAAACTGAACTGTTACATACCTTGTTTTACAAGATGTATGTCTCCTTCTCGTGTTTTTTCCCAAAGTCCATAGCAGGTACTACCTTTCATGCACAAAATTGTGCCATTCTCCTGGGAGATTCGGCTCTCACTGATTCCATGGTCCTGCTGATATGGGTCTTTAAATGCACACAGCCGCTCCTCACTCTGTGTAGCTTTAGCCAAAGAAAGAAAAATAATTTTTGTCAGTGATTCTATGCATAAAATACTAACTTTAATAAAGAGATTATTAAGGTCTTCTGGAAAGATACATTCAAAAAAAGCTAGATGTGTAACTACAAGGCACTTAGATGCTATTCAGAAGTGCAGCTCAGCAAACATCCAATCACGGTAAGAATTTCTAATACATTTTTCAACATCTAGATTTCATCCAGTTCTTTAAATCCCATCAAAGCATTGGCAGCAAAAAGATACAAGATGAAGTAGATTGGTCTTTTGGGTAAAACAGATTTTGAACTTAAAGTAAAATTATAGCATATGTAATTGTAAATTATTAAAGGTACTGTAAAAAATATCTTCTCACAGATGGTTTATTTCTTTGATCATTCTTCAGCACTGGCCCCAAAGAAGCCACATTTCAGTAAGGCAGACTTACTGCAAGAACACTGTTTCACTGTGTCACCAGCTGGGGTGATTGGGTAAGAAAAACCAAAAGACTTGGATACGTGTGTCTCTTTTAAGGCTGTTACTGTTCATTAGGAGTCAAAATTTGTAATTCTTTTATGCTGAGACAACCATAGATTGCTGCACTATTCAGGCCAGCATTCTGTCAGTGTTTCCCAGTTTATTGTGTGGCAGCAGTAATTAAAATAGCACAACTTAGCTGATTTTCCTACTGGTCTGGTAGAGCGTGTGTGATCAGTAGAGCTGTGTGTCAGCTCAGTGGGGGCAAAACTCTCAGCTGAGGAGACAGAAACTTCTTAAGCCAGTGTAATTCAATCACTTGCAGCTCCCCACACTCCAAGAACTTGGCTGGCAGTCCATGCTGCTCGCCCACCTCTCTGAACTCTGGTCAGAAAGTCAGTCGCCTAAATTTCATATCCCATTTTTTAAAAAAATCTCTCTGAGCAGAGTTAGTCAAATTACTGAGTACAAAAAGGTCACACATGACTAGCCAGCACATGCTGCCTCCAGCAGAACTTGCCAGTTGCGCGCTGCAGTTTTATTCTCAGAACAGCTGAGTATGCCAGGCGTGAAGCATCTGTCCTGCATTCTCTGCTCCATGACATGGGACTGGCCAAGAAACAACGTATGAAAGGACAGGACCCCACTGCCATAAGGGAACTGGATCTGACTCACTTTTTGAAAAGTCAGAGAAGAAAAAACTATCACAGAATTACAATTTTCAAGACACAGTGGGACAAAAGTAGACAGCCTTGTGAAATAGGACACATCTGCTCTGAGGGACAGTAGGAAGGTTTTAAAACCTCTTGCATATGATAGCTGAGTGGGACTAAGGCCTCCAAGATCTGGTTGTTTACAAAATGCGCAAATTGCTGCAAGATAAGCCCTTCCATAACTTGCCTTTGTGAAAAATTGATTTAAAAGAACAGAATTTATGAAACAGCCACACAAATCTGGTTTCCTTATTTAAAAAGAAAAGTAATTCCAGGAAAGTCCACTTTAATAATACCTCCATATGTTAAACAAAAAAAAAAATCTTTGAACCCATGAACTAATAGAAGAAGAAAAAAGACCAAAACAAACCAAAACCTTTTGAGTTTGCCTTGGACTCAGACCAAAAATAATGACATATATCGTGTCTGTGCACCACGGACTGAGACAGCTTTAATTGCTTACTTTTCAGGTCTCTTAATCTTTCTATAAAACTCCTAGGATCAAGGTTGAGAGGTAAGAATATGAGAAGATACTCAAAAAAAGAGAAGTTGTTAAGATTCATGCTAGATGCTGTCCAACCATACATGTACAACAGAAAATAAAAGTAACTACCAAAGGCTTTTCTGATTTACTGGCTGCATTGCCTTATAAGAATACCTGCAGAGGGGAGGATGGGGCAAGCATGAGAAAATACAACACAGAGCCAGCAACCTGAGTGTCTATCAATTTTCTTGCAAAGTAATAAAAATACAAGTTAACTTGACACAATTTAATGTCAGATGATCTCAGTGGGAAACTTTTCCAACAAAAAAATAAAGGTTACTCATCCAACAACTAGAGTTTTCATGCTGATCACTGCACATTCCTGCTTCGAGTATAACTCGGAGAAGCACAGCCCCTGTGGGAGCAGTACCCACTGCAATACTCTGCTGACCCCTGCCCCTTCCCTGATGGCATGGAACATCTGGAGAACAGGGGACGTGGAACAAAAGCTACTTTATTTTTCTCTATGGCCTCTGTATGTTCATTGTTGAAGTTGCAATGCCGAAGAAAATTGGGTAAGGCAGAAACCATCTTGCAGAACAACAGAATAGATGAGCTGCTTCAGTTACTGCTTGTGATTTCAGTACATTCCTGCTCTGGGATTTCTTTCTTCCAGGCAGTGGAAACTAGTCAGATTTAAAAACTTTTAGTACTGGAATACTTCTAGGTCAGGTCTTAAAAGCAGCCTCTATCCTAGGTGAGTATGCTTGTATGCCTTAAACCTTGCCCAAAAGATGTACTAGAAAATACTACAACAAAAACCACACAAAAGTGCTGGAGTGCCTCTTTAAAAGTTGACATATTTCAACAGAAATCTTACTCTTCAAGGTAAAATACTGTTGCTCATTTGGATTTCCACATGTTCCACATGGATGATGTTGTTTGTCAGTTTTCAGTCATCATGGAAGCCAGCAGGTATGCAGGGTGCATTCAGGGCTGTCCCCTGGGAGCTGTGCACATGCAATGCTTGAGGGCAGCCACTAACACACTCTGCAGCAGCTTAGCTAGGAACAGTTCCAAAGCTGCTTCTCCATGCTTGGTGATGTTTGAAAACTGTCTAGATACGGTCCCAGGCAGCTGGTTCTAGGTGATCCTGCCTCAGCAAGGAGTTGGACCAGATGACCTTCAGAGGTTCCTCTCAACCCCAACCATTCTGCAATTCTTGCATGTCTCCAATGTGCAGCAAATAAGGCACAAAAATTATTTCTCAGCTGGGCTACTTGCTCTTTTTTGTCTCCAAGGCAGGCAAGATGGGAGGGTAAGACTAGAACTACTGGATTCTCTTGCTTGTCTTCAGTTCAAATAGATCCAAATAGACCCAAGGAAATACCTTAATGTTAAGACCGTCATTAAACAACATGAGCAATTAAAATAAATAACTTATCCTATGAAGACTGAGGCTGCTGAACCACTCTATTTGATACATCCAGTTCATTTGCTACCTGTCAGAAACATGAAGGGCAAAGTCCCTGCAGACATGTGTGCTCACCAGATATTAGGGAGCCGTGAGCAGTTCAGTGGTCAGTGCCCTTTTCCTTACAGATTTCGCAGACCCAAGATGCAGCAGCAGGGTATCCTCAAATCAGCAAAATGCAGAAGCCATTTACAGATCAAGCTATGCAGTGTATCTGCCCAGACATTAAACACAACCAGCACACAAACACAACAAAGACCTAACACCAAAGTGGCAGCATAGGTTTCACAGGACATCTGCTGCATGGCTGAAGTCATCCTTTAAAACCCCAAATTTACCTTTATAAGGTAATTTTATAGTAAACTCTGTTTGTTCATCACATTGAACTCATTACACATTCAGATCTTTTCTAATTAACCCTTTCATGAGGGATTTTGAAATAAATAAATGGCAACTGAATGCCTACATGTCACAACACTGAAAAATTTGCTACTGGAAAAACTGTAGAAGCAACAGATAGGATGACACTGACGAGGACAAAAAGTAAAACTTAAACAACAGATTATGAAGGATTTATAATGAAATGTCAATTTTCCATTCCTCTTGTATTTGCATACCAGACAAACTATGTCAAAATAATTCAATAGAAATAATAAAATGAACACAAGCTTCTGTTCTCTCATTCTGCAGAGATTTCTAACAAGGACAAGAGGGAAAGGCACCCTTCCCAAAAGTTCTACCAAGGCAAAAACCAATAAGAGCATGGCAAGCTCTTCAATTCCCTACCATAAACCAGAAAAAAGCCCCCAAATGTCAAAATGAGTTTTGCTGATCTCCAGCCCATTTTACACCTCTATGTATACAAAAATACACTTTTATATACAGTTTCAGAAACAAACATGAATGGCATTCAAATTGAATATGGGTGCTCCAAGCAGTCATCTAGGAAACAGTAAATGTTCTCAGCTTTCCTGCTTGGCTGCCACTACTGGTGAGTCTGATCACCACACACGTATGTAACAGACTTTACTTGAATGAGACTGTGAAAACTTACTGTCATTTTCCAAGAATGGGTAAAGAGACTACAATAAATTACTTTCCTGGAATCACAAAGGCACTGGGAATCGCCCATTGTTTCCCAAGTCCATCCTGTGGCTCACGCTTACTGTCGCAGTGGTCTGGGGGCGTAGAGTTCACCCCCATACCACTATACAGCCCCGAAAAAGAGGACCAGGACTTCAGGAATTTCCTTCTGGCATACAGCTCAGGTTTTTATGCGATTTACCATCTTAGAATTAGTCAGTTCTACTGTCAACAAAAAAACCCTGAATATTATAATGGAAAAAATGCTATATAGATTTTTTCAGTATTTTCTTCCCGTAATCATGATGTTATTTCCAGCTGCTCACAAACAGAAAACTGATTCACACTGATAAGTGAATTCTGTCTGTTCACTATAAAAACACCCTGAGATGTTTACTGAGTATTTGCCTTTTTCCCCCACTAAAGATATTTCTGAACAGCAAAGATCAGAATAAAATTCCAAGTGCATCTACTATGACAGAAATGCTGTATGCAACTAACACACAATTCATCCATACTACAAGGAGTTTAAACAAATTAATATGTCGCCGTTGTTTTTAATATCGTAATTCTTTCATGATCACTGCATGTTCTAGGAAAACAACTACTGAAAACAATGGAAGAGAAATACCAAAGTTACAGCAATCCAACTGCAAATCCTTAGAACATGAGTCATATTTTCACTAATAGCATCGGAAGTCACTTCCATTAGTACTTAACTGATGCTTCCTGACCTTGCATCTATTCAATGCAGTACATAGAATTCGCGTCAAGTGCAAAGCGAGGGGGAAAGGAACAACAAAAAAAAAAACCTCAAACATTACTCAAATACTACTCCATGGTCTAATCACTGGGATTAAAGATAAATAACACACTTGCCACTTCATTATTAATTCCAGGCAAAACATTTTGTGACTCAACAGTGACAAGTAAAAGAATGTGAGAACAGCCTGAAGACAAACCTGCATGCAATCTACAAGAACAGACCTGCTGGCATCACAGACCACACACAGGGGTACCTTGTTGGTAATTACACCAACTGCCTTTAAGTCCATAAAGGTGACAACTTAAAAAAAAAAAAGCAAAAAAAGAAAAAGGTTTCTGAGCATGTTTGCCTGTAATGGAATTTCTTTAAATACAGGCCACCACACATTCAACTGGAAATCTCAGTAGGCTGCAACAGATTTGTTTTCAAAGATCGACGTTTTTTCTGTAACTTGTCCTTTCAATTAGTTAGATTTTCATCAGAACAGCCATAGACACAAAACCTGTTTTATTTTGGCTCTGTCAGCTTTCTGTGGAGCTCTTTTATTTACACAATAGGGGGAAACATCATTGCCCTCGAGACAGGGTTATGAGATAGTTTGCATTATGAAGACATGCTATTATAAGGAAGGTATACACCAGGAAGCTCCTCTGAGTATATCTTTTCAAATACTGATAGCTGAATTCCCGTGTGATGTACAGAGAAATAGAATCTTGAAGAAATCATCACTTAGCAAATACTCTGTTGCTTTTTTTTTATCTTTTTCTCCTCAGCGGCTTTAATTACAAATATTTCTGAATGTGTATCCACTTACAGTAAAATATATCATATGCAGATGTCTTTTGAAGGAAGGCGTGCTTCTCCAGACAGACCACCCTCAATACCAACTTAGAGTGGGAGGGAAAGAAGCTAAACTACTGGTAATCTTCCACATATTTATACTTCCAGTATTCTGTTTTGTAGCATGTTTGACCAACTGAACAGCAGGGCTCTGCACTGACTGGTTAGAAAAGCAAATAAATTGTCTGCCTAAGGATTAGGCATGAGGACATGAAGGTCTAAACCAACCTGAAACGGCCTGGAGACTTTCTGAGCAGGAGGTCAAGAGCAGCACAGTGCAACACAAAGCCTGGGAATGTTTGGTTAGGCAGGCTGCACAGCCTATTGCTTTACACAACCACTGGACTAATATTTTAAAGACATTAGGATGAAATAATGGAAATTTGCACAGGAGAATATATACAGCAGAATACAGCAGAACTTCTAAGAAGGAGGCAGGAAAGTAAAGAAAAGAAAGTAAAGGAAAAAGGAAAGTAAAGAAAAATGCTTCAGAAATTTACATCTGTGGTAAATTTACATGTTTTCCTCTCCTCCTAAGAAAAAAAGGGGAAATAAAAACCACCATAATCATTAACTATTTTACAGGACATAATATGTACCTCAAGACATACTGTAAAATATATTTTGACAAGAACCCTTTACAGTTTATACTTGGTGTCAAATCTGGAATAATCTGTTCACAGTACTGCATGTCCTTAGCCTTCATTGATGAAAATTATTTTGGTTTTGTCTGCTTTTGCTGACTAACATCACAATTTCAAATGCTGGCAATTACATGGAGCCAGGCTTCGACTGAGAACTAGTGCCAAAACTAAAATGAATGCTTGTACCGATACCCATTTCAAACTGATTGACTGCACAAGCAGATGACAAAATAACTTATGTTTACTACAAGGTCCTTTGCCCTCAAAACTGACTAGAAAATTCAAGTGTCTTTTTTCTGTACATGGTTATACATGGTCTTTCCTTCTCCTCAATCTAGCCTTCAAGCAAGCAAATAAATTTGAAATCTGTTTTCTTTCCTTGCTCACTTTCTAACACAGTGTTGTGGGCTGAACAAGGCTACCAGCAGAAATGGAGATACCAGCGGAGCCTTTTCCTGTTGAGTTTTCTTTAAGAGTCCTTGGGTATCTTGGTGTTTCAGCTTCATTCTGAAGAACCAGTGGTCTGCTAGCACTAAATAAGAGCAACAGAGCCAGATCATGTGACAACTCTATTGAGTCATGCTGTGCAAAATGTTCACATTTTGCTTTCCACTCAGGCACTGCTGTCTCAGACCACTTTGGTACATAGTCCATGGCTTCCTCTGGGACCAGCTGACCCTCCTGGCACAACCTCATTGGCTACCAACACGTGCCCCCCTTGCAGCCTTAGATTAGTATTATATACCTCTGACCAGATGCATCCACCATACCAGCAATTTCACTAATTGGAATTAATGTAAATAGCCATGGATGGAGAGGCCAAAAAGTAAATTGTCAACTCAAATTCTGTACTGAAGGCCTTGTTCTCCTTTTACCCAATTTACTCTCAAAGGAAGTTGCCTTAGAAGAACCCAGCTTATGCAAGAGCAGCCACGCAGCAAAGAACCAGGATGGCAGAGATTTATTGCTACCAGCTGACGAATTATGTAGTTCCCAAACGCTGCCAGATTTTATGAAAAAATACCTGAGTTTACTGCCAATAAACCATGTCACTGCCTTATTTCTACAACTTTCTAAATGTTTCTGAGGACCACCAGACCACCTTGCCGTGCAAACTTCATGAAAACCAGACATTACCACAGATGCAAAGTTTTATCTATCTAGTAAGAGAACAAGACGTGGTGGCAAGAAAAACCTGTGTTTTGGGTCAAAATTCAAGAATGTCGAGTGAATTTGAACAATTAATACTGCTTTACATCAAGAGGATGAGCATTTTTCAGCTGATATGGGAAGAGATTCGAGCTGAATCTGTAATGAGGATATTGACGCAGCCAGGGTCAGAGAAGGACAAACTGCAGAATTAAACCTAAATGTCCTAAAGTCTCCACTACAGCCATAACAAGTTGACCTTTGACTACAAGGCCCACTAATCAGAGCTTCCTCCACCTTACGGTATCTCCTCCACAATGTATACAACTAAACAAGAAAAAGAATCTACCTCTCACAGTGATTCAGCATTTTCCTTAACATTGTTGTATAGCTGTGTTCAGCCAGTATACAATAAAAACAAATGTCCTAAGTGTGTAAGTCTGTCTAGTTCAGCAGGTTTCTTCCTTCCATCTTTTTCCCCCTCTGCTAGAGTCCCACTGATTTTCAACAAGACAGAATTAAAACAAAAGGCACGTAACAAAAAGGTAGTGGAAAAAGGTTATCAATCTGACCAATATGAAATTCCTAAATATATCACCTGCTAGCTCTGAAAAACCTCTCTGGTATGTTAAAAAAAACTATAACAGTATCTTAGTTCAGTGATTACACAGGACTGACGACATTTTATCACACAGCTTGGCACTTCAGAAATAGCTGAAGGCTTTAGAGCAAGAGACTGCAGCAGGTTTCCTGGTGTTATAAAAACAGTAAAATGTCATGGCATTTTAGCATTCACTTCATTAAGCTTTAAAACACTCATCTTTGTCATCAGACTTCAACTTTGAGTCATTTCCAAAAACTTTTCATTTCATATTAAAGCAAAATCCAGTCAGTGTGTTCTGTATGGAAACACAAGAGTCCAAGCACATTCAAAAAGTCTTCTGAAAAAGCTGTTAAGCTCAAATACTCGAAAGTAGAAAAAAATTAGCATAAAACATGATTAAACTATTAAATACCATAAAAGTGTCAAATCATAGTGTATGTTTAACACTCACTTAAGGGAGAATCTAATCTACTAATCTAAACACATTAGTGGAGGACAAAGTATAAAAAAATTACCCTCAATTCCAAAAGCTTGTCTTATTTTTAAAATAATCTTAGAGCTTCCATGAAATTAACACAGATGATGATTTTCTGTGAGGATTCACATGGCAAAAAGCATCCTTGTGGCTGCAAATCACACTGACTGGTTTGCACTGTCTTCTTGTCTCAAGATGAAATGATTTTTGCTTATTTTACTCCATGAGCAAACAGGAATTCAAGTCTTTACACATAGTTGAATCACCTCAGAGAGAATCTGCTCACAGACTCACAATGGAGAGCAAAAAAAATTTCAACAAGAAGTATTTTGCAAGCCAGCTTTACGTATACCTTCCACTTTATTCAAGAATTAGTCCAACATGCACTAAAGTTCATTTAAATCCAGATTTCTAGAAAAGCACAGGAAAGGGAGTAGCTGGCCTTCACTGACTCAACAGGATTTTAGACATCCAACTTCTCAAGGTCTCCCTGGAAAATCACAGTCTACATTTAATCTGAGTGACTAAATTACAGGATTTAAACAAGTTAGCATTTTTCCAATTATTTCTTTAATATATTTTTCACTTCCTAAATGACTCTGTCTCCATTCAAAGAAAAAATAAGTTCATGTTACTGTTTAGCAATTATGTCAGAACAGAAATCACCACAGCCTTAGTCACACATAATCTTTTCCAGTGGCCAGTGTCTATTCATGGAACTGAAAAAGCTTGAATTCTTTATCTTTGCCCTAGACTGGAGTTCAGGATTTTTTTCTGGGTATGAGCGTCTGGCTTTTGTTTATCTGGGCTGTCAAAGTAAAGTATTTGCATGGAATAACACAGGAAACTCTGCAGCAAAAGCAACAGTAAAGCAAACTAATGATGTGATATTTATCCCCCAAACTCAGACTTCCCACAGCAAAATTGCTTATTTCAGAGTCTGCTTTACATTCCCTCTAAAAAAGATCTGCTACTTGGTAATCCCCCAACACATGTACTGTACTCACTTTTCTATCTAGCAGGGATGCCATTTCTACTGCAGATATTACTGAAACACTTTCTGGAGAACTTTGCAGTACCTTAAATCTGGAAAAAGATAGAACCCATACAGCCTGTTTCTTACAGCATATTACAAAAATTTTTCCTATAAACATTTTCAGGACGCTGTGAATATGCTATTGTGAATATACTGAAACATTCAAAAACTGGCAAACATTCTTGGACCTGAAGCTACAAGGAAATTAAGCTCCAGAATCACAATCATATTTTGCCCTCAGACAGAAGCATAATCTATTTGGCTTTGAAATCTTAAACCCTGAAGAAAATGACAAGAGCAGCAAAAGAGAGAAACTAGCTTCTACCCAGACATGCTTCATGAGGGTTTGAAGCTTCTCCCCTTTCCAGAATTCCTCACAGAATACATGTTTAAGTTCAAAAACATCTCAAGTCTTTTTCTTCAAGACATTTATTAGTATGCCACAGAGTACCCCACAAACCATTGTTATCTTGAGTCAAGAGCACGGTCAACACGAAAGCTCCCCAGGCACCACAATGCAGCCAGCGCAAGGTGAAGGGCAGCTCGTGCAGAGGACAGACCATCAAGGACCTGTGAGAGATTGTGGGCTGCTACAGCAACTTGGGACTTACTTCAAACACTCCCACTTTGTGTTCCTTAACTGAGAGCAGGAATGGAAAGAATTGTCAGCTAAAGGTATTTATGGTGTTTGTTGAACTGGTCAAAACCAGAAAATATTGACTTTTGCTTCTATTAGACTTCGAGGTTATCAGCCCATTGAACAGAGGTCACTGTTCATGTATTTTTTGATCTTACAGTGCTTAAATTGTTAGAAATTTATGGGCACAGCACTGCACTATTTAAAATCAACTCATACATTTTCTTTATGCATTTATTCTTTTTCCATTTAAATGCTTGTTGTACCAAAACCACCTTCACTGAGAAGGTGATAGAGGCAAACTTTTGCAGACTTTGTATAGTCAGAAAAAAAAAAATCAGTGTCTAGTCAAGACAAGCTCTTCATTAACTTCTGATTTCTAAACTTATGCAGTTAAAAAGGGCATGGTTGGTACATGCAGACAAGCCCAGGTTACTGAACACACTTGTTTCAAGGACTGGCTTTCACGTACTGAAGTACAGCACGTCACACCAAGGAAACAAACTTCTGGGAACAAGGAAACAAAAAAAAAAAAATTAAACAGGAGAAGATTGTTTTTCATTATCTCTGTTGATGCTAATGACAGGAAACATGGAAAAGGGCACTCCTAAAATAGACACTCAAGGAAAGGACTGTGATCAACTCGCTTCACGTTTTGCATTACACACCTGAGGATGATGGCTAGAGCTACGCTCAAAAGACCATCTGAACTCCTCACCCTGCACATATACCTCAGGTAGCACAGGTTAACACATCTCTCAAGACACAGCAGAAGTGTGAGCAGAAAACATCAGGTTCTTCAGGTCCCAAGCCAGCCTAATCCACCAACCAGCTGCTGCAGGGGCAAGCACAGAGCCAGAATGTGGGGGCTCCCCCACACACACTGCAGCTCTCTACCACAGACACAGACAAGATCAGCATTTCAGTCCCAGAGAGGTTGAACTTTTTCTGATTCAGACCAACTTAAAAGGCAGGAAATAAGCACAAACAGCATCTTGGCATTTGGGACTAGTAAGGAAGGAACAACGCCAAATCTCATTATGACAACCAAAAAACCACAACAGCATAGAGGCCTTACAATGGCAGAATTTACCAGAGAAGAGGTGGTTTCCTTTGTGTCCATTTTTTTTAAAGACTTTCAACACCACAAAGTGTTATATACATTTATTACAAGGACATTGAAAAAATATTACTTATTTGATACTTAGTTGATTACTTAGTAGATTTGGTGTCTTTTGAAACAAAACTGTGACCAAACACTTTGTTAGCCTCTACTGAGAACATTTTCACTTACAGGTGGGGACATAGTTTAGTGGGGAACACAGAGGTGCTGGGTTAATGGTTAGACTTGTTAATCTTAGAGGGCTTTTCCAACATTAACAATCCTATGGTTCTATGAACTGATAATTTTTTCTCTTTAATTTGAACTAGAAACATTAGAAAGCAATATAACTTGTAACAAACATTTAAATAGCAGCTTGAAATAAATTCAGATCAGGTGTATTAACTCATGTACTTATTTCCTAGCAAACTGGCTCTAATTTACGAAAATTAAAGCGCAACATAAAAAAATACTCATGTTTGCACATGCATTATTTATGTTTTTTTATAAAAAATACATGGTTGTACAGATTACTGCATATTTTAAGTAACCAATATGTACCTACAAAGTAGGTTTTCTATTCTTTTTAACAGGTTTGTATAAAGGAAAACTTACTTGCAATCTTTCTGTAAATAAGAGATCCTGATCCAAGCCTGAATTACTTGACAGGGTGATAAGCCAGATAAGGACAATTTCTGGTGATTAAAATACAAATCCTTCCAGTGTTAAATGAATTTAAGTTCAATATTTTGCTAAGCAGTTTTATGACAGACATGTCTTTTTTTTTCCCCTTTAAACATAAACATGGGTATCACAAAAGGGAAAAACCCAGAAAGTACACAACTCATAACCTGAATATGTGTTTTAGAGTCTTAAGGCAAGATATAATTTATTCTAAAATATTCACTAAACACATTTACAGGATCAGACAGGTTTTCAGAATCTCTGAGACAAACTAATACTGCAATCAAAGGATTAGCAAACCAGCTGCCTATGTGCCATTACAGCTGATTATCATAGACTGTAGACAGCTAGCTTACTTGGAAAGTGCTTTCAGGAATACTCCATTGTTGCCAGAGAGAAGGGTACAGAAGGATAATGTGATAATAACTCATTATTTTATTTATGATACATAAAAAGGGAACATATGTAATAGGAATTGCATGAGGTTTTTGAAAATCTCACTATAAACTACATTTACAGTAAAATCTGGCAAAATGAAGAACTGGAGCCTTACTAAACATTTCCATTCAGAGCTAAGGATGCCATGCAGTGAAGGTTTGACTTTTCAGCCTTCTCCCCCAGTCTCACTAAAAACTAAACCAATGCCAAAATTCATCTTATCATGAGACTTTATTACCTTATACATGCTAGAATAAAATCATGGAAAGAGAAAAAACGGAACAATTTGGAAGTTACAGGCTTATCTTCAAAACGTTTTCAAGTATCTTTTCAGTTCACATGTAGAAAAAATTGTGAAATAGAAACTTCCAAGGGCCTTCAATAAAAAAAAGTCCTTGCTATTAAATAGTCATCGCATAGTTTATGTCCAAATACTTTTCCCTCCCTAAGGCTGCAGGAAAGAATTATTGTTCTTAGTGAGATTGAGCTACTACCAAACAGGAAAACAGCAGAACTCAGCATATTTAAAAAATACTGATGTGTTTACAGCATTGCTTACAAAAAAAAGGAAGTGTCTTTAGTTTTCTGCTGACACTAGTAACCAACTTACTTCACCCCTCAGGTAGCTGGTAAAAAAAAGAATGTATTCAGAGTAGAGCTGTGTATCTCTTTCAGAAGTATGGACGTGGCATTCTTTTTGCCGCCTATGGTTTACTTTGACTAACACTGGTTTTAGTCTATGTAATTTGAAATTAAATATTAAATCCTAAGATTCCTGTACAGGGAGAAAAACAGGATCATCTTGATCACAATATCTAGCTATTGATATGGCTTCTATATCTCAGAAGAGGAAGCCAAAGTCAGAATTTCACAGCCAGTCAAAAGAGGACAGACTGCCTAGGGGGAACTACAGAAGTATAAATATGCACCAGTTATTCAAAGCACAGCTTTCCAGAAAGTTTTTAGATTAAATGGATTATTCTTTCCTACTTGCCTCTTCTCTAGTTTGTCTTTTCTCCCTCACCTTCTGGGGATTTAAAGGTCTTTGAACATCCTGTGTCGGAGATGAGATAAAACAACAGCCATTGACGGTTTTTAAATGCTCTGTCTGAACAAGGCAGAGTAGTTAAAGAAAAGCAGCTTACCACAGTTTTATCCCCAGCTTCTTTGTTTACAACATGGTTACTCTCCAGATCTTGCTTGCTGTCTCTATCCCATAATACTGAAAGGTAAACCTCTCAGGTTTGCAAGCTTTTTTCACTCTTACATAAAACCTCTTGAAATCCACCTCCCTACCCTTTCATCCAAGTAAAGATGTCTAAGAAGGTTTAAACACAAGTTCATCCACACTGCCCTTGTCTTCTTTATTTTTAAAAGCTGTATTTTCCATTACACCTTTTTTTTCTAAATCACAGTTGCACGTCATTCAGGACAATGAGGATGAGAAAACAGGAAATATTTGATTGATGTGGGGTTTAATGTTACCCAGCCGCTGTATTATTCAGGGACCAGAAAACACTAACAGAAATTAAAGTGAAGAAGATCCCAACAACAGAATCAGTTGGATCTCAGAGGAAATATAAAAGGAGCTCATGCTCAGCTTCATTAATCCTTTCCCCCTGCCTCTAATTAGCATGTTGTAAGTGCTCTCTGACAACACTGGACCATAAGGATGTATGACACAGGTATCCACACTAAACTGAGAGTACAATAATGAAAATGTTGGCAGATAAATAAGTCTCTTCTCTGTGAAGAGTTGAACAGAACACAAAACACGAACACAAAAATCCAGACCAGGTCATCTTTGTAGGGTAATAGCAAACGAAAATGAAGAAAGTCCAACAAAGGCAATGAGCAACTGTTACCATCTGACAATAAACCAGTGACCACCAGTTACAGAGGAAAAGGAGCACGCCATGGATCAAAAAAAGAGGAATTAATTCAGTTACATTTGAGTTTTCTCTACCTAATAAGCAGAAAGACACCATTCCTTTCAGCTGAAGCTCTCTTGGTTCAATACAAAGCCAAACGAGGAAGCAAAGGACAAATGTCAATAAAGTTCTAAATAAAAATAATTGGTTTTTTTCTGTACATGGAAGTCAAGTTTGAGAGTATTTTCAACACTACAGGAAAATGTTAACAGGACATGACAATTCTCAAGCTTTGCAAAAATACTAACTTGTAAATGAAAACAAAAGCACAGGCAAGATATGTACAATGAATTTCAGCACTCTGAACACACTGAGTAGCTTACTCATAAAATACTATCATTGTAACAGTAGTATTTGGACTTAAAAAGCTAATGAAACTCTCAAAGAGAGTGCAGAACCTGTCCCATCACATTTAAAGTTCCAGGCAGGTTTTACACCACCACAGAAGTCATTATGCACCTTTCCACCTCCCTGCTGCACCCCTGAAGCAGTAAGATTCTCTCTCTTGCTATTCCTCCCCTGGATGCTTAACCTCATCATACCTTACCTTTCAAAGTCCCACCACATTCAGTTCCTACTGATTTTTTTTTCAATCTGCTTATTATTTCCATGCCTGTTCCTCCCCTGATGCATTTGATAGCAGCTGCCAGTTTCTCTCTTAAGCACCACTACACCTTTTCTAGGTCACTCTATACATACAGCACAATTCCTGTGGGCAGTTGCCAAGTCACCATCACTCTCACCTAATTTTATCCAAGCTTGTGCAGATATTAATTCCTACTACAATGTAAGTCCACAATGAAGAAATTAGTTCCTCTTTTTTAAATCATTAAAAAAGTATCAGCGGCAAAACCCCCACACTAACAGATGCATTAAGTTGACACGACACATGGCTCCATTGTGACTGTCTTTGGCATTCTTCAGCCTGTGACCTGGCCTCCACACTTCAGTATTTTTTGCCCTGAGTCATTTCACTGTGTCTTTATTCTGATTATTAATAAACTGAGACAGGATCCAACTCAGGTTTTCATCCAAATAAATATCAAAAACATTAAAATAAGAAAGATAAAATCCATCCTGGTTACTATCATGTTGCCTGTTACCACAAAGTTCTTATCAAAGTCGCTATTCAGGAGAAGCAATTTGTTCTCTCATTTTATGGGATAACATATTTAACTCCAGAATCTGAGGGAGGGAAGGTGAGGACATTCCAGAGACCCCTGTGGGCCCTGGTAAATTGACTGGCACAAGTACCTACTGTGGAAGATTCTCTTGGTGACCCCAGGTGAGCCTGCCAGCCAAACCCACAAACTGACCAGCAGGAGCTCGCGCTGATATGCATCCACCAGTGGATGGGCACAGCACTGCAGTAAGAATGACAGCAGAGGAGATTTCCCCCACTAGTTTTTCTACCCACACAAAAAGGAGTCCCTTTTTTAAACCTGTCTGCTCATAACCTAGAGACACCAGATGCTAAGACAAGAGAAGTTCTTTTTTACAGACTCTGTCCTCCTCTCCCACCCATCACAAAACATTGCTCACTTGCAATTTCCAATCAAATGTGACAGAAAAGTAAAGACCTCGTGGATACTCATTTCTCCAGAGTTCAAAGAAAGCATGCTGGGTAGAGGTGAGTGGCACCAGAACCACTCCAATGGAAAGAAAAGGAGGCACAAAACATTTTACAGCCGAAGGAAAGATTACTTAAAAGTGCCTCCCACTTAATCCCAGCACAGCAGCTCTCAGAGGACCTCTGGCAAACACAGTGCTCCCAATTTGGCCAGAACATTTCCCATCACCACATTTAATCCACATTTCTCACTTCCATACCTTTTTTAGCATACTCATGTAACCATTTACACTTTACTTCAATTGTACTGAAGTTAAGTTCTGGTCAAATGCCAACTGGCAGTGTTGGAGGCAAATACGATGTCAGGATGGAAGCTGAGAAACACTGCAGAGGTCTCTCTGCTCCTTCTCAGCAGAGCAAACAGCTTCCCAACCAAGACCAGCTGCAATGGAACAGGGAGGAAATGGAAGGAGAGCCACATGCAGTGTCTTGCTGTGCTTTAACCTAAGCTCAGCCATACGCTCCTCACAGCAGTGTGCGTTTTTAAAGCATCACAAACAATTGAATCCTATGGGATCTACACGCACACCCCCCAATCACCTTCTGCTGAAGCACACACTAACATTAATCCTACACTGGCACAAGCAGCATCTTAAAAGAATCAAGAGTTTTGTCTATTAAAACCCAAAACTTACACTTGGCAACAGGATGAACAGAGCAGACATTCTTTTAATTTCATACAGTTTTCTTGACATGCATAAATTGATTTAAAAGATTCTACTCCAGACATCATTTAAAGCTAAATGAGTCTGAGGCTGACAATTTTTATTTTCTTAAGCTTTACTTTTTATATGTGTTCAAAGAAAAGTATTGAAAAACATCACTGCAAGCATCACTATAGCAACTGCAGCTCTTGAAACTTCCTTGATGCAAGACACTCAGATTCCAGATGGAACAAAATGCCATGTCTATCTTGCTTTTCTAAGGAGCCTCTCTTTCCTACAAAGCCTCCAAAGACTAGCAGGGACATCTGCTGCAGAAGTTGCTCTTGCAAAGACCACACAGACTTGGGTAAATTCACCTATTTTCACAGTTCTGAAAAGAAATAAAGCAATCAGTATCTGCACCCAAATGCCTGCAGGAAATGTCACTAGAACAAGAAAAGAGTTATGCAAGGTATTTATTTGAGTCCCTTTACAACCCAAGGGTTGACCTCATTAAAGTCAGAGGCAGTTTTGCCACATATTTCAGAAGGGCCAGAATTCCACATTTTCAGGAGATTTCTCTGGTAGTCCAGCTCTTTGACTCACCACACTGCATCCAGGGTATTTTGTAACATTTCATTACATCTGCTGCAAACCAATTCTGCCTAACTACCTGGATGCAATTTGCAGAAAAGGCTGTGTATCCTTGAATCAAAATCTTAGAAAAAACTAACAGCAATAGTAATTTTTTAAAAAGTACTATGGAGACTGTAAAGAGATCCAGGGTTGTTTTACCTCTAGGAAAAGACAGAAGACTGGAGTAAAGGCACCACTGGCTTATCTTTTTTATGCAGCTATCCAGGGGTGAGTAACAGACAACTGTGTATTTTGTACACTGGTTCCATCGTTCCACATAAAATTCAATGTTATGGAAGCAAGAAAAACCGAAAGATCCTTTCAGGTGCCAGTATAAACTATAACTGCCACTATAATAGTCAAGTAAAAATTAGAACACCATCAAAATGCATTAGTTCTCCACTGTATTCCCATTGCCAAAACTACGTGGAATTAATGAAAATTCTGATAGATTCTCTGGTTTGGCTCCTAGTCTGAAAAATAATTATCGAGACATTTGCCAGGCTCTGGTCCAATCCGTTTTTTGGAAGTCACCCCTCAGTTGCAAGGTGAACTTGTGATATTTGTTGCACCTTCCGTGCCAAATGAAGGCCCTGGGCAGGACTGTGGTGCCAGGAAAGACAAGTAATTCACCACTGCTAACGGCAGGCACAGATGCCAGCATTTACAGGGCGCTTGCAGGCCACCATTTTCAAATGGCAATATGGTCATGTACTGGTAACATCGTCATGCCCTGGAGATTCAGCCCTTTGTCCTCCAGTTCACACAAATGAAAACAAGCGCTAACACACCAAAGAATACTGTCTATAGTTCTTATTGCAAGTTTCTGCTATAGCTGACAGATGGCTCGGTTCTTATGAGTGGAAGAAAAAACATTTCTTAGCAGACATCAAATATTTGTGCTTCCTTGGCACACCTCTCAAAGAATTCAAGAGCAGGGAAATGGAGACAGTATGAATTCCTGTTCTGAAAGGAGAATAAATAATGGAAAGAAATATACAGGTAATGAAATTAATTAATATTGTGAGACCATATTTGAAAAACAGTAGCCAGAGCACATATCTATACTTCCCTTCTAGAGCCCTGGGCATAACACTCAAAACAACCTCAGCTGCCAATTAACTGGAGTCCCTACAAACTCCATCTATTGCAGTGAGGAATATGACAGTCACTAGTGGGGGAAGTACAATAAAAAGGTTTAAGTTACCACTGTCATTTGACAAATATGCAAGTAATAACTTAAATTCTTTTTCTTCAATAATAACTTCTCATTTTTAAAATCATAAACGAGGGAGTGTCTGCAATTTCTGATGGATGTCTTACGTATAGAGTTCAGGTCTGAGAAAAAGTTCAAGTAGTGCCAATATCTAACCTGCAAGCAATGATGAGAAGCTACCATCAACAGCAATAACAACTGAAAACATTTCTTAAATGGTTCTCTGAATTCTTAAACCAACTATCTAACCAAAAAATGTTTTCTAAATTACATACATGAAGCTTTAGGTACTAAATGCAAACCCAGACATGCAAATTTGATTACATGTTTCTGGCATACTATCAAGGCACAGAAAAACACCACATATACTTGTCTGCTTACCTTTAACTAGAAATGGTTTTGCTCATAATTATTCAGAATCTAAAACTTTTTTTTTGTGAGCTAAACAAGTTCAAGGAGATCACCTCTCACTTGTGCATATTTTGTGGGGAAAAAAGGTAAAACTTCAGTGAAATTACTTCCTTCTAACTATCTCAGCTACTTTTAAGCACAAAGATGGCATGCAAGATCTATGGCTGTAGAGCTGTAGAGCCCCAACGCCTCAAAATATGGCTCTAAGAACATCCAGCATTACTTGGATCATGTCAAGGGAAGTTACAACCTTCTAAATTTGAAAATAGATACATCTTTCACATCTGTCTCAAAATATGTCATTGTCAAGCTTAGGGGGGAAAAAAGTTAACAACAAATGCTTCTGTGAGGATTTGTTCTTCAGCCATTCTAGCATTACTAAACAAATAAGCTGCAGTGGTCAGTTACACTTCCTACACACTATTATCAATAGCTGTGTACTATTAACATAGTAAATGTTCAACTTATCTTTTCCAAGTGGGGGGGGAGAATCTGCATTTTCCACTTGGTCAGCAATATTTGCAATATTTTTTAGCCTTTGCCAGTGTTGTTTTAAATACCTGCAGAACTGCCATTTCTTGAAAAAAAAAATATACAGAAAGTAATAGCCATTGGTAGGTCCTCCTCTCTCTGATGCTACATCCCCTAAAAATTAAATCAGTATTCTACAAGAAACTGTAAATCAGCTCCATCGAGGCTCAAGTACCAGCTATATGTCAATACTCAGTGATCACTCCTCTCTACACACGTAAGATTTACTAGCAAAAGACTACCACTACACTGACTTAACACCAGTTTGTTCAATCCTTACAGTCATTCTACATCCCTGTTAAAAAGCAAACGAAAAAGTACATTTTCTTTCAGACAACTTATCTGCATTGTAAAACAAATGTTGGTTTAAAGCTAACTGTAACCACTCAGCAGCACTGCCCCTTGCACTGCCCTGCTCCCAGAAAATGATTAACACCACCGTATGGGACAGGCTGCTTCCCTCCTTCATAATCAACCCTGCTAAGTTTTCAGACAATACAGGACTATTCAGATCCCCATCCTGGCCTGCTTCTTTATGTCTCTATTAACTGACCTGCAGCTGTACAAACAGCAGTGTTTCACCAGCATACAGTCTCCTTTACTACAATTTATCTCATTCAATAGCACTTCCTTAAGCTTAACTAAGTCCAATATCTGAAAAACAGTAACAAATACCTTCAAGACATACTCCCTAGTCTACAAAATTATACATGCAGGTCCCAAACAGTAAATTGCATGACAGTCTGTCTACCGCATCTCCACAAAGGGGTTTTGCTGAAATCACAAGTCCTGGGGAGTCTGAGGGGCCATGTGTTAGTTTTATGAATATTCTGACTCATTATCAGGTTCCGTTCTCAAAACAGAAAACAGCACTGTATAAACTTTGCCAGTACAACCATCAACAAAAGCCACCATTTATTTCTTCAGGTAGAGGAGGTTTCCCCAGCTGTGCTAAGAATGCCATCATCTTCCTAAATAAACTATTAAACTGATGAGGGGCCTGTAATTTCTAAAAAAAAGTCTGGAAAGAGTTGTTTTTTCAAATTTGCAAAACAAGTCAGCTAACACGAGCAAACAGTCCCTCTCACAGCTGACATCTCTGGCTGGCAGCAGGTTGTAACTCATTTTCATGCTTCCCCCTGCTCCCCCTGCAATCTTTTTGGGCACTTCTGGGTAAAAGAGAAAGACAGAAGAGAGATCCAGACACATCCATGTAACACACATCCAATCCACTGTTAAAAGCAATCCACATTACAATGGCTCAGCTACACTAAATTATTCTGGATTGTCTTTGCACAGACATCTCAGGGCAGTTTTTCATCTTAGTTGTTCAAAACATTCAGCGGGGGAGCACTTAAATGAAAAGCTTTTTATATTGGTGCTGCTCAGAGCTACTGTGTTTTTTAGAAAGTCTTAAATCTTATCCACATCGAAATCATAGATTCAATACAGAAGGAAAATTGTGGCATCACAGTTGAAAATCCTTCTGTCAGGCAAAACTCCTCAGAATGTGTTCTTTCTTGATCTCTTAAAACAGTTCCCTCGGTTACTGAGTATTTACTGAGGAAAGTTACAAATTACCTAAGTTTCTGCCATAACTGACAGAGAGAATACAATTTTAGTATTAGCCAAAAAATAGTTTTATGCCTTACAGAAAGTATTATTTTAATCATTCACAGTTTAAGAAAATGGATTTGAATAAATTTTTTTAAAATAATTTACAGATTGAAAAGAATGAGACGTGAAAACAAGACTGTGTTTTTCTAAGGTCGTGATGTTTATGTCTTTAACACATTATTTCCCATTTGATTTCGAGTATAGAACAAGAGCAGTACTAAGAGCAGGGGAAAACCTTTGAATGTCCTGTTACAGCTATTGTGTCTCACTAACGCCAAGGAAAAGGGCCAGGGACAGGAGGGGCCACATTCAACTTTTACAAGAGCCAGCAAAAGTTACGGCCTGGAGTTTATTTCCAAGAACTCAGCTAACCCCTTCAGCACAATAAAACACAGCAGTTGATGGGTGAAGCAGGCTTTTCTTTCTTCCCCTCCCTTTCTGAACTGCCTCTCTTCGCTGGGAGAGAAAGCGCTGAGGCTCCCCTTCCCTGAATGCCTGGCTCTGCTCCAAGCTGCGCTTAATGAGGTCCTGGCAACTCCCGGGCACTGCAGACGCCTCGCAGCGCCACAAACAGCCTCCATCAAACAGACAGGGACCGCGGGCACAGCCGCGCCTGACAGCAGGGCTTTTTCTTCCAAAATAAAGAGACAAACAGACATTCTAGAATATCGCATACCCCAGACTTTATCTGAGCTAATCCGATGTCACTTCAACTCTCCTCCAAGAAAAGCGGGCGCTAATACCTTATAACAATTAACAAAGTTTACATATAGTGCTGCTCAAGTCAGCTAACATTTGATGCAAAAGAAAGCCTTAACTCTTCTAATTTCAATTGCTAGAAATTCAGTTATATATTCAATATTTGAGGGAAAAAAAAATCATTTGTAGAGAAGTTCTGATTTCTTTTCTAAGCATCACTGATAGGGCAAATAATTACAATAGGAACCAAATTCTACAAAGCAGGAGATTCATTCTTTAAACAAGTATCAACTAAGGAAACACCTCAGTAACACATTAGTGTCACTACTAACTCAATTTGCTCAAGAATGTAATGCTCACTCATACTTCCACATTTTTTAAATGATAGTAATTTTTATGCTTCATATCCATATTTTAGATTATCTCCTTTTCTGACTGACTACAAGCTTAGTTTAAAACAAAAAATATTACAATACAACCTAACTATACAATAGAGAGCAGTTTCTCTGCTTCCCAGCAGATCTACATTAAGTTTCAAGTTAAAAAAAAAAAATTAGCCACAATACAACGAATTGTGCACAGAAACTGCTGTCTCTTACCCATTTATGGAGTAGAATTTTCTTGTTTGGCTTAGGGCTTTATTTACTTGAAAAGAAATGTCACTTTTCTCTACAACAATTTGCAAACTTTATTAAAACTGTAATTTGAGTTTGACTGACTATCATATTAGAGGGTATAGCCCAAATCCTTGCTAACAAGGCCCAAAACACATCCTTTCAAAAAGATCACTTGTGCACAGGAGGGACACCCTGCAGGAAACCACACATTCAATTCCTACTGGCAGCCAAGTTCCATCTGAAAAGGGTATAACTTTTAGAAATTACCAGCAGTGAGCCAACAAAGAATCCCATCTCCTCAGGCTCAATGCCAACACTGCCCAAGCTCAAAAAAACAACGTAGGAAGTTTACTCCTATTACCATCTGTGGTGAAAGGAGTTCTCAGCCCTAGCCTTTTGTTTTAAACATAAAAATTACATACACACTATTTAGCAAAGGCATTTACTCTGCAAATCTTACATTATAGGTGTTCTGTTTGTAATATCTAATGAACACACCAAGTACATCCCAGGTTAGGACCAGCATCAACTCTCTCCACCCACGCCAGCCTTGTCGGAAGGGAAGAAGCTTTTCCCAAAGGTAATGGAGAAGGTTACTGCTTGATCGTGTATCACTGAACAAGGAATTGGGAACAGCACAAGATTGCACCCAGTAAAATATGTGGATGAGCTTTAATGAGCACAAAGTGAAGTTGTAATAAATGCTACAGATAAAACCTGTAACCAGATAATGCCTCCCCACTGTTGAGAGGAAGAAGGGGGTGCAGGTCTCTCCAGATGACACTTGGCATTGCTTCCTACCAAAGGCGCTTCCTCGCATGCTGCTCAGTAAAGCACTGCATTTGGGTAATTTTGCTAAGGCGAGCCATTTAATTAAATGCAGTAGTAACAGCATACACAGGGTGTGGGAAATACAAACAGCAAACAAAAAGTACAGATAAGGAAGATAAAGGAAGACAAAAGAAAAGATGCTGGAAGACAGCAGCTAAGTCCATCTGCCCAAGAGGGGCAAAGCACTAGCTGGGTTACCATTGCCATGACAATCCATTCCCACATTCATCACAAATTATATATCCACTGGTCATAACATAGCTGAAATGTAAAACCATTTTTATGCCTAAATAATGATTTAGTGTATTAGATAGCACTTAATTTGAAAATTAATTAGCAATCCACTATAGGGTATTGAAGGAAAGGGTTGCAACCAACATCATCCTCTCACTTTGTTAATTCAGATTATGAAATACATACAAATGAATGACTGTGAAATGCAAAAATAAGAATTTACACGTAAGGATATTTGAGAAGAGACACTGATTCTGCATAATTAACAGGATGGAAGAGATGGAAATGTTTGCTCTTCTTAACAATATTCAGCAACCTGTAATTTAGCAAGCTGCTATCACAAAAAACCTGTTATTCCATTTATCATTTTCTCACCAAACTGGACTAAAATTTCAGTCTGGATTCCATTTAAATCTTTCTAACAGTGCAGCTGAACACGGTTCCATAATCACACCATGGAGTATTTGCTAAGTAGGCTATATTTTGAGAGAGAAGGAGGTGAAAGACCTTTTCCTTTAGATACACTAAAGTAGCCTTTGAATCAGACTGAGAGACAGAGTGAAAAGGCATCAACAATGCCCACATCAGAGTAATGAAGCAGAAAAGCAGCAGGATCAGCAGCAGCAGAGGGAAGGAGCTGAGAGGACACTGGACCTCCCCCACTATAGGCAGGATGGCACCAGTGCCTACGTGACACAGTGACAAAGCACACACACCACAGTAAGGATGAAGCTTCAGATGAAGGCCATTCACGTTCCACATACTCCTTCAGGAGGCAGTTATGTGCTTTGGAAAACCACACTTCTGATTTATTTGTACCACCACCGGTGTCCAGCACAAATCCCCTGCGTGACGCTTAACAAGGAGATGGGAAAACGCACAAGATTGGCCTTTCGTCATTCGTAATGTGTGGGCAAAACTATCACAAGACCTTTTTTTTCAGTATGAGAAAAAAGGTTTTTCCCAATGACCAAATGCACATCATTTGCAAGGATTATCCTGCTGGTTAAAAGGCATTTCAGCAAGCTCACTGCTCAGGGTGTGAAAAGGTTTTAGGGTGTGAAAAGGTTTTAGGGTGTTACATTAGTTTCCCTCCAGCTATTCACTTGGTGCTAGTAACAGAGTACAGTACTTTTGAAATCCAACACTTACATTGCATATGTTTTTTGGATGATTTCCAATTCTGACCAGTTTCAGATGTCAGACACACAAACATACAATATTTTCCAGTACGCTTTTCTGGTTTCTAAGCAGCAGCAGTTTAGGACTCTCTAAGTCAGAGATTATAGCATTTTGTGTTAAAAAAAAAAAAAAACAAAAAAAAAAACACCAAAAAAACCCCCACCAAACCAAAACAAAAAAAACCACAAAAAACCTCTAGAAATTTTTCTTTCACAGATATGAAATGAGTATTTCTCCTTTTCATCATCCTGTTCTATCCTGCACATGTGCCAACAGTCTTTAGAAAGAAACCAACTGTATCAAATCACAACTTCCATAGAAAAGCAACAATGGGCTTTACCCAACTAAAATGCAAATATGGATGTTAAGCAATTCAAAATTTTAAATGCAATTCAATACCCTTTAATGTCATTAATCAATAGCTTTTCAGGAAGGTAATGGCATGAAACAGGTTGCATTTAAAACAGCAACAAAACATTTTGCTAGCAATGACCTTCAATCTTGGTAAGATTTACATCTTTCTCTAGAGTTGGAATAGACAATTATAGCCTTAGAACATGTAAGCTGACATATAAAATGTCCATAACTGACTACTGAAAACATTTGCTTACCAAGTCACATAAAAAAAAATTAATTATCCAAAAGTCCATTATAAAGTACTACTTTATAAAAAAGCAATTAAACACCAAGAAAAGTCTGACTTTATGCAAACCCAAGCTGTTTATTATGAACACAAGATAAATGTCTTTGTTTAGCTTATCATTCGAGACCAGTATTCAGCAGAGTATAAATGTATCCTTAACTTTGTGCTTACCATTAAAGATTTGTTAATTTTCTGTTGTATGTGCCACAATAAATTATGATTTTGAACCTGGTATTTAGCAAGTTTGCAATAGATCATAAATACAGTGGTAAAATCAATAGTCTTTATGTCCTTCTTTTCTTGCTCATGCTAGTATCTCTAAAAATCATAGAGCTGTCTAATATCAAGTATCTGTCCCATATTTTCTTCAAAAATGAACATTACTTTATAAAAATCTCAAGCAATATACACATTGCACATTCTTCTGCATGTTGTGCTTACAGCTTATCCAAACATGATGCAGAACCCCACAGTAACAGCTTGTGTCCATAATGCAGCTATCACTTTACCAAATAATCCAAAACAGAGCAAGATGAAATGGGAGAAGAAAAAAAAGACCCCAGTCATAATCAACTCTTCAGTATGAAATATTTAAATTATAAATAGGTTAAGTATAAGTTTATGCAAAATTGTACTGATGATTTATTTAAACAAGCAGCTTTTCAGAACAGCAATAATTATTTTAATATTATAATAATTTAACGGTTATTTTATATTATTTAATATTATTTTAAAAGACATTAAATATGATACAGTAGCAGAGCTAGAAACAGCTCCTCAGAGCTCTGCAAGTTTTCTGTTCATATCTTATCTCTTACTACCTCTTCCACTATAGAAGTCTCTCAAAAGCCAGCCATATCTACAGTATATTTTTTAGACAATAATATCCACATCATTTGCATATCTTTATTATTTACATTTTCTCATTATCTTAAGTAACCAAAGGCTCGCAAACCCAAAAAGTTTTAAAGCCTTTACCCTTCTTCTGCCAGGGATTAGCATATTTAAGCATTCTAGGGAGGCCCTCATGAAACAAAAGATAAGGGCTGGGAAGTACCACAAAGAAATGCTTCTCAAGTAGAAATGGGTGCTCTAAAATAAAACAAAGGGAAAAAAGGAAAAAACTCCAACACTTAAACATTCACACCACTTGCTATTTACCCAGTGACAGAAACAGAGGTTAAAAAAATCACTGCAGAAATTCAAAAGACGGTAGAAGTCGGCGTATCACGCACAACCAGCTCAGAGTTATTCAGTTCTTTTCCTGGCAGCAAAGGTCTGCTCCAGAGATCACTATAAAGCACAACATAGTCAAGCCCCAAAACAAGCCTCCTTCTCCTATAAATCAAGTAAACGATCAAAGGAAATAGCAGAAGAAAAAAAAGAAATCTCTCTCTCCGCAGGCAAGAAGTTCCCAAAACATCAACACTTGAGCCAAGATTTTCATTCAGACAATGCAGTTTTAAATTGTTTTATGTGTTTTTTTACACATCAGTAGTGAACTACTGGGTCTTTTGTGCTCCATGGACCAATTGTGGTGAGACAGATTTTTCTCCTAATCGGCTGCTCAATAACTCTAGACAACCTGTTATTCAGTAATCCAGGAATAATTCTCTCTTTCTCTCCTGGGGCCATTACACTGCCTCTCAACCCAAACTGAAGTAGGATTAGCACCATTTTGCCTCTTCCCCTCCTCTACTTGCTGTTTCTCTTGAGACAGAGCTGACACTCTTGGAACTGCACAGAGAACCAGTTTGGAGATGCTCTGGGGAAAGAACAAGCTGGGAGCAGGGGGATGTCAGTACTGAGAAGCCTGCTCTGGGAAGGGTCTCACTGAAGCTCTGGGGCTGGCAGGGAAGAGAAGGAAAGGCCAGCTGGCTACCAGTGCATACTGGAGGCGGGTGGAAGCCCACAAAGGTAGTCCCTGCCAGGTCAAGGTTCAGACCAACTTCAATCGCCACAGAACTGCACACCCCAGGCTTCACTGCTTCCTTCAACAGCAAACCAAACATCTAACAATTTTACAAATGCAAAGAAAGCATTTGTAGCAAATGCATAGAAAGTATTTTTGAGCCAGTGGTCGTATCACTGAAATAGAAATTTGTACTCATCAATGATGGCTGGAGGCATGTTAGAAAACTGCTGCTGTTGTCTGATTGTTTCAGTATTCCACTGTGTCATTCCTTCCACACAGCCACGAATTAAAACCAAGAACTTTTTCATGGGGAAATTATTTTTAAAATCATTTACTTGTCACAGTGCCTTTATGGGAATTTTACAGAAGTTTAAGCTGCAACCTCATCCTGCACTGAGTAACTAAGAGTATAGAATTGTACAAAGAACAGTAAAATACTAAACCTTTGAGCACTAAATGCTACTGCACTTCATTTTTTGACCTCTGTGGAGCTAAAATGTAACACCATCTATTTCACAGCAACCTATTACCAAGTACATCTACTAGTTGATGAAGAAATTTCAAATTTCTTGGTAAAGAAATGAGAAATGCAAGCAATCTGCTATGCTACTGATAACACTTCAGGATCGTTTGGTTCAATTTTTTTGAAGTGCTTTAATATATTTTTGATAGCTCAGTGAATGGACTTCTGGGTAGTCAATTTGCATATATTTTGATAGAATATGCAAAGAGGTTCTCTGAACATCCCTTTAAATAAACTATAGAGAAAACATTATTTCAGTGACTACGAATGATCGATTTCTCTGTCCCAGAGAAATCAGACATCCATACATCCTCTGCATTAAAATTTAATTGGATTATTTACTAACAATGTGATTTCCTTCCTGAAAACCATTTTAGACTCACTTCTGACAAGCCTCTAGAAACCTCTTAGAAGCCAAGTGAAAAGTTGAAAAATTCACCACAATTATATATTTTAAAACAGGTTTTTTTGAAATAAAAATAAACAAATTCACATTGAAATACCCAAAATCAAAAGCAGATTGTTGGGCAACCATCACTCAAGCTGAAGAGCAAAATCAGCAATGACCCTGCTAGTCACAGGTGCCTGGATTCTCCCCCAATTTTATAACTCACCAATTTTGGCCTTTTCAGACTTCCTATTCCAATACAGCTTCCTGTGAATAATTACTCCACACAGACATTTCTGAACCATCTCTGAGCAGTAAATCTGTTACTTCCTTCTTTGTGCTGACCCTGAGTAACTTCACTCCTGGACAAATACCAGTGGACTTTGGAATTTCAAGTATTGCAAATAATCAGACTTGCCTTTCTTTACACACAAATATTCATGAAATTCAAGACTACTTGTCCAATGCAAACATCTTAGGTCTTCCTCTAGGATAAGGCAAAGGCACTGGGAAGAGGGAGTGTTTCACAGAGAGAAGATGTATAAAGACATGTTAACCATGCAAGACGACTGCACTGTATCATGACAAAAATGACCTTAAATTAGTTTTATGAGAATGAACTTTGATAATAATGGAAGATAAAAAGGTGTTTGATTACTCAGAACATCCTTTCAATCTCCTTAACATAAAGGGTTACTAAAATAAGGAAAGATAAGCAGGCAAATAGCTTCCAAGCCTTTCAGCTTGGAAGGCAGGTGAATCTATCTGCAGGTAAAAAAAGTTCAAAGATTTGGTGTTAGAAGAAAAATACACAGCAACAGAGTCTTGAAAATTTGTATCTTATGAACTTTACTAGTTAATCACCCGGATCTTTCATAATGAAACATTTCTTTTAACTGCTTACACCTTGCAAACCATTTTGTACAGCACATAAATACTGTACTTTTTCTACAGAATTCTACAGCAAATTTCATGTTTGAAGTGTTGTTGTGACATTATAATATTTCATATTGTTACAATCATTCATCTCCTATGCAGAAGAGTCCTGCTTCACCAACAGACATGAATTATGTTATCAGTCTGATATATTTTTAAAGGGTAAGTTTAGATAGCTAGCTATGAAACCTTGCTCCAATAACATAAAAGAAGAAATACAGACCATTCTGCACCAGAGGGAAGTGCCACAGGCTCTTCAAATTTAGATTTACAATAGGATATAGGTGTGGGTTATTAAGAAACCCAGACACTCACAGAATCTAAGTACATACACAGATTGTGTTTCACCATCTAACAGCCTGAAATCCCTAAATAAATAGTGAGCAGGCAGAGCTAAATTTCTTTCTCAGAATAATTGCCAGAAACATTGAAAATTTCAAAGCAGGACACAAAAGCACTGCACACTCCCACTATTTAACAAGTGTTGGAGCTGACCCACAGCAGGAGCCCCACGAGCTGCAGTAACTCACCAGTCTGGCAGAAAACTAGGTCAGTAGCCCCACAAAAACACTGCTTAAATTTCTGCCAGTTAGAAACTTAAAGCTGCTTAATGAGGGGTTCCAGATGAGTACAAGGGAGAGGAAGGACTACATTGCTAGGAGCAGGAGAGAAGCTGGGAGAGATTTCCTAATGGATTGCTGCTGTAGAAGGATGACTAAATCATCAGCTCCAGAAGCCTCAGTCTCCTGCCTAATTCCTGAATGCTCTTGCCAGAACGAGACAAATGGGACACAAGTAAGCAAAGAACTCCAAGTACCCCTCTGCCTCTCCCTACCTCAAAGGGCACTCACTCACCAAACTCAAATACTGTTAATTGCAGACATTTCTTCAAAAGCAATGCCATGCAACCCCCAAATCTGGTATTCATAGTAACAAATTTATACATCACCTTTAAAAATACATTAAACACCATCCCCACAGAGAAATTACTTCTGTTTGCCCCGAAATGAAAAAGAAGAAAAGAAGGGTGGCAGGGGAAGGGATAAGGCAAAGAGAAATGTATTTCTTGATAAAACTATCTACATAAAAGAAGTGCAGCTAGAATTTTGTATTAAACACCTTAGAACAGAATAACTTATTCTCTCATGGGTTACCTATTTGCAAGGTAACAAACTGCCCACTAATCCAAAAATTATATGAATGGTGACACTTTACCACCATTTGCAAATCCCAATGCACTGACCCTGGCAAACACCATTCTGCATCAAATTAATGACAAGTGATTATTACCCTTTGCTTCCAGCTGCCTAGCTTACATACCAGTCCTGAAGTTTCCACTTTGTCCTACCTGCTCCAAGACTATCAGTAACACAGATTACATTTCCAAACCACTGAAATGCAGAGTACATCCCACCATATGACTACCTGCAGCTGAAAGGATTTGAAGTGTTTTCCAGCTATGGCGCACTATTTCTGTGTATATTCAATTAACACTGCTCAGCTGCAGCGGTTAAGAACAACACGTAATTCATTCATAAAAGGGTAACTTACTCAGAATTCTTCAAAAATTTACTATCTAGCCTTACCTTAAACAGGAACCATGAAAAATCAAAAAAAAATTATTTCTTACAGTGGTATATATTAGCTCTAAAACCGTTTCCTGTGGGATAATGGCTTGCTTCTAATGAAATAATAAATCACAGGGAATAGTTAAGAATCAGAAAAACATTGAGACATCTATTACTATTTATGAACAACATTTAGAAAGGTTCAGAGAATTTGTCTGTTAGCTTCAGTGGCCATTGGGGGTGTGTATGGGGGGAATCTACCTTCAAAACTCATTTTTCTCAGTTCCACACAACTTTTGAAAATGTATCATACCCATAATCACTGTAAACCCTGTAAAATTTGGCAATTAAGTTATTGTAGTAAATATTGTAATGTTGGTTAATATTTGATCTTGGAGTTAACATCAAATATACACCTAAAAACTCCCACAGACGGCTTTTAAAAATGTGCTGACATAACCTAAGGCCTGTAACGATAGCACTAGATAATAAATTCAAGTTTGTTGTAACAGTATTTGAAAGCAGCAAGAATCCATGAGATCCTGAAATGCAAGGTATTCTGAAATTTCCCTTAAAATCCAATTGCTTCTTTCTGCTGAATTCCTCCCCGATGTCCATCCAAGACAGCCGGCTACCTCCGTCCCATGCTCTGTTCAGATGAGGCTATGGACCTGGGAAGCCTATGTAGTCCATGCTGGACAGTCACAACAGGAGTTTACCATCTGCTAACAAGTCTGTTCTCAGTCAGGTTTTCACCTGGGATGTGGAGGGTAGGAGTAAGTTTGGAGGTAAAGAGAAAGAAGTGTAGTTTTGTTGCTGTTGTTTTAAATACACTATTTCTGCCATACCAAGAGTGGTTGGCATGCTCTTCTCAACAAGCTTTAACTGAAGTGACCTTGTCTACCCAGCCTTGCTAACAATACCTGAGAAGAGGATCTGTGAATCCCTTAGAGGTTCTTGATAAGCAAAGCCATAGTAGCTTATTAGAAGATGCTATGCCAAACATACGTTTTAGTCACCTTATAAACAAAACCAGAAAGCTCTACAAACTTTCAGGGCTGCAGTATCAGATTACAGAGACAAACCCAGCCACTACTTCAGAAAACCCGATCTGACCTTCTGACTGGCTGCCACACAATCTTTACTTCCTTTCAATTCTGCTCCAATTCTACTCGCATTGTTTCACTGCTTCAGGGAGCTTTCACTTCACAATGAGGGCACCTCTGCCAATGCAGCCCTGCCTCTGTAAATAATTTACTGGTTACATGATTTCATCATAAGCAGTGACTGGAACTGCAGCACTGGGGAATTTAAAACATGAGTGTCAAAACATGCACTTACCAGAATGCCCCAACAGCCAGTGCCCTACCATCTGCAATGCCTGGCAGACCTGGAGCAGGTCTCTCCTTGCTGCAGGAACCACCAAATATGTTTCATCAAGATGGGAATGAAAAATTCCCTCCAAGAAGGGTAACTACTTCAACACAGCCAATGTAAGCTTCACCTGGCGTACACAAAAGGAGGGGGTACTCTACACTGATTGCTCCCTATTCAGCCAGACTCTCATATTCCTCTTAAGATTCAACACATCTCATGGCCATAAAAGAAAGTCTTGAGTCAATAAGAAACATCAAACCTCTTGCTGGCCCCATTAGAACACTACACTGCCTCATGCAGGCTCTCGAAACTATGGAGGGTGTGATAAGGTACCTCATCCACACCAGCCAGCTGCACACCTACACCTGCGCAGCCATGACAATGCTGTCTTCACAAGAGGGACCATGACAAACAGTTACTTCTCCTGTAAAGGCCTTTAAAACAATCTTTCATACATAAAACTAGTTGTCAGACACAGTTTATGCCACTGGGACTGTCCAAGAGACAGAACACAAAAATTTCTCTCCACTGGGACACAAGGTTTTGTTATTCGAAAGCCTGATTGTAAAAATTGGAGCACGTGCAGCTCTGAGCCGTTTTATGCTCTTATGAATAGGTCCATTAAAAACACTCACCTGAATACACATTCTTCTGCTTACAGAGCAGAAAACAAGCTTGAGCAGTCACTAGAATACTGTCCTCCACAGATGGCAGCTTGATTAAGAAGCTCCAGGAGTGGGGACAAGCTGCAGAATAGCAGTGATGTCAATTCTCCATCATTAGATAATGGAGTGCTTGCCTGTCTTCTTCAAAAGATTTTGCTAGTAGTTACATGAACTGGTTCCCTCTATCAGCCCCTTATACCCTGTTACGCTAGCCCAGTCTAGGGGATTCTGAAGAGGAAAGAAGTTCAAAGAAACCAGATGAGATGGCAGAGGCTCTGTTCCAGATGTTTATTCTCCAGGAAGGAGGAGGGAAAGAGGAATAGCAAATGGCGGTGTGGGGTTTTATCTGTTTTCTAGTGGGTGGGAGTTCTCTGGCCCCAAGCCAATCACCCACTGACAAGTATAGGGTTAGATCTAACAGTCACAGCTGTAGGGGGTCACAGAGGTTTTCAGGATGGGACAAACCATTCTCAAGGGAAACGCAACAGTTACAGATTTCTCCATGCAAATTTCATTTCTCCATAAAATTACTGAGTACTGAATTGATATTTTTTAGAATTTGTTAATTATCTTACAAGACAAATTCAAGCAGAAGGAAAGTTTTCATCAAAATTGCAAAATAGTGGAGGACAGTGGTAATTCAGGTCATATAGGTTACAAATATTTACATTAACACACCAGGTCTGTTTTATCATTGGCTTTTTATCATGATTCGGTTTTGTTAAACTGACCACCACAACAAGTGGTCATGTTCTTGTTTATCTTCACATTATTTCATCTCAGTATGTTCATATACATAACCTGAAATTCAAGTTTTACAACCTCTTCTAAAAACTAATTGCACTGTTAGCCACCTTTCCAATGTTAGCCAGTTGAGGACAGCATTGAAGGACAGTTGGGTTGACATTATTTATATTTACTTACTTTTAATTTAAATTGAGAGGGGAGGGAGTAATTACATTTATTATAACCCAGCCTGGAATTCTGCCTGTAATTAAGGATCTGACACATCTTAGAAGAACTCCATTTTCAGTAGCTTAAGACATTTGCCAAACTATCAGTGAGGTCACAGATTTCATACAGCAAGCACTTCTCTACTTAGAAGTTAAAAACAGACTCTGTTAGAATGATGTTGTCATAAGTGCAATAAGACTAGAAAAAATAGGTTTTGAAGTCCATATTAAAATACCTTTTTAAAGTATTCTGTTGACAAATTCTAAAAGTGGAAGAAGCTGAATTTAAGCTGTGGCAGACGGGCTGCCTCATACCAAGGGTGTGGCTCCTGGTTGGTTTGCGGCGAGCTTTTTTTTTTCTTGTGGGGAAGTGGAAGGGGAACAGAGAGAGGATTGCTCATTTTCTTGACAAAGTACCAAAATTATAGGCCTCTGAAAAACTTCAGAAGGGGTTGTTAGTTTGGAAATTCAATTTTTCACAGAGCAGCAGCACTGGACGTGCTCTACAGTCTCTCTAGGACATGGGATTGTTGCACACACTGCTTCCATAGGCAGGGAAAAATCTGGTGCCTTACTAATAAGCTGAGGTGAACTTCAGCTCCTCACCCAGCAGCCAAGCATCTGCTCTGGTAAAGATGGAACTAAAAGCATGACTCTGTCTTCTAATCTTGCTTTTCCCAGGGAAACACATAAAATAGAAAAAAACCCTGAAAATATGAAGAAAGCTGGTATGTGGAAAACAGTGAAAAGGCAGAACACAGGTCAGCGGAAAAAGCAGCAGTGGTGCCACTGCTCAGAAAAGCAGACAAAAGCAAAGGAGGTCAAAATCAAATGAAAAGACCAAAAGCCAGGGAGAAGATGCAGCTGCAACAGAGAAAAGAAAGACTGGAAATGCTTGTGTTCTCCAATAAGGAACAACTCTGCTTTGTAGAAGCAGCTTTTTATTCTTCCCCTTCCCCTGCTCACCCTCCAGGTCCCTGACATTTATTCTGTGATTCTGATCACAATGTTGTGCTTAGGAGAAAAGTATTATTGTAGGAAATAAACTGCTCACTTCAAAGCATACAACAAGAGATCTTTTTAATAACATCTTGTTTTCACTATATGAAGTTTTGAGTTTGTGGCTGTCTTTTTTTTCTCTTTTAAAATTAATTTGTTCCATAATCTCACAGCAGAAAGCTTTCACTGGGGTTTCTGGATGCAAGATTGCATATTTGTATTCCATAGTATTTAGAGAATTACATCAACAAATAAAAATTGTAAGATACAATGTAATTTTAATTGGTTCACTGCAGATTCCTGTTTAGTACCAACAAGACTACATAGTACAGACCTGAAAGAAGGAACACGTTCATACTATGGCAGAGACAGATAATTATGGACAAACTGTCATATTTCATCATCAAAAATCTACTCCTTAGTTTATTTACTGAGAAATCTACGAAGACTTTAAGCAAAGAACAATTCCTCTCTGTCCAGTCTTTTCTAGTGACTAACTCAAATATGAGGTTTTTCCCCACATGCTTAAACAGATCTTTATTCCACAGCCCCTGTGAAAAGGATTCATTCTTCACACTAGCCTAGTGCCTACCTGGTGCTTCAGCCATTCAGTCACAGGGGAAAATCAAGACAGAGAAAAGTTAATCTCAAATTATGTTATCAGCATTCTTGCACCTCAGTAAATTTTCATGTGCTTCCAAGTAGTAAATCATTGAATTAACCTTTTCTGCTAGAGATGTCTTATCTTTCTATCTATAAATCAATACTCTACCATACATTTATCTGTATACCACAAAAGATGGTGATACTTTTAATTCTACTACACTTTTTCATTAATATAGTTTGAAATCTGTGCCTAGTTAGAATTTTCTCCCACAGTAAAGAAACTATAGCTCAGTGTTCATGTCCACTTTCATAATGGCTTTCATGTGGCCATAATGCAAGATTTGGCAACTAAAGCATTTTTTAATTCAAGAATCTAATAATGTTACATTGTCCATTTTGGAATTTGGAGATGCTCAGAGTTCCAACTGTCCAAAGATGACTTAAAATGTTGTCTCCTAATTCCAAAGCCAGTAATTTTAATTAAGACCACAATCATCCTGAGCTTGCTCTCTCTCACACACTGAAAGCCTTAAGAAAAATTACAAAGCTCACCATTAGCAAAAATAAGGGCTGTTACAAATAGGAAGGAGTTGGAAGTCAAATGATTACAAGAAAAAATAGCCACAACTACTAATTAAACTAATTAAAAAGTAATTAAAGTTTCACCACAGTATGTGTACCTTAGAATTCACCAAACTGCACTGAGAAGTTGGCAATATCTGAGTAAATCCATGTGATCTGCTTTTATTGATTCTCAGACATTAACCCACTGGACTCCCTCACGCTAAACTTACTACTTGAGATGCAAAAAATTAATAGCTTCAGAAAAGGTTAAACAAAAACACTCTTAGGGTTTCATCCGTTCATTTAAATGTCCTTTGGGTCTAGGAGTTTCTTGGTATTTACAGGGAAAGCAGGACTCAGAATAATTCCACGTGTACTAGTATTAGACACCAAAGCATTCCAGCACCATAACTGGATAATGCTAAGGCTCAAATTACCTCTTCTCTCTTCTACACAGGCAGAACAGACACTAAAAGAACACTGGGCAGAAGAGAGAAACAAAAGGGAAAAAAACCAAAGGAAATACACAAATATGAAAAAAAAAAAGAAATTAAAGTAATGAAATTTTAGCAACGTGTTCACGTCTCTACAATTTGTTTTTTCTCGTAATATAAAACCTCAACTAGATTCACTCTCAAAAGACAAGGAAGAAAATAACTTACACAGGGAATATTCTAGTTTCCTGATGCTTCTAAGAAAAGCAGTGAGAGCATGTCAGAGTAAAGAGACTTGGAACTGCTAATTTAGATGCAGCTTAAGATTAGAAATCCACTTTCATCTAAAATAAGGAACATCCACCATGTGTCTACCAAACAAACACTTTTTGCTGAGTCATTAAAATATATTTAAGTAGTTGGGCAATTGTACACACTACCTCTTTAGTCATCTGTTTCTTAGCTGTTTTATTAAACATCTCAGAAGCATCTGAATCAAAAAGACAAAGAGCATGAGTGGATGATACAAAACTACAGATATTTGGAATCTGTGGCCTGCTTGGCATAACAAGTTGAAGAAACGTAGTGGTCAAGAATGATTATAAAAAAAATCAGTTTAACTAATCAGAATTCAAACAGCAATAGGGTAAGGCACAAAGTAAAACACTCCAAAATATATTTGAAATGACAGCATTTTCTCTTTTGAGCTTTTTGTATAGAACTAAAACAGAGCAGTTAACATTGGTGAGAAAGCAATAAATTAATTTCTAAACCTTCCAAACCAAAAATTTCCTTTTATAATTGCCATCTCTAATAGTTGTATGTTTTGAAATAAAGCTGCCACTCTTCATAACTTTTCTCTCTGAGAGAAGCTTTACTTAGTACAAAGCTATCACAACCAGCTTTCTACCATGATAAATCTCAAAAAATCCATCAGTTTGGGATTGTAATGAATGGATGGCGAAGTGGATGACAATGCACTCCAAGGCAGCAAACCAGGTATGTGTTCCTCTTTGCTGGTGGCACACTAAGCAACAGCAAGATATTTCATCTCACTGTGGTCCTACTCCCATCCACTGTGTATGTATTTTTTAAGCACTTTCATGCTTTTGCTCATTACAATCACAGTTGGGCCTCAGCATTTGTTTTTTCCTTTTAAACATCTGTACTGCAATAATCAGTGTGTGCAGAGCAAGTTCTCAAAACACAACTGGGGTTTTGAACAGAGCACCCAGGGAATGAGACTTGTCTCCATGTCCCAAGAAAAAACAAGATTTATGGCAACTTAGACAATTGTTTAGAGCGGAAAAGAAGCTATTTTTAACTATCCTTCTTAGTGGCTGCACTTAAGGGAGGCTCCCATTTCCTTTCTTCATCTTACACAGCAGCCGTAACTACTATTTCCTTTTCTCTCAGCTGTTTTTACAAAGTATCAAGGCTTGCAGCTTGCAACTGTCTTGTGTCCAAGACAGTATTGGACACTGTCTTCAATACTGTCCAGGTTCAAAGCAAAAGCCAGATACTGCTTCCAAACCAACTTCTGCCCTGAAGGGCAGCAGGCAACTTTACCTTTGAGTGTATCTATTTCTGTTCCACACAGAAATAGCAAGCCTGAATTAGGTAGAGCCCGGAGGCCAGCGAGGGGATCCAGATTTGAGCTGCTGTGTGAGTAAGTGTAAAAGGGGATGCAGACCTCACACAAACTACTACAGATTCTGATTGTAGTGCTCAAGCACTGCTACTTGGTGTGATCATTTGCACTTAGGACAATTAAACTCCAGTACAGGAATCTGTAGAGACTGACAGCACTGCTAAAACAAGTCTTCTGCAGTCCTTAACAAAACTAGATAAATGCTACCATATGCCAAGTATGGGACATGAGAAAGGAACTCTATCTTTGTCCTCAGATGGAGACATTTGAGACGAAGACAGTATTTGTGTTCACATTTGTATACATTTGGTGAATAAAAACCGGAAGGATAGGAAGGGCAGAGCAAGCAAAGGCTACAGCATTTCTAAGCTGACAGCCAAAGACTGATCTCATCGGTCTAAGTCTTGCACAATACAATTCCAACACAAAGATGAAAATTCAAAATAAATCTAGCAGAACTGCAAGGTATCCACTATCACACTAATGACTAGATACAGATCTCCAGGAGAGTGTGATCATTTTCTTTTTGAACTCTCACACCCACCTTCCCCTGCCACACAGGAGTTGACAATGCTGAGAATAATTTTGGTTTTTGTCTATGCAGTGACAAATTGTATTACCAGCTTGCCTCTCAAAAGTCCTGAAGCCTTTTAATAAAATGCACCATAAGAGAAATAGTTTGGAAATCTGTGGCATGGAACCTGCATATTCCTCAAGGACTACAATAGCCCTTCACACAATTTTACCTTAACTGCCTCCTCTCCCCAGATCTTAACTGAAGCTTCTTATGATTCTTCTGAAAGCATTATTTAAATATATATCTGAAATCACTTCCTTAATTACTCACTCAAGCTCATGCATGTTTAAAAGGAGTTTTGTAGGTGAGCCACCTCTTGTGGGCTACACTGAGCCAAGTTTAGGCAGGCAATGACTGTCCTACACTGCCTCTAATCTCACCCCAACAGCATCTCCCCCAGAACAAATTATATGTCCACAGTGGATCTGTCAATTAAGAGTCTCAGAGTCTGTGTTCTGCAAGACAATAAAAGAAGAAAAATGAAGGAGCCTTACTTTTTGAAAGCATATCAGAAGAGTCAGAGAAGCTAAGCATTCCTCTAGGGAAGAATAAACTTCAGTCTCTTGCACTTCCTCTATGCACCCCAGTTGATCTGAGCACTTATCAAAGATCTCTTTTTAGCAACATGATACAACTAGTTTCTTTTCATTAAAGAGAAGAAACACATAAAACAGCAATGTTCAAGTGGAAATAAAAATGTCTTTCTACAATAACTAAAATAAGGGCAATAAGTGAAATTTAAGAAGAGAGAGTATCAAGAAAGAAGCACACATAAAGAACCACCTCTGAGCTGGAGGATATAATATGCATGGGGAAGAGAGAAGCAGGAGAGTGTGCAACTGTGAAAGTCTATTCCCTGCAAGGCCTTGAAATCACCCCTTTTTCACCAAACGAGGCAAATACCCTGCAGAGAAAAACACCTCATAAAAACCATCATAGTTATGCACAAAGCATCTGAATTAAGGTCAGATAGTTGCTATAATGATAGTTTAGGGGTTTATATGACTAATTTCATGTTTATTTATAATGCTCTGGTTTTAGGTAATTTTGATTCTGTGAGTGAAAACAAAACTACAGAACTGCGCTCATTCTCTGCTAAGAACATTTGCATGTTCCCTTCTTTAAATGCTCCACTTGGATCTTACTCTGCAGGATTACAGTCTCCTGCTCAAGCAGAACAATTGACAAGGGAGAAGGATGTCCACAAAGCCAGATAACATAAAATATGAAACAGCGTTAATTTACTTAATTTATCCTACAGCAACTCAGCATCTGCATACTCACAACTTCTTTCCAAGAGCTATCTTAACACTTACCACAGGTTAGGAACATGCACAGAGTCAATGAAAGCACAGCAGTTGGCAAACTAGTTTCCATCTGAACTCACCCTCTTCCTTTACATCTCTTTGTTAAGAGTTCTTAACAATTATCCTCAAGCTGTCATGGTGCCTCTCACTCTTTGTGCCTCCTATGCTATTAGAGGAATCTGCTATTAACTGTTTGTCCTCACATAACCAAGAAAACCTGAAAATACCTTTCCACACTTTCCTCAATAGCTCCCACATTTTTCCACTCCTAAGTCCTCTCCAACTAATTCTGGTAGCGTCTATGTAGAGATAAGGCTACCAAATCCAGCAGAAATATTTAAACAGGGCACACTTTGTGCTACATCACACTTACTTCTTAATTTTGCTATGCCTTAGAAGTAGACACCATCCACTTTCATAAATAAAATACAATTTAAAAGCCCTTTTCCTGTAAATGCTGGTTGAAAAAGTCAAAGCTCGCTCTGTTCCTCTTCAATTATAGGGAGCTGAGTTTCTACTAGTGCTTTCTAACACTTATTGCTATAAAAGTGCACTTCAAACTTCCTTCCACCTCAGCTAGATAATAAGCTTTTCCTTCAATCAAACATAATTAACTGTACAGCAATTCATTAAGCCATTTCTTTCAAAAATTACCACCCCTATAAAATGAGGAGGAGCCAGCATTCTGCAATTCCGATTGCATCCTTTCAGGTGAAACCCTCAACTCCAGGACCTGTGCTGCTGGTGATGGCACTGAGCTCTCTAGTTGCCTTTCTGTGTGCCCACCACAGCACATTCTTCAGCTGCAAGGTCACTTTTAAGAAGGTGATTAGCCTGCCTTGTTTGCTACAGGATGAATGATGCTCTGGTGCCTGTCTAGACTGAGACTTGATGGAATGCAGTTACCTCTGCACCTCGTATTCCCACACCTCATGGAAGTGAAGCAAGCTTCAGTGTTATCAATTAAGCACTGAAATGAACTGCTTTATGTAATTGCCACAAAGGAATTTACTATCGGATTCCATCGCATACGTCATCCTCCTGTGCTATTAAATATTTCAGCTAAATGTAATAACTGTTTGTTTGTGGTATTCCTACATTTTAAACTAGCTGGTTGCAGTTACATGTTGAAAGCACATGTCGGTAACACAAAGGTAAATTCGTGACATGCTTACTCCAACCATCCTAAAAAGAATAACAAAACCGAGGGTGGAGAAGGATGAACAAATCTAGGAAAGAATCAAGACACAAATACCTTCTTCTGTAATAACACTGGTAAACATCCAGCCAGGATGTCTAGTTTTATCTGGGGAAGGCAGGATATTGCAATAGGCTTACTTCTCCGTGTTTCCTGGCAGTCTCAATAAAATACCTGATCTCCAAAACCTCTGTCAAGTTCAAAGAGCTACCTATAAATGTGTGCAAATGAATAAAGTATACAGAACACAGGAATACTAAAAAGGCTTGTGGGATTACACCAGCATCTTGTATAATAAGCATATGGAAATAGAATATAACTGTACTGGACTTCATTGACCCAAAGTGATTCTGGGTTTAAGCTTATAGCATGAACACAAAAACATGAAAAAAGCCAACACTGAGAGGCTCAGAACTGGCATCACATCAGCACAGAAAGGGAAAAGTGACTTATTAAATTTCCATTTAAATAGAGAACATTCACATAAATGTTCATTTCCCCCTCAACAAAGATATAGAAGACAAGTCAGTTGATACAGTAAAAAAGTTTAGTATGTAGAATTATCTTGATTTATCTTCAATTAGAAGCCTGTCTAAAGGCTGTTGATGTCTTTGGGTTTTTCTTTTGCATTATATGCATGAACATATTGCAGGAAGACTGGAAGTGACATACAACAATGCTGTTAAATGTATGTTGAATTCTGATGTCTGAAAACTATGGATTTAACTACATTTTAAGATTTGAACTTGGTAGAAAAGATACCATATGCACATCAAATACATTAAACCAGCACCAAAGCGATGCCATATCTCACCTTGCTGTAGTAAAGCAACACTAAAACACAGGTACTGTATGGAAAACTCCATAGCCTTTCAATCACTTAAATTAAGCACTGGTTTTCACGAATACGTAACAAAAAATTTATGGAAGAGTAATCATAATCAAAAAGACAAAGACATAAAAAAGGTTGAGATTTTAAACAAATTCTTATTTCAGTTAGTACAACTGTGGATTATTCAGGCTCTCTGTAAAAAGATTCTGTAAATTTTTGCATTATATGCCACATAAAAGCTTTTTTAAAATGTTCTTTGAAAGTTAAAATTTTGCTTTTCATCTGTTTCTTTACAGGTCAAACAAAAATCTGTTGCTGCTATTATCATGAGCATTGGCTACACACAGTGCAGTTCAGACAGAATTCTAGGGCACATTCTGGATTTACTGGCAATTTCAGATGCTTTCTCACTTAGCCAGTGCAAGCTTCCTTCTGAAACAGGGCATCCAGGAGTGAGAGGACAATGGTGCTACACACAATTCACTCTTCTTCACAATGGGTCTCCTGGTGTTTATTGAGAACCTTAATTAACTGCAGAGCTTTTTTTTTTTCCCCACCTATCTTCTTCCCTCGTTATTGGATCACCAAGTCTGTTCCTAGTTTTGTTTATACCACATTAAAAGCTCATTCTTTATTTTTCTGCATGCCTTATTATGTTCTCAGCTCAGCTCTTTTGTTACTAACCCTTCTCCCACTCTTCCAAAACCAGTCAGGAAAATCAAGTTGCTGGCCATGATATCACTTTGACAATATTTGCTTCCTTTTACAGACCTTCACTTCTTCAAGATGAAAGACTTTGTTTTGATGACTACTTCAAAGTACACAACATCTGAATAGTTGTTTCCACATTTAACTCTTCCATTCCTCAACAGAACTCAACGCAACAGCCCTTTCAGTACATTCCCTCTTAAATGCCTCTAGATTTCCTGAGTGAAGTGACTCCTGCTCACAATATTCTCACCAGTCTCATATATTATGGCACCACTTATTATTCAAATGTCTTAGGACCTCACTGATTGTTTTTCCCCTGCACACTGCAAAATGAGAAGAAAATATTCTTACATTCTGCAAGTGAAACCACAAAGTTGAGTTATTATATTATTACTGTATCACAAGTGTTCCTTACATTAAACAAGCCCCCCTTCTCCCCATTTTTAAAATTAATTTACTATGTGATGTCATATTTAGATTGTGTATTTCTGTGCCCAAAGGCCATATCTTCAGTTTTAAGTAGCTATACAGTCTACATAAAGATTAGTAAAATAATAATTAGGGGCTTGTTTTGCACACAAACATTCTATTCCAGTATTTCTTAAAATAAGGGAAGCTAAATTTGCTGACAGCTTCCTTAATGATACTATTTCTCTGACAGGAAACAATAAAAGCACACAAAGTCTCTCTATTTGCCACTTTAGATATTTCTAAGTCTGTATGGAAAAAAATCAGGAAAAATATTTACTAGATTTAAAATTCTTGGCTAAAACAATGAGAAAAATCTGTGACCAAATAATTGTGGTCTGCTGCAACAGCATTAACTACTACAGATTAAATTTAACTAACATTTAATTAGGTCAGATTCATCTTAGCATAACTAAAAGAGAAATTATTTAACAGGTCCTGATAGAATCTGGATTTAATTAATAAGTGTAAAGTTTACCCATCCCGCAAAACAAGCCATTTATGAGGACTTTCTGGAAATTAAGAACGCCACACAAACAGTAAATTTTGCTAGCATTAAAACATTAGGTTTTAGCAGCAGAACATACTGGTAGGCTGGAATTTTGGTAACATAGTGAGTACATAAGGATACAGTGACACACACACACACCCATACATACATGTATGTTTTACAATTCATCTTCACTGTATCTATGTCATACACATTAGAATTGAGAATTTGCATATTTTCCATTAAAAAAAAAAATTTACAGAGATCCAAATAATGCCGCAGTGGGCACGAGGAATGATATATCCTACTGTTTCCACATCTTTTTTCACTCATTTAAATTCACTGAGTCATTCATCCCTGCCTGCAGAGCCGAGTAAGAATAGCACAGAAGGCTGGAACGAGTTCCTCCACTTCTCAGCCGAGTCCTTGTCCAGCAGCCTGGGAGGCAGAGCGTGTGCCCCGGGCTCCTGTTACAGCTGCACAGCCCAGGCCCGCCTGGGTATTTCGGTCGTGGCAGCTGCTCCGGCTGCAGCTCCCTGGCCTGGGCCATCACAGCCAGAAATAAAGGAAAAGAACTTCAAACATGCAAACATAAGAAACCACCACCGTGGTGGCATCCAGATGAACTTCATTACAGGGTTCCTTTTATCCTTCTCTGATTGCAACTGAAATTATTTTAATACAGAAAGCTTCTTCTTGGGCTAGGTGCCTGCTTTGCATATATATGGCAGTGCCACTGTCTAACTAAAAAGACAGCTGCTACAACTTTCCTACTACAACCTTAGTTTTCTTCGCCTTACTATATTGGTTTTACGTACCATTCATATCTCAGACAGGTAAATACAATAAAAATTTATATTTAAGAACTGATAATAATTTTAAAACATCTTAATTTTCAGCTAAGTCCCTTCTCTACAAATAAATATAGAAAAACAATTTCTAGTGTTTAGGTTTTAAACAAATAAAACGACTGACAAAAATTCACAGCATACAGCACATTATCTTCTGCAAAAAATATGTCCTCACCAAGATTTTTGCAGCTTGGAAGGTATAGGAACACTAAGCCTCTCAAAGAAATCAGCTTTACTGACTTCTCTCTGAAGGACAGCATCAGAAGGAAGCACTAATTTTCAAGTACATTCAGCAACAATCTGACTATAACAGAACCCCTCCATCACTAACAAAAGCAAGCGTTTTTTTACAGTGGATAACTAAGCATACTGCTGTGAGATCATTTATTTAATATAGTCATTACTAGAGAAAATAGCTTTAATGGTACCACAACCCACTATTTTTCCTGATACAAGTTTGTGAAGTCTAAAAAAGCATTGTGGATTAATTTTAATTCTTGGGAAAATCTAATTAAGGTTCTTTAACATGGATGGTCTAGGAGTCTTGTATCAAGTATCTGCTGCTTTAATTGTAGACATAAAATGTTTTATTTTTAACAGAAACCAAACCATACTGAGGAAGTCTCATAAGGCAAAAGCAAGAGCAGTAGATCATGTTTAGTCAGTTGTTCTTGTCCCTGAACTACATTAAAGCTTCTCACACCAGGTAAACCTGACCTTTGTGACTTATGCAGAGGGAAGTGCACTTCATGCCAAGAATGACGAGCTTGAGATGACACTGCCAACGCCCAACACTTTGATATTAATTAAGCGCTGCATTCTCTAACGTATAAACTAAGGAGCCCAATTAACATACGTGACCTACGCTCGTACTTACAGCCATCTCACCACCACCAAAAAAAAACCAAAAAAGCCTCTTACCCATCTTTCCTTACACCCATCTAGCTTACAACTCAAAACAGTCAAAGGATATATAGTAGAAGAAGCAGCATAAATGTCAGCTTTTGGCTGGACATAATAGTCAGAGCTTCTGTACTGACTTGTTAGTGGCAGGTGGGCAAGGTAATGCAAGGTTCCCTGTTCCACTGCCAATGTCATTGTCTGCCACTTACTCCAGCCCAGAAGGTGACAGTACATACCTTTCCATTACTCCTGCTTAAACAAATAATAAAACTACTTTTCATGAACTTCACAGATTGAAGTAAGTATCAATATATGCATTACAAAAGCATTCAAAGGGACCACTGAAAAAGCCTGAGTTACAGCACTGTTGAAAAGAAGATCATAAGGAAGCTTGATGTGTGGGATATCTGAACTACAGAATATACACAGGACAATCAGCTAAACGTACTTTTGAAAATGTGAAAAACAATGCATACCATTTAAGTTACTCATACACACTGTGAAGTTCATAAATGGATGATAGGCATTCATTTTTTTGTTTTGCAAGTTCAGTCAAAAAAATTGGCTACTACATTGTCTCAGAAACACCAGTTGTTCCACAAGCAGCAAACTAATTGCCTAGAAATGTGACTCTTCTCCCATCCTTCTTAGCCAACTCCCACATCTCCCACAGAAGGGATCCCTCATTCTCCTCCAGATCTCCTACAGCCTGCCAAACGAACAGGAAACAAAATATTCTGTGCATAGTCCAGAGCGGTGTATGCACCAACACTTACATCCTGGGCTGAGTTATGCTCCTCTTTTCCCTTGAAAAACTTCTACCTTGTTTCCTCTATTCAGTTCCTAATTTTTCATGAAAATGGTAGCAAATTAATCTCTTGAGACTTTTCTCATCTTTCACATATGGTTGAAATTGGCTAACAGATCACAAAGTTAGAGGTGGAGACGGGTTCACACACGTCAAAGACAGTCTTGTGGGTCCATAATGCCTATTTTTCCTTCCTTCTTTCACAGAAGTAATAAACCAAAGAGAGAATACAGAGTACTGAGAGATGCAAAAGGTAGACACATTTACAGCTCAAAACAGAACACATGATTGGATGCAAACTCAGTAAGGCAACTGACAAAACTGACACATCCCAGTGACTTGAAACAAAATGCCATCACCACCCAAAAGCTTGTGGTTTCGAACTTACAAGACTGAGGGAAAAAGAGAAGGGTAAAGGCATCATCTGAATGACTATGTGTCTCATTCATTCTCACAAGAAAGAACAGAAATCTTCCAAACTGCTACCTATAACTATGCTTTCTCTCCCTTCCCAGTGCAAAAGGTTCATTCCACTCATTCTCCAAGCAAGTCTGACAAATGTTCAGACACTATCTCTGTCTGGCTGTCTAATACACATTGGTTCTCATCCCACAGCAAACCAGACCCAATCCTTCACCCTTTCCAATCTCTCCTGTCCTAGCCTTTCTTCCTGCTCACCACACCCCCTGACTGACCTCTCCTATCAGATTCTCAGCTGCTCAGCCCAGCTCCCAGCTGTGCAATTAACACATTAACAGACAGCTCGAGTCAGGAAGGCGCTATCAGGAATCGAAATTTTGGGAAGAGCACAGTTCTCAAAGTTTTTAAAAACTGCAAAATTGCATTTTAAAACACTGATGGTCAACTCAAGGTTTTCATCACAAATTACAGTAGCCAAGGTCAAGACACTAAACTTAAACAAGGGAACTTACCTAAACTGGTATTCCCTGGCAATCGCCTGGGTATGTACACTACACTACATTTTCAGGCAGATTGCCACATATTAATTATGGCATATCTTAAACAATCTTGCATTATAAAAGAGGCAAAAAAATCTACTACTGTTGCATTATGAAAAACATGATAATTAAGCACTGTAACAGGCCAGACTACCTAGACAGGCTGTGAAATCCCTCTTCGCTGGAGATTTTAGAGATGCTAGACAGACATTATTATCTGTACTTACACAACCAGACCATAGAGGAAACAGAGAAACAACTTCCAGCCTTATGTTTCTGTGAACTTATGCTTCAGGAAAAAAAAATAACAGGGGAAAAAACCCAAAAAACACTACACCACCAAAAACCACAAACAAGTAAAAAACAATCAACCAAAAAAACCCACAAAAAACCCCAAAACAAAACACCATAAAATCCACACTGCAGAAAATCAGTTTGCATACTGAAATGTTAGTCTTTTGGGGAACGGTTCCTGTATTTCACTTATTCTTAAATTCAATATCAAGCAGTGAGTAGCTCCACTGAGTCTACAATCTCAATAAAATTAATAGTTACTGCCTGTAAGGTATGCACAGATTCCAGTCCTACCCAACCTAAATCATCACCCAGCCTGTTTTATTCAGGGCATAAACATTTTGTTCCAAATGAAACTTTACACTCAGCTCACAGCCCTGGCTATAAAGTTATATTCTGCCCAGAAAATGACAGCACATATTCATAGCACAGCCAGACTGAGTCCAAACACAATGCAGCTCCAGTACCAGGCACTCTGTTGTTAGGAATAAAACATTTCTGAAGAATCCAATATAACTTTCTTGTCTCTTCAGCGAGAAAGGCAGAGGAAGATGGTATCTGCCAAGGAAACAATGCCACTGACTATACAAACTACTGATAAATACTTAATGAAATATAAAAAGGAAGCGAAACAACAACGTAGAAGTCAACAAATATTTTTTTACAGAAATTTGTAATAAGTGCTAGGGAGATGCCATCAAAACAACCACTTCAACAAACTTCACTGTAGGAATAATTTTAAGAAATACAATTATGCTTCCCTCTTTGTCCAGGGTGAAGTGAGGCTGGCCTGCCTTCAACAGAGAAGGATAGGCAGACAGCCGAGCCAACTGTCTAATGGGTAAAACCATTCACACTGGAGCAAGGTATCTGTGTAATGTCTCAGGGCTTGAAATTTGGGTTCCTTGGCCACCAGATGAGCACAGCTTCCATTTCCTCACAGGCTCTGCCAACACTGCACAGTGCAGTACCCCAGCACTGAAGTTTGCTTGAGAACTGGAAGCACCTGAGTTAAAATATCACAGAGGCTCATACAGGCTGATTTACCTAGGCTCTCCCCAGCAGGGTGAATGGCTCTGGGCTTTCACAGCTACACCATTTCTTTACACAAGCACACAGCCCATGAAGCCCCAGCCTGGTGCCCAGGCTGCACCTGTGCTGTGGTTATCCTTCAGGCATACCAGCGTGCACCTCAAGCCAACAGCCTGGCTGCCATTTCCCAGGCTAAGATTTCTGAGACGGCTCCCAACACAAACAGAAAAATAAACAGAATTTTTAGGTTACATTTGAAAATGTAGCTCTTGTACATAAGTAGAAATCGGGGTGCAGATAAGTCTAAAAAACCCCCACTCTTTAATATGCAAGATACACAGGGTCACTTACTAATCTGAAACACTGAATTAGAAGAACTGAGTTGAATAGCCAAAGGATAAAGGACAAATCCAAAAAGTTGAATATTCCTCATTTCACCCAATTCACATTTCAGACAAATTATGTTGAGATACTACAGTAAATGAGCAAGACAGAATTAGATAAAGATGCTTCAGTTCACTCATTTTAATTAATAATTAAAATTATCATTAAAAAAAAATTCTATCTCTATCCAATTCCTTTCACACTTTAATTTTTGCAGCCCTGTTGAACCGCACAGATACAGAATTATGAAAATATTCCCAAAGATAAAAGGATATTCTGTTTGCTTTAATTTTCACCTTATACTTTCTGCAAATAATTTACACATTAGACAATGGAATGCTGTCTACCCTGGACATGTATGCAGAAGGAAAAGTGGTTCGGTATTGCATATCACAGAACGTAAGCAAGTGAAATGAGGAAAGATTGTATCTTTAATATCTGGTCCATACGAACACCCAAACAAAATTCTTTTGCAATACTGGGGAACAGCTCAAAGGTTCACCAATCAATCACCTCTTCAGGCAGAAACCCTCATGATTAACACACCAGAATCCTCTACAATATAAAGACATATTTATATATGTCTCGTAGTTCTAAACAAAAGATTTAGAAGTATTTCAAATAACTTGAAAAATAAAGAACAAAGTGTTGCAAACCATTTTTGTCCAATACTCCTTTTTAAACCTCTACCCAAGACTGCTGTCAGTAAAATGTCCTCACTAAAGCATTTCTCTTTACAAAGACTAATATGTTTTTTAAATGCAGACTTTTCAGATAACTGTTAAGATCTGTATTTTATGGAGGAAGCCAGTAATATTTTCCTCCTAATAATCAGCAAATATTTCTGCATCTAGAGCTAGTTCTTTATTATATCTTCAGTTAGAAAGGGGAAGGAAAAAACACCTTCTTGCTTCATTCATATTCCAGATTATGAGTGGAACTATGATCTACAACCCCACGGTAAGATTTTTTGTGTCATCTTCTTTATTCATCATTTTATCTTCGCTTTCCTGTCCATACTAAGCCCAGGTCTTTGTGGAGCTCTCCCCAGAGAGGTCCAGATATTCTTCTCCAGACAGAAACTTAAAAACCTGTTATCAAAATACTTTCCCTCTGATGTCATGATTTTGCATTTATAGGCACTCAATTCTATACATTGCTGAGATATAGTATCTGTTCACTAATCAGAAGAAAGAATTAATAGGGGTTTCAAAGCTACAAAGGCAGCATTTTCACTCTGATGGGAGCGTACAGTTCATACTTTGGGGGAGGGGAAGAGAAGAAAGAGTGTTGGCTCTTTCATGAACATAAAAGGGCAGAATTACACATTAGTGTAGCTTCCCCATGTATAGACTTTTTTTCTGAAATGCAGTGTAAACTTAAAATCAGCCATTAGCTTCCTTAACTAAAGCTCAAATCACCCATGTAATTACTTTTACAGAGGATTATGACTAAGTTTTTTTAAAATGTGAATTGTTAAAATTTTACAATTAAGAAATAAATCACAATGGGAAAATAGGCTCCTATTCACAAAACAACCAACCATGCTGGCATAGTTAACACCCTTTTAACAAGGCAGAACTGAAATACTGGGAATGCTGTTGCCGGTTCAGAATTGAAGTGAATTGGGTAAACCGTGCAAATGGGCTCTTACAGCACCTGCCCAGCCCTTGGCCTGGTACAAATCTGTATTTGCTCCTTCAGTAACCCTTCTTCGTCAGGGCACAGAAATCACCAACTCACTGAAGTTTTCACAAAGGCAAAAAAAAAAAAGTCTACACTTTAAAAAAAAAATACATTTGAAAGAAAAGTTGAGATGCTGATCATTCTTGGTTCATATGTGCTTTAATACCAAGATTTTTGACCTTCAGAAGTCCCTTCTCCCAGGAAGAAAAAAGAGGGGAATAAACCAAAACCACTCCTCAGAAACAACCACAGAGAGACGCTGCAGACATCCATCTAAAATAATGGCAGTCAAAGGTCAGGATGATATAGGGAACATCAGGTTTTGTATTTATTAGTCTTCCTGCAAGAGACCTCTTAGTAAGCAGAAGCAAGAAAATCAGGGACTATCCAGTCAGAGAGATGTAGAAACTGCCTAAACATGTGTTATTTACAGGATTTTCCTAATAATGACACCAAGTATCTTCAACTTTGACAAATTAATTTTAAGACCTCACTGAAATATAACATGGAAACCACCTTCAGCTTGTTGGGTCATCTTAGCAAGATTCAGCAATTTTCCTCTGAAGATTTGCGTATGAACTATATCCAGAAGATTACAAAATATCACTAAGAAAAGCAAGCACTGCAAATAGGATCCTGATCAGTAAAACGACAGAAAAGTCGTAGGAGTCTTCCAAAAGTGCTGGAAAATGCATACTGCAAGAACAATTGGTATTCCTGCCTAACAAAGCTGGGTTACACTCGAAGGCTCCAACATGTTCATCTGTCACCGTGACAGAAAAGCAAAGGATGCCAGACCAACACACATCTCTTTTCCAACACCCCGCATATCTAACACTGAGCTTCCGAACACAATTAAAAATAGGACTAGAGTGTCCAAATATATGAGTAAGGATGCTCTTAGCATTTCTGCTTCCAACTTCTTGTTATAAAAAAGAGTACCCTTCAAGACCTTTCAGCATTCCTTAAGAGTGTTTTTTGGTGTTCTACAATCACAAGTGACAAAAGAAATAGCTCCGTATTTTCTTCAGATCTCTCCAATGGAAAAAAAATACACATTACAGTAATTCTGTTACAAAACTACAGCACATGTGTGAGGCCCCGAGAAGCACCGATGCTGATAAAATTAAAAATGGCTGTGCCCGAAGATCCCACAGCGAAACAGGCACAGCTCTGCTGGCGATTAAAATATATATTAAAAATTCCTGCATTACCTTACAAAGGGCGAGGTATGCAAAACAAAAAGATTATATATATTTCCAAAACTGAAATAAGTTATTAGACAAGAGATGCAGATCTAAGCAAAGCATTCTTACTGAGTGCAGGTCGAGCTCATTTACACAATAAAGCAGATTTTATTCCCCGAGACACTTAACGTATCAGGATTTCAAAACTTTTATCAGGCTTCACAGCTGAAATAGATGCACACCACTTTGTAAGGAGGCACAGATGTGCCCAAATACCAGCGGACCCCACCCCCTTCCCGCTGCCAAAATGGCCAGTTCGTTACACCCAGTGGCTACTCACCAGCCGCAGTGCCGAGCAGCAGGGTGGCACTGGAGAGCAGGAGCACCAGCACAAGGTGCTGCAGTGAGGCAGGCATACCTGGGCAAGCCACGGTTCGAGCCGGCAGGAGAAAAAAAAAAAGGGGGTACAAAAAAAAACCCCCAAACCCCGAAGAGAGGAAATTCCTCCTGCTTTCGCACAGCCTTCCTTAACTCTCTCGGTTTACAATCCCGTCTGGAAGGGCAAATGGCAGATGAGAGGAGCCGTCTTCGCTCTTACTCCATTACAGCCGCCTGCCTTCATGCCTCGGGAGCCGGCAGCGCTCAGCGGACACGGGGTAAGCGCCTGGCTCTGCCTCCCAGCCTCGAGGCATCTCCCCCGCCGGGGAGGACGGCGGCACGCTCCCGACCCCGCTGGGAACCGGGCTATTTCCCACGCAGCTTCACGACATCGAAGAAAGCGCCCGGTTGGGAAGGGAACATATCCAGACGCGCCCACAGCGGTGTCAGTCAGCGCGGGCCCTGCGGGCTGGCCGGGGCACGGAGAGCGAGCTAGGGGCTCACGGCGGCGGCGCGTCCCATGCCGGCAAAGGTCTCTGTCCTCTGGCCGCCTCTCCTCGCTGCCTCACGCTCCGGGGAAGGCGGCGGCGAGGCCCCCTGTTCTCACGGCGAGGGCTGCGGCTGCATCCCGGCCCATCTGCCACCCGCGCCGGGCGAGCTCCTCCGCGCTGCCCCGGCGAAATCTTGGTCGCTCTGAATCTTGGTGACATTTTTGCTGTGGTCCCTGGGGCTCCCTCCCACC